>AZYM01000250.1:0-215714 GCA_000611715.1 Scolecobasidium constrictum UM 578
ATAGACGTGGGTTCTTTAGCATTGGGCGTGCTGGAACTCTTTTTGAGTGGAATTCATAAAAAGTATCTACAGAAGTGCTGTTCGTCCAGAGCAACCACGGAATTGCCACGATGACATGTGAAAAGGGGAATAGTATCGTGAAGACTGCACAAGACGGCACGCATGAAGAAAGATACCTAGGTACACGACCCGCGCACGCCGCTGCCAAGTGCTTCTCGAAGCCCGTCGGGATCCCTGAAAAGGATTATCTCCGATGCGAATCTGATGCGCTAGTCCCAACCGGTGTATCGTCATATAAGAATGAAATTATGGAGAGACCCCCGGCGGCCCAACCAATGTAAAAGAGATCTATCCAGTTTCTCACATTACAATCTCAATTGTTCTTGCTCACTCTCTCCTTTCCTTCCTCACTTCTCCGCTGCACTCCTTTGCCTTCTACTTTGTTCTTGAACGATTCGAAAGAGAGTCGTTGTGTTGTTGGTCAGTGGTGTATAAGCCACCTTAGCACGACAGGAGAACTTCTTTGTTGGGTTGTTTCCGCTGCTTTCCGCTGCAGGAGCGAGCAGCGTTGGAATACTTGAAGATCGCGCCTTCCCTCGCACTCGATCTTGCCTCTCGATCTCTCAATCGCTCGCCGTACCGTCCAACCGTCCTAGCAACCAGTATTTGCACACGGCGTCCTCGCTTGTTGCTGCGTCACCACATCGTCAGGGACAACACCACACACGCAACACACGCTTCCTTCGCCCTCGAAACCCTTCCCTTCGAACATTATAAGAAATTATCGCCAAAATGGGAGTCGACTGGATTGAGATCGGCGCGCCGACGCTGGACCGCCCCTTCGGTCTCGCGCTCTGGCCCATCTTCGAAAAGGCCTACGAGGCAGTCAACGGCTACAAGCCGCAGGACTTCCGCTTCGAGCAGGGCAAGACGGCCTTCTCGACGTTCGGCGTCACGGCGGGCACCCTGCTCTCGTACTACATTGTCATCTTTGGCGGGCGCGAGATCATGCGCAACCGCGCGCCGCTGCAGCTGAATGGCCTGTTCAAGATCCACAACTTTTACCTCACGGCTATCTCGGGGATTCTGCTCGCGCTGTTCTTGGAGCAGCTTATCCCTGAGCTGACGCGGAATGGCGTGTTCCATGCTATTTGTGATCATAGCGGTGGGTGGACGGATAAGTTGGTCATTTTGTACTATGTGAGTGGCGATGTTTCCTATTAGGAGAGATGTGGGAGATGCTAATGTGACGGCAACAGCTCAATTACCTCACCAAGTACCTCGAGTTGATTGACACTGTCTTCCTGTTCCTCAAGAAGAAGCCATTGAGTACGTATACGATCTGAGCAAGCGCGCCAGCAGGCGACAGGGCACCAGACTAACACGGCACGCAGCTTTCTTGCACACGTATCACCATGGCGCGACCGCTCTGCTCTGCTACACTCAACTCCTTGGCCACACCGCTGTCTCATGGGTGCCAATCACGCTTAACTTGTGTGTTCACGTTGTCATGTACTGGTACTACTTCCAGAGTGCCCGCGGCATCCGCATCTGGTGGAAGCAGTACATCACCATCATGCAGATCATCCAGTTCGTTCTCGATCTTGGTACGTTCCATATCCTTTGCACGGAAATTGGAATGCTTATGCTAACATGCTCACCAGGCTTCGTCTACTTCGCATCCTACACCTACTTCACCTCCACCTACTGGCCCTGGATGCCCAACAACGGCAAATGCGCAGGCGAGGAGTTCGCCGCCGTCGCCGGCATCTGCATCCTGTCCTCGTACCTCCTGCTTTTCATCTCCTTCTACGCCGCGACATACAAGAAGCCGCAGCCAAAGGGCCGAACCCGAGCGCGCTCGGCCCTCAAGGAGATGGCGTCGGACCAGGTGCCGACTGTGAGAGAGGCAGCACGAAGATTGAGCCTGAGCAGTGGAAAGGGCAATGCTTACCAGTTGCCAGTACAAAGCGAGAAGTCTGGCGTCACCACGCGCAGCCGCAAGGCGTAGGCTCGAGTTTAGCATGCGTCATCGAGCGGACGGCGCGGAGAGTGAGGACGAGATGTGAACCACCGGCATGCGAGATTCTCAAATGACCGGACTTGACCGACCCACGATCTCGCTCGACCGCCTTCGATGCTTCATTCACACGGGCGTGCAATTACACGTCAGGGATAGGGAAGATTGACAAGAGTCAACTCCTTCCTGGTCTCCAAGACCAAAACTTCATTCTTGTCCCCCGTTCTTCTTGTACTTGACACAATTCCTTCATCGTTTTTGCATGGACCAGGAGCATGAATGTCTGAGGGTGGAAATTAAGGGGAGGAAACAAATGTATGATTATCGGATGGTTGGGTATCAGGCGCACGACAGACCAAGAGTAGAGGGCATGGGACTTCTGGCTCAGCGGTGGACAGGAGGGGGATCATAGGTAGCATAATGCGTAATGTAGCAGAGTTACAATTATACTGCATGTGCTTGTGAGTGAATGCCTTTCTGGTGAGAGTCCTGTCAAGAAGTGGCTCGGGCCGTACATTGTGTAGATTGCGTACAAGTTTACAAACCAAAAACATTGATAGAATCTATCGATTCTTCATTAGTTACCTGCTCATAAGATTGACCCAATACGAGCAGAAAATGGTGTTGCCTAGCATGCTCGAGTACTTACACATGTGATTACAGATGCTGCAGGCTAGAGCTCCAGCTCCAGCACCAGCATTCCACTCCAGCTTCCACCACAAGATCTCCTTCAACAACTCGAACACGCGGAGGTAGTCCTCCTTCCATCCACAAGTTTACAGTAGGTATGGGCCAAGGGCAATCTCAGCAAGGCCCTCCTCCGTCAATTGGTAAATTCAGCACCCTACGTCATACATCCTCACATCTAACAACCGCGAACAGAAGAACTTTCCGCGCGCCTCACTCAGACCTTCGCCACGAAATGCTATACCCCGCTTGAACTCTACTCCTTCAAAGCCGTCTTCAAATCCCTCGCCGACGACCAGTCCGGCCTGCACTTCTGGTCTGAGACAACGCTATGCCGCTTCCTCGAGCTGCCGGATGCGCTGACCGTCGGGCCCGTCGTTTTCCAGCTCGCGAGCTATGCGGGCGCGTTTCCGTTTCCGAGTCAGGCGCCCGCGATATTGACGAGGGAGGCGCTGTTGAGGTGTGTGACTGTGTTGACGGGGCGGTGGGCGAAGTGCTTGAAGAGTGGGAGGGGTGGTAGGGGGAGAGTGCTTTGGAGAAGGGAGGTTTGGAGGGGTTTGGCGGTGTTTGATAGGGCGTTGAGTAGTCCTATTGCTGAGAAGAAGAGTGGACTTGCGTTAGGTGAGGGTCAGATTTCGTCATCGCAAGGTTTCGCCATAGATCAGGCCGTGGAAGAGGAAGAGGATGGAGACGATGATGATGGGTTGGCATTTGAGGCATTCGAGATGATGGATGCCACGGAGGCGTTCAAAGCAGGTGAGAAGAGCACAGTGCAGCACGCCATGATACCATCGGACAATCTGCTACGGCTGATTCAGCTCCTGCTGCTGGCGGCACCGCTGGGTCCTCAAGACAGCCTGTCAACACTGGCCTCACAGATGGAGGAAGAGAAGCTGAGCCGGATACGCGAGGTCGCAGGCTTCATGCTTGCGTCTTTTGGAGGCATCGAGCAGACACCTGGTGTGGGCTATAGGACATTCGAAAAGGTGCTGGCTGGATCCATGCCCTTCCTGCTGGACAGCATACAACCGCTTTTTGAGCACTTTCTCTTCGCGAAGGACATGGATCTACACAGACGGAAGACTTCAAATTCACAAGCGATACCCGCGCCACCTCAAGAAGGACCGAAAAACCTACCGCCACCGGAACCATTGTTAGAGAAGGAAGGAGACATACTGGACCTACCGATGCTGCATCAGCTAGCATCGTTTCTCGGCAGTAACACCCTATACAGAAGAATACGACTGTTATACTCGGGCAACACGCACGGCTTCAGCATGGGCCAGTTCGAGAAGTCATGCTTCAAATGGCAAGCACCTTCCATCCTCCTCGTCTCCGGCACACTTATCTCCCCATCATCACACAACAGCCGCGAGACCGCATTTCTCGACAGCCTTCCCTACAAGCGATTTTCATCATCCACGAAGGACAGTAGATCTGGCCAGCGCCTTGTCTATGGAGCATATATCCCTGTGCCATGGAAAACAACTCCCAAACACGCCTTTGGCACGGTGGAATCGCAGCTGTTTCAACTCTCCCCGGTCCATGATGTCTTCGGCGCCAGCACACTCGATCCATCATATATCTACTTTTCGAAACCGCCCTCGTCACGGACGGGCCTCGGTTTCGGCTCCCCACTCCCCTCATCGTCGACACATAATTACTCGGGGAACTCGACATTGCCTCTTGGACCAGTATCTTTACATATAGATGATACACTCACATACGGCGCATTCACCCATTCCGCAGATGGAGGTGGAGCTTTTCATCCCTCTAGCTTGCCATGTCGCAGGAAGGTAGACTGGCAGGACCGCTTCGAGATCGACGCTATTGAGGTCTGGGGTTGCGGTGGGAGTGAGGTTGCGGAAGAGCAGAGAAAAGCCTGGGCGTGGGAGGAGAAGGAGGCAGAGGCACGAAGGAGGATCAATCTGGGGACGGGTGACATCGAAGCTGACAGGGAATTATTGAAGATGGCGGGCCTGATTGGTGGAGGCGGGAGGGATAGTGGGGGAAGTATGGCTTGAGATGTGGTATGTATGATGTATGTGTATTATGACTATGATCGGCATGGGTGAGATGCTGTTCAGGACTCTTATGCTCTAATGTATACTCTAATTCCAAAATGATACCGCGCTATGCAAGCCCCACTCCACAGACGACCGAACTCCTATCGCAATGCTGTACAAGATCCCTATTATTTCGAGCGGCCATGACATCTAGTTAAGCCACGGCCCGCAGATACCGCCAACAATTGTCTGCGGTGGCCCCACATCCTGGTACTTGACAGTACCCGGCAAAGAAGCAATGATCGCGCCATCAACCCCGAAGAAGTGGCAGGGCACGTCACCCTGGTTGTTCAGGCGCACGTGAGAGATTGACTCCTTGACGTTGGTCGGGAACCAGGATTGGTCGCAGGGTGCTTCGATGGTCCACTCGTGGTTCACGGCATCGATGAGCGTGATTGATGCGGTTGGTGGGTGTTGTGGTGCTGGTGTGGTTGGTGCGGCCAGAGTGGTGGCGGCGAGGAGGGAGGTGAAGAGGAGGGCGGTTTTGGTGAACATCTTGGTGGGATGAGGTATTGTTCAAGGTTGAAGTGGATGAGGCAGTGTTGTTTTGTTATCAGAGTGAATTTATATGGTGTTGTTGGATGTGATGTGCCTGCTGCTCCAGTACAGCATGCAGTTCTTATACATCTCTGCTCCTCCCTCTCGCCTCCAGCAACATACTCATCTCACGCGATCAATACTCCCTCGTATCCCAAAATTGCTACCCTTAATAGTCTGAACCTCTCCTCAGCAAAGCTACGCCCCCAAGGCTCAGAAGGTCTCACACCACGATTAGAAGCAACTTCAGGCTCAAGACACGATATGCCCCACTTCAAATCGGGCAAAACATGCTATTCTAGGGAGCAAATAGATCGAGCAATGGCTGTGGGAGATCATGCGCCGGCCTTGCAGTCAGATCGCGGCTGTGCTGGGTAGCCTCGTGGCGAGCAAGGCTGAGCTTGAGTCGCTTTTAGCTTGGGCTGATTAAAGTCTCGTACAGGAGACTCGATGTTCTTCATCGATGGACAAGCAGCGCTGAAAAGATTCTACCCTACACGTGTCGGTCTCCGCCATGCTGACTCCCTGATTCCTTAAGCTCATGATCGAAGGCGCTTCATTGTTTGAGTGCTTTGCTTGTACTTTCATCCTCGAAAGCACGCCTTCCCATCCCTGACATCGACTTCGCTAGCGCTCATTCGGCATCCCGGCTGTACTGCGTTTTCCCTGAGCGAAAGCACTGAGCAGGCAGCCTTTCGGATAGCGAGCATATGATACTGGGATCGACATCACCAGGTGATGATTGAGAGATGCATCTTCAGTTGCGGTATATCTCGTGGCCACGATGCTGTTCACGACGCGACTCCAGCCCCACAGCCTCAATCAGGAAATCTCCGTATGTGGTTAGCCTTTCGGACATGCATGGTACTCTCACGAGGCTGAAATCTTAACACATTTAAAGGCTTCAACGGATCGAAGCAACCTAATATGACCAAAGCGATTCTATCTGTAGATTCGAGATCAGCTTTAAGCTCCCTCTTCAGTGCTTAGAATCCGAACTTCGACAACACATTCACTGATGCTTCATCTTTAGGCACTTGCGAGAGCTATACGAGTCGCGGCCAAGAATGCTGGGCAGCGCAGCATTCATCCAACTCCGGCTTAGTAAACTGGGCCGCACGAATTATCAAACACTTCCACATGGTTCACTTTACGGCTTCGCGCCACGGAATAGCCAGGAATGGGAATTCTTGACTGATGCAGTGGGCCTATGGCACATCTTGCATCTAGCCTTACGGACCTTTGTGGCCAATCATATCATAGAGGACTGCATCTAGCTCCATCAAACGCGTGATGGATACGCGGGTGCATGCGATGTCGTCACAGGAAGAGAAATTATTATAAGCAGTGGACTTTGAACATCTGTGCTTCGAAGTCTGCGCCTCTTCGTCGTTGCTATATAGCTTGATCATACCCTCATCGCGATGGAGCCTATCCGCTTCATATCTGTCCCGCAGCAAGGCAGCGATGCAGGTACTCTTTCTCACAAGTTTAGCTCTTGTCGGCCTAGCTCTTGCTCAAAATGATGACACCGCGCCTACTGTCACAATCGAAGCCGGCAGAATCCAAGGCACCGCCAGACAATTGCCGGACAGCACAGTGACTGTCAACCAGTATCTCGGTGTCCCATTCGCTCGACCACCCATCAACGATCTGCGCTTCTCTCCTCCCCAAGCAGTCGAGTCCTGGGATGGCATCCTCGAAGCGACCGAGAAGCGAAATGCTTGCATGCAATACTGGGGGAGCGAAGGTCCTGCACGGACGCGAGGAGAACTGCTCTTCAATGTCCCAACTGATGGCCCGATGAGCGAGGACTGTCTGTACCTCGACATATACGTGCCTCGAGGTGGCGAGGAGAATAAGTCGGTGCTCTTTTGGATTCATGGCGGTTCTGGTATCATGGGATCAGCTGTGTGGCCAGACTATGATGGCACGAATTTCGCTGCGAATCAGGATGTGATCGTTGTGGCCACCAACTATCGGCTTAATGGTAAAGACCTTCAGCTATTTCATTTTTGCCATTCTAATCATGCTTTGCAGTGTTCGGCAATCCTAGAGGCGCTCCCATCCCGATCGAGGACGCCAATCTGGGCCAGCTCGATACTAACATGGCTTTGAACTGGACTGCAAGAAATATTGCACAATTTGGTGGAGACCCCAGCAAGAGTAAGTCGGGAGATATCAGAATAGACACGAGTACTCATTCGTGTCTTCAGTCACGGTCATGGGCGAGTCAGCTGGCGCGATCTCGGTTGGCAACCTCGTCAACACTTCCCCTGATCCGCTCTTCCGCGCAGCCATCGAGATGTCAGGCTCTTCCGTGGTCAACGCCCCTGATCTTGGAGCTGCAGATCCGGATCTCGCCTGGCCTGAGTTGCTTGGATTTCTGAACTGCACAGGAACGTCCAATAGCGAAAACCTCCAATGTGTACGAGACGTGCCAGCGGAAACGTTGCGAAGCATATTGGAAGACAACGCAATCGTGTTCAGCGCTATACAACACAACAACATCACTTCCCTCGAAAGACCTGACGTTGCTTGGGCGGAAGGAAATGTTGCCAAGGTGCCTCTCTTGATCGGCTTCACTGCCGATGATGGCAGTATGTTCGTGCAAGAGGCGGCAGATACCGCGATGGCCCTGAACTTGACTCTTCCCGAAGCTCTCGTGGCCTTGAACCTCCCAGTCGATCTTGCGACCTTGATCGCTGAGTACTATACACCAGGCTCAGTCTTCGCCGGTGGAGCCCTGAATACTCGCGATGCGCTGTATAAGCTTGCGACCGACATCACGTTCGCATGCACCAGCGAGATCGTCGCGAATCTCACTTCAAATCTACTCGATGTGCCGGCGTGGTTGTATGTTTATGATGCCAGGACCCCATCGATGACCTGGGACGAATATCCGGATCTAGGCGTCTAGTGAGTTACTACCGTGATGACCATTAGCCAAAAATACTGACAGGCTACTAGCCATACTGCTGAGCTACCGCTTTTGTTCGGCACGTACTCGAGGGCGAACGGAAGCGAAAGCGATGCGAGCATAAGCGCGCAGATGCAGAGACATTTCGGCGACTTCATCAAAGATCCTCAAGCAGGCCCTGGGTGGGAGCAGTGGCCTCAAATTGGGATGATGACCATCATTGACGGGCAAGCCGCGACAGGATCTGCGCCGAGCAGGCAGTATAATCCGGTCTGCGCAGAGTTTGAGAGGCTTTGGATGGCCACGGAGCTATCGGCAGTGGCACAGTCTCCTCAGTTTCAAGAGGCAATTGCTTCTGAGAATGAAGGCTCCACTCAGCAGGAGGCCTCGAGTGCCGGTGCCAAGTCCGTCTGGTCTTCCGGACTTGGTGTGTCCGTGGTTCTTGGGTTATCTGTGATGGCGATCATTTGAGCTTCGATATGTTACCAGTAAGGAAACAAATGAAACAAGTAGTCTTTCAGAAGGTCGCCTTCTTCGCACAGCTGCCTACTGTGAAGTGTTCGATGCGAGATACGAGAGGACAGAAAAGGGGCGGGCTTGACTCCGATGACGTATGTCCTTCAACTAGGCCGTCTGCATCTCAAACTTCTCCCTTCCATCTCGAGCGCGTCTTTATTCTGACAGCACCATCAAGAACATACCTCTGGCATCTGACCTTCTTCAGAGGTTTCCACGCTTCAACCTCACTGCGCATCCGCGGTCCGATTGATCCATCTCACAACCAAACATGGAGAACGAGGCAACGTCATCCCCTGACTGAATACAGCACAGCAAACATCCGGTGACTTCCGTGACACATTGATTCGTTTGGCTCTCACAGCTAGTTCGAAACGAAGTGGGCTGTACCTTGCAGACGGTGTGAAAATGCAGCCTCTCAGATGTCCCGAATTCGTCGTAGTACTGGCCAGTTGTCGCCAAAAAGAGCTTCGGAGCATTCTGCGCACGACTAATTTAGGAGTGGTGTCGCGTGTCAGATCCGCGTTCCCAGATCTTGATTTTATAGCCGTTGCTTAGCTTTCCATCAGATGATGGCAAACTCATCGTGTCCAAAGCCCTAGATTTCACCTTCACGTTGTCGCACAGAATGGGAGCGTTCAAGAATCTGGTCGAGCCAGGCGGTACATCCGACAAATCTTCTGACAATAATGTAGCTGACATCGACATGTAGCAATCTTGATACTCCTTGCCTTCGGAGCGATTTTCAATCGCCGTCCGGTACCTCTATCGCGGACGCGGAGTCATTCTTCAAGCCCGTTACTGGGACCACGCACGAACTCCTCATTACGAGCTCTGTCGGATTCACCATGGCTTACTCAGTATATGCCTGACAATAGGCAATTCGAGCATAAATTGACCTCTAGGATCTTGAGCGTGTTCCCATTCTTGGTTGAAATTTTGTATTGGAACCTGATCTATTGGGTATGTAAGCCAAGGCCTGACGAGCTCCAACAGTGTGCTTATGATACCACAGGTGTACCAACTCGCTCGTGCATTCAGTGCGCTTTCGATCGCCGGCAACGATGGAGTCTGGGATGCTTCCCGCTCTCATGCTTTGTCAATACTGGCATCAGAGCAGCGACTCGGCGTTGCAATAGAGAAAGAGATCCAGCAGTGGACGCTCAAGTGTGCGCCATGGCTCATGAGCGTGTATGCCAAGATCTACTACTCGCACATCGTAGTGTCAGTTGCGTTTTACGTCTATGCGTACACGTACTTCAAGCTAGACAGCTTCCAGCGCATCAGACGGACGTTGGCCGCATGTAACTTGGTCGCCTTCTTAATCCTCTCAGCATACCGCGTCATGCCACCGCGGCTACTCCCCGCACGCTATGGCTTCGTTGACGTTCTGCATCCCGCTGATGGCAGCTCAGGCTCGGCGTGGACGCACAACAGGTTCCAGTTGACAATCGCAGCAATGCCATCTTTACATTTTGGCATGGCTGGGTTTGTGGCATATTGCCTTATGCGCTACTCTCCACACCGTTACTTGCAGGCGTTCGCTCCTCTCTGGCCGACCGTCATGCTTTGCACCATATTGGCCACTGCGAATCACTTTCTGCTCGATGCGGTGGTTGGGGCGTCCGTACCAGTGGTGGCCTGGAGGATCAACTCAATGTTCCTACTATTCCGGCCTGTGGAGGAATGGCTCTTCTGGTTGGCAAGGACGATGAAGCCATCCACTGCGGATCAGGATCCTCCCGCATACAAACGGATGCACAAATGGCATGATGAAGAAGAGGAAGACCGTCTGGAATAGTCATACATAGTGCGCGTGAGGGGCTCTACGTCAGAGTTCAACAGATCTAACACCTTCTCTTCACGCGCTGTGGCAGAAGATGTGAGTACACTTGATTCAGAGTGATATGCACTTGTTATGGCGGTTGCCATCGGAACAGGTGCGCCCCACAGCATCAAGATAGCCGGTAATTAGCATCTCACGACTCACAATGCTGATCTTCAACAAGCAAACGCAGCCGACATTTTCCCACGTACCTTTGTCATCACTGCGTGCTACATGTTCCTGCGACTGCCTAAATGACGACAAGCGATGCCCATATTCAACGATTCTGGAGCGACGTATCCTGTGCCTGAGTACGTCCAGGTCGTAATCAATTATTACGACGAGAAGGGCGTCCGTAAACGTTGCTGCCTGCCAGAGATGTCGCCAACACTACCCTTGGTCCAGTATTCGCGCCTTGCAAGAGAACAAATTGCGTACAAAGGCCGGAAAAGGCTGACACTGGATAGCGGCGAGCTTTGCGGCGGTCGTGAGATCTACGAAGAGATCCTGGAGTGGCTCGAAGTTGCCTTCACATTTGACGATGCCTCAAAGCCGTTGCCTCCGCTGCTCACTGCCGACCGCAGGTCGATCAAAACCTCAGCGCTAAGACTGCTCAATTTTCATCGCGCACTTCTGGCATTTGACTTGACCTCACGAGCGCAACAAAGGTGGATAAGAAAGGCTATGTGGGAGGCATCCGACAGTGACAAGTCGCCAGACCCAAATTGGGTTTATGAAACATGGGCAGAGCTTTCATCATTCGACCAACAATATGTCGACAGAACAATCGGCGCAGCGGCAAGGTCTTGGACGGCAGACAAGTTGTCAAAGGAGCAGATAGGAGCAATTCGGCAGATCGCACGGGAAACGCCTGATCTCTTCGAGCAGCTTGATCGAGCGTTGGACGCAGTACATTGGACTGGCTATCTGGACTGGCTCATCAGCGATGGAGAAGAGACCGATGCATGGGAAACCACACCTGAAGGTTCAGTGTCGTCCATGGATTGTGATTATGACGAGAACGAAATGGAGGGTCGGTCGGACGAGCTTGCGCAAGAGACAGAGAAAAAAGAGCGAGCACCGAGCCCACCGTTGTCAAATCCGCAACACCAGACACCGAGCCAATTGTCAGAAGTGGATAAAGCAGAGTCGTGAGATACATCGCTTGCCACGATCGTCCCGTTCGCTCTACACAACTGTCACTCACCTGTTTCGAAATGCGGTGACTGAATTCGCCTAGATCGCGAAACCTATAAATTCAGCTCGCTCAATTTGCACTTGCGCCTGCAAATTCCTCGAACACCCCCTACAATGCCAAAATTCGACCGCCCATCAATTTCTCGCCTCCGCGAAGAGCTGAACTACAACAGACAATCTGTGCCTCATCCAAAGAATGTCACCATCTATTACTGGTACACCGATGCCGCCGATGACAGGCACTACATCGACTTGTTCAAGGGGTATCCGGCCGCGACACTATTGCGCTTCTCGGGCACAGCACGCCGACAGCATCTTGAAGACGGCCGCATAGATTTGCATCTGTTCTCGCGTCACCGCGGATGGGTGAAAGATATGGTCGACAACCTTGACTGTCTCTTTACTTGGCTCACTGAAATGTCGCATCTTCCTACGTCACCGTCATCAGCATTACCGCCTATCATGGCTGCACACTTCTCCAACGGACTCCAACAAGCTATGCTTTGCTTGGAGCTCGTCGAGTCTCTTGAGCTTGACAAGTTTTGGCGGCAAGATACGTGGATTCGTCAGTGGATCATGCATTGGATCACGAATCGCGATGTACTCCCACACGAAGTCCTGTGCGCTTGGCAGCTGTTCAAGGACGACCCCATCGATAAAGCAATCCTAGACGCAATCATAAAGAAGGCCGCAGCATCGTGGACCAATGGATCGCTGTACTTTGTCAAAGGTCAGGAAGAATGGATCACGGAGACTCGCCTTTGCGACTTCCAGCTCTGGGACAAGGTAGCTGCGGAGTGCGACGGGCTGTACGGCGAGGGACATTCTAGTGGCATGTGGGCGGCTTCCGCAAGCAGTGCAAGCATTCGTGACGTGGACTGGGAGTTGCAGGCGAGGTATGCGCCATGGGCCAAGGGGCCAAAGGAGTTCCGGGAGAAGTTGAGGAGGTCCGCAGCAGTTCACAACGACATCCTGCGTGAAGTCTATGGTTGGGAGCTGCCGCGGCTGTCAGCAGCAGCACAGAAGAAGAGATTGCTCAAGGACGGCCATTGGATCGCAGAAGAGCAGGAGAACAAACGCGGTGAAAAGATTCGAAGATGGTCGTACAGTGCGCACTAGATATAACGATGCTACTTTATAACGATTTCGCGTTATAACGGTATAATTTTCTTGTCGCAATCAAATCCTTATACAAACTATCCATATTCACGATATTTAAAATATTCTAATAATTCCTACGAATATCGCTTTATTAAGATGCCTCGTAAAGTAGTTACCGATGCGTAACGCCAGCGACTACGATAGTAGTTTTCATCGTAATAACCACGCCTATTACAGAAGCAGTATATTTAGTAGTTTTATAAGCAGTTTTATTATCTTATCGGCTAGTCTATAGTCTCCGAAATATTAAGCGATAAGTTTAAGTATCTTAATAGTAGTCCTGTAGGTAATCGAGCTCGCTATCATCCTGCGTAGTAGCCTATTCTTAAGGCGATCCTCTTCGACTTCCAGAAGGTTATCGAGTTAAATAGTGGCAGTACCACATATTACATATTAAAAGATAAGGCAGAAGAGATTTAGCCACAGATACCTAAATATCGTAGGTAAGTAAAGCCTAAATTTAGTATTAGTTAGCTGAATAACTTTAAATAACGGCATTAGATTCGTTATCGCATATAATACGGCGAAGCTAGATCAGTACCCGTTACTACTAAAGAAGAGATAAAGGCTATTCATATACTCTATAGCGAATATCCTAAGGATAATATCTATAATATAGATAAGACTGGCTTATACTAGCGCAGTATAGTTAATCGTAGCCTACTCTCTAAGCCATTACCTAGTCGAAAGATTAATAAGAGTAGGATTATAATCGTATTATATACGAACGCGACTAGTTCAGATCGATTACTACTATATATTATTAGGCACGCGTAACAACCTCGAGCACTTAAAGGCGTTAATATTAAGGTAATCGGTTACTAGTAGTATTATAGTAAGAAGGCATGGATGAATACTAGTATTATAGCGAAGTAGCTTCAGTCCTTCTATCGTCATATCGGCACTCGATTAGTTATCCTAATAATAGATAACCTCAAGGCGTATATTAATGCGATTAAGCAGGCACTACCACCTTCTAATATCTATATTATCTAGTTACCGAAGAACTCGATAAGTATATTCTAGCCGCTCGATTAGGGTATTATTAATAACTTTAAAGTCTACTATCGCAAGCAGTAGATCTAATATATTATTGAATATATCGATAAGGACATTAATCCGTTTACTACAGTTATATTATACTAGACGATTCACTAGTACAGCCGTTCCTAGTATTAATTAGTAAATAATAATATAATCTACCGTTGCTTCCGTAAAAGCATAATTATTTAGCTATTAATTACGCTACCCGAACTAACATCAGTCGATATATCCTCTAAGTACCTTACGCTATAATAACGACTACCGGATATAATAGACCTTAGGTTTATTCTACACCCATAAGATAAGGATAGTTAAGAGGAGGATAAGCGAATCATATTAGATAATATTATACAATAGTATATATAACATCCAGCGATAAGCGATAAGGCAATAGATAAAGATATCGAGCTATAGCTATTTATTATCCTAACGCTAGCGGAAGTACTTACAGCGTTACAAGTACTACGTACTTTCTAAGAGCATCGGGATAAGACGTAATACTAAGATCTACGCTATCTTAACCGTATCGAGCGTTATCTTTATATAATTATCGCTACTTTACGATCGTAAAGCACATTAGATCAGTAGATTATATAATATTATTAATATGCTAAGCCTATTTGCTACAACGATATGTGCCATATAACGATTGACTTCACGTGTCTACTATCCATCGTTATATCCAGTGCGCACTGTACGTCGACTGATGCTTAGTGGAAGAGGTCCAGCGTTTTTTAGGCGTTTGATCGTTTCTAGTACTGGCTTTGTCAACACTGAATACCCATAGAGAATGTCACCTGAATCACGAGATGGAGAGCAAGGCTGAGTCAGCGCTTCGGCGAGCGACCGGCGTCAAATGTTGTTTCCTTATGGTTGTGTGATATGTCGTGACATAGCTTTATGCCGTCTAGACAAGGAGGTGTACCGTCCTGCAGAAATTGTCAACATCATGAGACGAATCTAAGTCATCACTACGATGCATTTGATAAGCTTCACACCCTCAAGGTGGTGTGCGCGATATACCTTTCAGTGGTCGTTATCACGGAGCTCGGAAGTGGAGGAGGTTGGTCTAGTCCTTCTGTAATTGCATTAGCCCAAGCATTGCTATCACCAGCCACGTGTGGATGGTACCGCTCTAGATGTCCAAAGCTTAAGCTCCTTGATCGGATCACAGGGCTGCAGAAGGGTACATACACGAGTTACTTCGCCTGCAGCAATCTTGCATCGAGCGTGCACAAACTACTCGCTGACATGGCTCCTAGCTGCATCCTGGTGGTGAGATTCTTAGTTGCGGTGAGCACGTCTCGCAAAGACAACCGCAACCTCGTCAGATCCTCTGTCTTGGGAATCGGCTTCTCCAAGCCGCCGGCGGGGTCACGATAGAGAAATTGGTGTTGCAATTTGACAACCCTGAGCTTGAGCTTTGGCTCATCCCAGGGCGTTGCAGCTATCTGCCGCTAATGGATATCTTGGCCTTAGCCTGAACCAGAGTTTGAAATTTGAAGTTCGACAAAAAGCCGTCTTCTTCGACTTCTCTGTCGTCTGGAGAGCAATCGGCGATGCGAGCGGTAGCAGCCGCAGTGTCGTCATTAGCACAACTCGGACGTCTCAGAACCGCGCGCACAGGCTCAAACCTCTCCACTTTATCCCGAAGTGCTTCCAAGGTTGCAAAGGCGATCGAACTGTAGATCAGAGACAAGGCGAAGACTGCGTACTAAGGTACTAGTGAATCGGGTACTGGGGGAGATCTAGTCGTGCCGAGACAAGGATGTGGGCGTGAGAAGCAAGCTGAACAGACTGTGCTGGCCCTGCTCGAAAGAGGAGACTGGCATGGAACAAATCAAGGACACGATAGTCGGCGCATGAACTCAATGATGGTACGCCCCGTCACCAAGCTGTAGCAGACGTCCTATTTAGATATCACGCCGGCCGCCAGATGCTACGGCAGCATCTGCACGAAACTATTTCTCCTTTTCCTCTCTCTGCAACGGCATCGCCGTATCCCCAAGGAAAATTCCAGAGTGGAACGATAAATTCGCGTGGCAGTGTCTTAGCTGCATACCCACTCGCGGGCAAACTCACCACCAGCAGTACGGCTTCGACGCGCCAATTGGCTCGCGCTCAGCTTGAGCGGCTCTGGCACATCCAAGGCGAAACTGAATTCGGCATCTCGTCCCCACAGCGCGAACAGGAATAGCAGTTGTTCAAAGCGTTATTCATCGTCTGTGGCACGATACGGCACAGCGCGCTGGTGCACGCCCGCCGCCGCGCCTGCACGAGATTTCTGTAACAAACGGCGTGAGGTGGTCATCGTCATCTGCTCCACCGAACACGACCAAAAGATTTTCCGATCGGTTGGGAGCAACATATCGATTATATACATACAGAAGGCCAAGGAAGCCGGCCGAGATATCCATCCTTCGTGTTGATACTACTCAAATCTCCCCTCGACGCTCATCACAAGGTTCATCCTCCTGTTTTGAGACACGAGAACTCAAAGGGTCCAGGCAAGCCAGGTGCAGCAGCAAGGCGTTGTTCTTTGAATTGTGATTCGCGGCTCTCGTCAGCTCAGCTCGTCGGCGCTACAGTACAAAGCAAAGGTCACGGAATTTACCATCGCCGACGCCTGCAAGTCTGCGACCGCCTTGCATAACCACACATTCAGAAAGATATCCTATCTTCTGCCCGCCTTCCCCGCGCAATCTCGCACCTTCCTCCGCAAACCACGCACCTTCCTCGCTCCATTGCCATTGTTTGCTCTACCCATTGTCGCTCCTTCCTCCCTCAGATCTACCACGCAAACAAACCATGTCGGCACCAATGGTTGAATATGCGCGGATTCCGCACCGCAAACCTCTGCCTGGCAGCGTGCACGCAGCACAGCAGCCTACTCAGCCTTCGCAAGTCGACCTCGCCATGCGCATTGGATCGATATCAGGGCAGACTCAGTCTCAATCCGCCTACCCCACGATGTCGTCGTTCGGCAACCCGCAAACCCGACGAACACTCTCCAACGCAACTTCCTCGACCAATTCTTCCCACAACTCAATACGGAGATCCTCGTCCGGAAGATCCTCCGGTCCTCCGCCGACCTCATATGTCGCTTTACTGAGGAAACAGAAGGCGACTGTTTGGTGCGACCGCTCACAAACGGAGGATCCGAGAATACGGATACAGCAGCGCATGGCGAAGGAAAGAGCGGAGAGGGAAGTCACGGCAGGTCCGATGGGGCAAGGACGACTCACGCCTGCCTCCGGCAGCTCAGGCAGCTTCACTGGCGGTGTCGCTCGCAAGATCCGTCACCACGGTGGCAAGCCTGTGCAATATACTGGTGGCAATCTCGCCGGCGCCGGCGTACCTTTACGGCTGTCTGCTACAGAAGTCGATGACGAGCCCGACAACGTACGGAACAGCAAGGCAGAGGACGATGTAAGCAATGGGTGGGAGCGAGATCCAGCTTGGGGTTATGCTGGAAGTCAACATCACCGTCGCACACCATCTGGACGCAGCAGTCTCGGTAGTCAGAGAAGAACAAACTCTGGCTTCCAGCGCTTCAGCACTGCTGGCTCCACACCTACCAGTGGCCACTCAAGAAGTCCGAGCGAAACGCACCTTCCTCACCTGTCTGAAGAGACCCCGGTGCCACCTGCCAACCAGAGACAAGCTTCCAGCTACTTCGCAGCCGAGGGCGCGAACACGCCCAGCAGTGAAGAAGAAAATGCATTCGGTAACATGGGCGAGTTACCGGGCAAGATCAAGAACAACGTGCCGAAGAAGGAGACCACGGACGATCTGATCAGAAGAGGCAGTGTGGACGAGAGAACGATGACCATGGGCAAGCAACGACTCTTCGTCGCCAATCCTGATCTGAGCGACTGAGTGGCGATTCGACTTGTATGAACGTATTGCATGAAAGGAAGAGAGTGGACGCAGAGACGAGTGATGAGAGAATTTCGGCATGAGGATGAGACTGAAGCAACAATTGCATGTGCCGTTCATGGCAGACGGCTGGCGGGTTTTCCTTTCTCTTGATATCGGCCATATACCAAGTGCCAGGCTGTTATCTTCGAGGCACTACACGATCGCTGTGGGCGGACGGTTCTCCTAGTATCCTTCATAGTGCGATCCATAGCAGTATACACCTACACCTAGTCATCTGCAATTTACACCTTCGAACTGGAGATGTGCACAACTCGCTTCCGTGGAAATGATTCTAGTATTCGTCCGTCTATTCATACATGATAATGTTGGGGTATCAAAATGTTATCAATGTTGGCCCAAACAACTCCAATGCCCTGTCAAGATTCTTCTAGCCACCCTCGGGGCATCTTCGCCAAACTCTGATGCATAAATACCACCTTCTTTTGCTCTGACGACCAGCAGGTGAACCCAAAGAATCGACCTTCCAACATTGATCGCCGCGATTTCGTCAAGGCATCCGCCTGACTCTCCTTACTTTCTACTTCTTGCCAGTCTTCCAGCACGCGCCAGTCGAAGAAGAGGACCAGGTCGCGAATCTGTAGACGTTTGACTTGACCAATACAGAGCATAGTAGCTTCGATCCTCTTACTCTCAACTAGCACCAGTTTCTGACGATCAGGGAAAGCCAGACTTTCGGCAATGACGGTACTCCTTTGTGTAGAGGAGAGATCTCGTGCCCACTGGTGTAGATCGATGGCATGTTCGCCATTGTGCCATGGCAGCAATGATTCACTGACCCATGGGAAGCCACGAACGCAGGCCGAGAGGAAGACTATCGATCGCGCAAATGGGCAGTCTGCGTTTGGACAACTTAGAACGTGTGCAGCCGTAGACTGTGCAGGAAGTCGTGTTGGCGAAAACATGTTCCTGTCCTTGCCTTTGTCGACGGTCGTGTCTGCTTGAACCGACGGCGCAGACGATGCAGGCCTTGCGTTGTGGCTCTTCGGTGCCAGCGCCGTGGTCGGATGTCCGGCAGTGCTGACATTGTCCATGCTCCGCGGTCTCTTTCTGGGGCTCGATCGTGTGGGAACCGCTGCCTTGCGCTTCTCTCTGGCAGTGGACGTCGGGGCTGGATTGGCGGATGATATTGGAGGTGTGGGAAGTGACTCCTGTGCAGGCAAGGCTGCCACCGTGTGCGCTTCTGCAAGCTCCGCCTCGTTGGGCAATCTCTCGCTAGTATCGATTCGAACGAGGATCGGCGAGGGCTGCTGTCGTCGAGGACTTCTCCTTGGCAGATGATCTGGCGTGGGTGTTTCTGCGATATGTCGTACAGCTCGTACCACTGCTGGGCTCGTCATTGTCGCTGACTTAGGGCTGATCGTCGTCGCCGTCCTTGGGGATATCGTCGTGGTCGTTCTCGGTGTGGACATGAGTTGTGTGCGGTCTCGCTCTCTCCTCCGATGAAACTTGAACTGGATTTTCCTCATGAGCTGAGACATCTCTTGAGTCTCTCCCTCCTCTGATGCGTTCCTAGCTTCTTTGGCCAATTCGTCAAGGTCATCGCGGGTGCAAGCATCTCGCCATGTGCGGTCCGCATGAACTTTCAGAATTCGTGGGTGTCGGAGCATGTAGTACTGGCAATTCGATGGCCTTTCAAACCCAGAGCCCAAGACTTCAACAACGCAAGGCTCAGTCAGCGCGAATTGCATCTTGGACTCCGGCCGTGTTGTGAACTCCAGATCGAATGAGTTGGGATTAGCAAGCCGGTCGCCCTTTCGCTTGACCTCAACACTACTGAACTTGGCGTAGTTATTCAATGCCTCCAGCTCCTTCGCTTGGATGCATTGATCAAGTGAGATAGCAGCCACGATCTGAAAGCGTGGCATCTCACCAAATCGCATCGAGCGTTCTTTGTTCACACAGCATCCGAGGTGGAAAGTCGTGAACTTTGGGTTCCGAATGCTCGACTTGTGAACAATTCTGGAATCAAAGCTTGCGCCAACGACAGCAAAGTCTGCTACATCTCGTAGCTCTCCAAGCTCCTGCATATAGTCCTTCTTCAGCTTGATCACAAAGCCCCGCTCATCTTGACGTGCATCGCCTGAGAAGCGGAAATATGCAGCATCTACCGGCTTCAGCACGAGACCTTCACAGCGATTGGCAAGAGCAGCGAAGAACTGCTTGCATAGCTCTTCCTTTGCGTGCTCGGCCTTGCGGAAATCGATGATGGAACGTTCTGCAGGCATCGCATGGCCCGGCTTGTATTGCAGCACTTCTCTCAACCTCTCGCGTCTCTTTGTATATGGTTGCCGTAAAAGTACTTCATTGTCCAAGAGCAGGATGTCATAAAACATCATCATCAGATGTTCTCCTGGCTTGATTTGTGAATCTTCGTCGCGCCCGAGAAACACGCCAGATCGTGAAATGTGCTTCCGCAGGTGGTAGAAGTCGAGAATACGACCCTCCTGGTCAGACCAGACCACGAGCTCACCGGTCACGATACATCGCTTTTTGAATGCGCAACTTCGTCTGCCTAGCCTAAGACAGTCTCTCAAAGCCTTGTGGATGCCCTTGCGATCCTTAGTCGAGTCCTTGCCACTCTTGGAGAAGATCTGAATGCAGTCGTCGCCGCGAGAGAGATCAACGTGGACCTCGCAGTACTCCCCATCGTACTTCCTCTCAGCGCTCCAGACTTGTGTGCTGCACATGTTCACGCAATGTTGCATCGATCGAGCTTTGAGATACGTCTGCCGTCCGACCTTGGTACCGACTGATGGCGATAGAACTCTCGCGGCTTCTGCTCGGCCCATGCGTTGGATGTCGGCATTTGGCTGGGAAGGAAAGTGATTGAGTTGGCTTTTCAGTAACCCGATAGCCGCTAGAAAGGAGTCTTGGAAGCGCAGCAGACCAGGGAGTAAGAAATGGTATTCTGAGATGACCAGAAAATAATCGATCTGAGCGGCAGCGAAGTTCTTCAGGATAAGACGAGTAAACCATTTTGCTTCGTCAGAGTCGAGTCGCCTGAAGACCTGTGCAAGTTGTTCCTCTACTGAAGATGGTGGCGCATCGAAAGATCGAACAGCAGGTCCAGAGAAGCGACACTGTGAAGCCAGATTCTGGAGCACGTGATCGATCTCTTCGATTGTGACCGCTGCCCCAGGTCTACGCTCGCAGTCGAATTCCCTCAAGACCCGCTGCACAGCCGACCCAAGACCACCATGACCAGGCTGATTCCAGTTTTGCAGGATCCGGATATTGCTGCTGTTCAAGTGTAGACATCTGGCAATGACTTTGCACAGACGCGCTTCTTGGAGACCATAGACGCGATCTGTTCGTTTCTCGGGGAGAAGTGTCGACAAAAGTGTGATACCGTCAACTTCATTAGCATCTATGCTGCGTCGATAGCAGCGGAACCAGTATCGCGTCTTCTGCTTCAGCTCTTCGTCGCGTTCCTTTGAGCTTCTTGGAGGGACTCTGGAGGCAATGGCTTCAAGATCGGAGAGCAGATGGCAAACATTGCTGAACTTGAAGGGCATGTAGTAATGTCGCTAATGTGATATGAGTAGAGCAATAAGCATCGTTCGCGTTGCAAATAGAGTCCTGGGAGAACAACAAGATGTTGTCGCGATGGATGATCGCAGTCACCTCGCAGATTGCGCTTCCTTCTTTGTTCCGATGCGCGTCACTAGCGCGTGTGCGCGTGACTCAGCCCTACCGGCACTTTCCCACCCGGGTTCTCTCCCGATTGTCCTCTTGTACCTTCACTACCTCATCGCCTACATTCACACGTCGGCAATTCCATCGCGATTTCTTATTCTGAGCACGCGAAGAATCAAGCCGATGGGAAGCACGCCAGCACGTTCAGCAGGATAGGCACGTACGCTTTCAATACTGAATTGTGGCGATGTTATGCTGCAGACGATGACCGTCATTCAACCACTGATCAATGGTCCTTGACCACAGTCCGGAATAGCCTCGTCACTCCGAAGACTTCCACCACAAGAATTGTCCGCGATATCCCCCGGATTCAATGCTATGCAACGCTATCCATTCAGATCACAGAGCCGTCGCCATGCTCCAACGTTCCGCCTTTGTTCTCAGCCAGCGCTCCAATGTACCACTGGCACAGGACCGGCGTAGTACCGCATCTCAGATTCTCGAGCAGGGACTATCACTGCATCCTGCGACGTAAAGGCACCATCTGTCACGCGACCAGGGACCGCTACCCACAAGCCACCAGGTTCAAGTCGAAAAGAGGATGAGGCTCGATTTATACACCACTGGGCGATGCAACAGTATGCCTCCCAGTGAAAAGCAGCCGCTTCATAGTCCTGACGCTTGTATCCACTCAGCACCAAGTGTCAGATCGTCCACCAGGTCTAGACTTTCTTGGTTCTCACCATGCAGTAGTACAACCCTTCAAGATGTTTGCAGCCGCCAAGCTGGATATCGTTGAGCCGAAACCATCGAGTGCTTGGTTCTAGATAAGCAGTGGGCCTAGCTTTGTGGCTGTCTTGGTCAATGGCTGCTACTGTTGTGAAGGATAGGCCTCTACGATGCCACCCAAGATGCTGCTGGTTCCTGCATAGACAATCATGGTACGCATGGCGCTAGATCTCCTCTGTCCAGTGAAGTCAACGAAGTGGGCAGCTTTAATATCACAGACGAAGCTCCGATACAAGGAGGAAAGGGTGCAGTAGCCCTGATCACGTAGTCTTGCTTGGCGAGTGGGGTTGGTCTCGAGGTTTGCAGCGCTCTTGATTGCGAGGCTGAAATCCTTGGCGACTGGGTGGTCATCAAACAAGTGCTACGTTGCTTTGCAAGAAAGTCTCGCGTCGTGAACAAGCGACACGAATACACCGACGATCTACCTCAGCGCTTACTGTCTATCCCAATCTGTTCCCTAATCAGCAAGCTTGCACGGCGCAAATGTGCTCGTCAGGGGACGAGCTTGAATGTCTCAATTCATTGGCGTCGATCGTAAATGATATCGTGCAGCGCGCACTCTCCTTTGTCAGCAGTAGCGCATTGCCATATGCCGCAATGCGTGAGATTCTTGTTGCACGGCTTTGTAGGAGATACTGTTGGCCCATTTGGTACAGACGTCAGACCGATCTTGTGCTTTCGAAGATGCAAGTGGTCGAAATGTATTCAGCCTCTTCACGATTAATGGCCAAGATGTGCCGGAACCACGGTGCTGGTCGCCGCCAGCAGCTCAATTGTAGATCTTGCATGTGGTCGTCAATCTACCGCGCGGATATCGATACGAAGCTTGAAACTCAACGCTTGTGTCTCTTATCGATCCTCAGAAAGCCCTGATTGAGCAATTAAGAAACGTCGAAGAGTCGCATGGCGTCTGCCAAGGTTTGTTGACGACCAACCAACATCATTCGCGTCGACTTGACTTCGAAACGTGTTCTCCCTGCAAGAAACATCACGCAAAAAGAGCCACAAGCTTGAGTACGTACATTGTTTGATCCAAGAAAAAGACAAAGGGCCTGGAACGCCATCACAAGCGTGCCAAAGATCCCACGCAGCCCCCACGGAGGCTCTAGCGTTTCATAGAGCCGCAAAGAGCCTCAAGCTTAGGCCAAAATGCTACAATCCATCTCCAATTCATCAGCACGCCACGTGCATATTGTCGATCCCACACGCGTCTTCTTCATCAACTTCCTCATTTGCACTTCAAAGAGCCTGGCCAAGAGAGTAGCAGGCGCTGCTTGGAGGATGAAGTGCTGACGAGAGTGAAGAGCAGATTTAAGCATTGACTTCAAGCACATGTGCCAAGTTCTGTTTCCTTGGAGCACGACCCAAACAGTCGTCGCAGCTTCGACTGTCTTCCAGACTTCAAAGAGGATCCTATCCACTTTTCTGATGCCTCGATCAACCATGGAGCTTTCCTTATCATGACTGCCAAGGTGCTTCAACACAATCACAGCCTCATGTCAGTGGATATCCACGCAATAGGGGAATGGACCTCAGCGCGACTTGTGACAGTGGGTCTGTCTAAAGACCAGCTGCTGTCCCCAGCAAACTTCGAGTTGATAATTCCAGCTGGAATATATTCTTTCCTTTCGTACGAAGCTGGGCTTCTTACCTTTCCTTACATCTCTTTCATTCGGCGTTGCGTGCGAGAGTTTTGGGTTGATAGACTGCTTTGTTCAATTTATGCATTCTCAGTACATTCAATAATCCCACCGATCGTTACCTTACGCCTCCTGCTGGATGGGATCGCAACTTCCCGCCACCACCTATGGGGGCGGCAACTACGTTATCAATATGGACGAAAAGCGACGGTTTTCAGAGGAGTCATGGGAGAAGGGCGATGTCAAAGTCATGACGAACAGTACGAATTCGGGCACATTATTTCCACCATTCGATCCAAATATACCACCCTCCAGAGGTTCAGAACACATGCGGCAACATTCATTGGAGAGTGGTCTTCATGGTGTCAAGCAAGGTCACACAGATGGACATGAGCACAATCCATTGCATGCCCTCGTGTCGGGCATCAGACCGCCGATGCCTTTCGGCCAGCGAATCAAGCATTTCACCTTCGCATGGTGTAAGTCATCTGACATTAAATAGGATGTTGACACTGCTAACAAGCTTACAGACACCTTGACCATGAGTACTGGTGGATTGGCGACTCTCATTTCTCTTCAACCGCACATGTTTCCAGGACTGATATCGATTGGAGCTGTCTTCTATGTCACGAACATCTTAATCTTCGCCCTTCTGAGCTCGATCATCCTCATGAGATGGGCCAAGCATCCAGGAACGTTCAAGGAAGCACTCAAGCATGAGCGAGAAGGCCTCTTCCTTGGTCCCTTTTGGCTATCAGTAGCCACCATCATTACTGGTACGCAAAGATACGTGGTTCTGTCACTGGAAGTCAACAGTAGCATGCGACCGTGGCTACAGACAAGCATGGCTATTGCGTTCTGGGGATATACAGCTTGCGTCTTCGCACTTGCAGTGTTCCAATACAGCTACCTCTTCAACACCCACATGTACCACCTGCCGAAGTTCATGCCTTCATGGCTGCTGCCAATCTTTCCAATCATGTTGTCTGGGACGATTGCTGCGGTCATCGCCGGAGACCAGCCAGTCGGAACCCGATTGCCAATCTTGGTGGCAGGTATCGGATGTCAAGGTCTTGGCTTCACGGTTTGCGTGCTGATGTATGCTCATTACATTGGTCGTCTCATGACTTCTGGCCTTCCGAATCCTGAGCATAGACCTGCTATGTACATTGGTGTGGGTCCACCGTCATTTACTGCCCTTGCAGTCATTGGCATGGCGAATGCCTTGCCACCAGAACTCAATCTTCTGCCTCCAGAGATCGCCGTAGCGCCGCTATTCACTGTTGCTGCAATCAGAATCATGTCCGTCATCGTGGCAACGTCACTCTGGATTCTTGCCTGGTGGTTCTGGAGCATCGCAACCGTGGCTATTTTCCTCAAGCGACCGAAACTCTTCCATCTGGGATTCTGGGCAATTGTGTTCCCAAATTCTGGCTTTGCAATTGCCACGATCCAAATCGGAAATGCTCTGAATAACGAGGCCTTGCGGTGGCTGGGTAACGGGATGACTATTGCAATTGTCATTGCGTACTTTGTGGTGCTCTACATGAATATTCGAGCATTCCTAGTCCGTGGTAAGTCTCCAAGATCTAGAGCATGTTTGTGTTATTTGTTGTCTCCTGCATGTGTCTTTATTGGTCGTCTGGACCTGGGGATGCTCTGCAGGACACTACAAAGTCCACACCTACTCCTACATTGAACTACGAAGCTAACAAACGAATCGACATCGTCTTCCCCGGAATGGACGAGGACGTAGATGATTGATTTGAGGTCGAAAATGGTGTTGTTCTGTTGCAGCGTTCACGCATGGCATGGTGTTTTGGACAAAAAAAGACTAGACTCACGACTCAGCATTTCCAAGGCGTACATACGTCCACCGCGGCATCAGAGCCGCTGGACGTGCCTTCTAGATACCCGCAAAGACAATGTAAAACTTATTGCCACCATGTTCTGGCTCGTCGTCGCCGCGAGGGGTCTTGTCCACCCCTGATATCCACTTCACGGAAACACCGAGAGATCGGTGGATTTTCGGCCGGATCTTCTTGATGCCGGAGAAGGATCTGAAGAAGAAAATAACTCATAGAAGCCAAGAGAAGCTTGCTTCATGCCGTGCTTCATGTTCTGTTCTCCGTGGGTGATGGTGACATATCCTCGGTGGAATCTTACAGCACACTACCTGCAACTGATCGTGCGTTCGTCAGCACGTATCACTCTCTAACTCTCTTCGTAGACTTCAGGTCCGACTGCATTGCTTGGTTTTGGAACGCTTCATCATGGCAGATCGGATGGGGAGATACGATCACGTGACTAGGTTACCCGTCATTAACCCGTTCGCACGTGCGAACATGGTGCCGACTTCAAAGATACGTGCACGAAAGAATATTTGATTGACCCAGACCATCACATCAAGCGACTGTCGAGACCAGTCGAATATTAGATGAACTTTTGAGCTCGTTCTTTTCTCTTGTGAGGAGAAACTGCCCCAGCCGCCTTGCCAAGTTCCACGCGGCAAGTCATGACGCGCAACCTCAAGCCTCGCCTCGGAGTACTCTCCACAAACCTACCCCCGTACAGAATCACGCATAGAGCGAACATATCAATTGAGCAGCGTGCGCGACCTCTCAAAACTGCAGCGAGTATCCCATGCTAGACACACTGCCTGCTGTCGTCAAGATGGAAGCACGCGACCTCCTGCTTGACAGCTGGACCAGCTTGCACGACAGAAATAGCACCGAAGACGAGGATCGACACCTGAAGCAATGTTGGATCATTGGAAGCTGTGATGCATGCATAAGGAGTGGACATGTTTGCGCTTGGTGTCCATCTGTGAGCCACATCTGCGTACTCATTGCAAATATGTCGCTGATGAAGCTCACAGTCGTCTTCATGTGTTCCACTTCCGTATGGTGGGAACATACTTTCACCAATTCACGATGCACATATCTGTCCCATGCAAGACGAACGATGGGAACTACGAACGAAAGCCTTTGGCTGCAATTGCTCAACTACCACATTCCTGGCCGTCTTGATCTCCATCCTGAGTACAATGGGTGCACTGATTTTCCTCTGGATTCTATGGAAGCTTGTCCGAGCTATCTGGCTGAGCATACGTGCCCCTCGCGGCGGATGGAAGATTGAAGTCATCGAAGAAGTGGACGGCGAGCACTGGAAGCAGGGCATTTGGGTGCGAAAACGACCAAATGTCTTCACACGGATCAAGAGCGGCTGGAGACGAATGAATCGGACTGAAGCAGAAGCTGGGAACGATCCTGATGTTCTGGTCGTGGACGAGAACAGACCTTTGCTCAGGTAACCATGCTCATGATTCAACGCTGATATGACTTCTATGCTGCTCGGCTTGTAAGCCATCACTCCGCTTTCCTTCTATCAAGCTCGCCGTTGCTATGACTTCTGCTCTTTTCGATTGTGTGAACTCGCATGTCCATGCCAACCCAGAATGACTGGCCACGCCAATTGACAGTCGCGCCACCGAAGATGGCCCAGAACCAAATTGGAAATGCCAAAGCTTCGCGCCCAAGCCATTGAGCAAGCCACTTTACCAGTGGTCTTCTTGCGCCGCCGTTCTGCCCCGGCTGCGCAAAGCTCGGTGTATATTCATCCTGCGCAATGGACACTGCCGAATGAATCTTCTTATACAATGTCCAATCCATTGCAGCCCACGCTGAGACAAGACCTAGCCATATGAGAGCGAATGCCGGCCATGTCTGTGGGATCCCAAAACGCTCGTGGGCATATGAAAGACTTGTCAAGCCATATGCCAGCATAGCAGAGCACACGAAGCTTTCAGTCGTGGGCTCGACGCCGGTCGCTGCCGGCACGGTGTACTTCCTAACCCTCAGCCAACGCACTCTACGCGCAATGTACTCGCTGACGCGCATGTTCGCCATCGGTTGTATCACAATATCTCCAAAGAGCATCGCATGATTGCCCCAGCTCCTTTTGTTCTCTCTCGCAGCCAGCACTATCTGCGGCACGGGCTGTTTCCACAACAGATCTCCGATCAAGTGATCCTCGCAGATATTGTGGCTGAAGTAGTCGATGCCTTCATTGTTCGTCAGCGCATTGAGATGCGACTTCCGGAACATATTCGATTTGCCCACAAGGCACGGCGCAATGAGGACCGTATTGATGGCGGTGTAGAACTTCGCGTGCGAGGAAGACATGAACATCTCCTCCAGTCTTCCACCTTTTGTTTGCCATGTTGACTTCGACCTTGAAGCAAGCTCTTGCGGGTTCGTGCTTGTGGACGCGACGGCATCATCGATGTCGACCACGAGTGGTAGTTGATGCACAAGCTTTCGAGGCGTGGTATTTGCACCACGTCCAAGAAGCTTGTCGACCATACGCCCGCATACGCCCGGCGCTACCCACACATTGCAATCCACGATCCATATAATATCTGCTTGAGCTTCGCGATACGCTCGACTCATGCTTCTAATCTTTGGATTTGGCCCGAGATCCAGCTTCCTCTGCAGTACTTCGTCCTCATCTTCAACCAGTATCTTTGCGTCGAACCCCTGGTAGTCTCGGATCAAAGTCTCAAGGACTGCAAATGCAGGATCATGCCGCGATGCGACGCAGAATCGTATGCTCAGCTTCTCTTTTGGGTAACTTTGTCGAAATGTTGACGCGAGACACTCGTACAGCTGAGGATCTAGGCCTTTGGCGGGGCGTATGATCGTGACATGAGGAGCATCTGTGTCCTCGAGGGGACTTCTCGGTCGCGCAGAGGAATAGTGTCGCTGTCTATACGCGCATGAGCCTCCCGGATCGGAAATCACATTGCTGTGCGAATATACTCACATCTGGCAGTACCCAAGGCCTGACACGAGAACGACAAGAGAGCCCCAGAATAAGCAGACTGCTGCGGCTACATCGCCAGCAGCAACAGCCATCGTCACCTCAGAATAGCCATGAGAATTGCTTGTGGAATTGCTCACGCACAAAATGGACCGCTGGAAGCTCGGAGCACAACCCCGATGCGTCTTAACTTTGTTCGGCTAGATCACATGTAGATGGGCTTGGCGAGGCTGAGTAAGGCTGAACATGACGCTCGAGTCGCCGATGAGAAATGATGGCTAGAGCAATTGATGGATCGAGAAAATACACTTAGATCATGACACAGATCTTAGCATTCCAAACGACACGGCGGCTTCATCAAACCGGAGCTCAAACGATATCCTTCTGCTTGAGCCACTCCACTAATCCACCTTCCCGCGCTTCTAGTAGCTGCATCTCCGCCTTCACATTCAGCATCAGCATCTTCTGAACCTCGATCTTCCAAGTAACCTCCAGGTTCGAGAAGACTTCCCTCTCAAGCATCCTTGTAGCCTTCCGCCTATCCCTCGCACTCAACCTCAGTAGTCCCTGGTCGTGATGCAAATCTCCGCCCTGCGCAATGTCGCTACTGCTCAGACCTAACCATTGGATCATTGGAAGTGCAAGGCTGGCTTTCTCGTGCGCAAGGGCTGCTGAGCCGTGCTTGTAAGTCGACAGAATGTCGAGGCCATCTGGGTCGTAGTCCACGAGACAGGAGACTGGCGGCTGTTTGAAGGAATTCTGAGCACTTGGAAGAGCGATCGAGCGAAGGAACAGCCGTGTGGCGATGTCTGGGAAGCCTTTGCCCTTCTAGATGTTAATACTCCTCGTAGTCATGTGAATTGAAGAACATACAGTAACGAGTAGTCCGTGAGAAGACAGCTTGTCCCAGAAGCTCGAAGACACGAGGGAGCGAAATGTGGCCTATGAATCAGCAATGTCGTGGCGAGATAATGCAAATTGTGCACACCTCTTTCTCGACAATCAAGACCCACTGCACAAGACTGACATCGATGGTCTCGTCATCCTTCAACGCCGTGATGAGAAGTCCCTACATGGTCAGTCAAAGGACGGCGGACGCGACTAATGATGTGGTTACCTCGCGTTCAGATCTGCCGTCAGTAACCGCGCCATCGTTCCTACAAATTCTGAATCTTCCAGCAATGAGACCTTTGGCGGTGGCGGTCTGGACAAAAGTCAGATTCACCAAGAATTGAGAACATCTCGTGCATACCACATTCACAATCATTCGTGGCACACCGAAAGTGTACGCCAGATCATCGACGAATCGATCAACGACAGATTGCTTCGAAAACAACGCGGGATCTCTGTAGTAGATGTCTCTACATCTGACATCAGTGCCGCTTCGCAAGAACATGGCCATGCAAAGCACCTTTTGGTAATGATTGTATCCTCAACCAGAGCGCCGCGGATGAGCTCTAAGATGCGGATGATCACAGCTAAAGCCCAGTGTCAGCAACAAGCGAAGAGGATCTGGACATGACGCGGACTGTATCTCCAAGCTTCCTTCTCGGACTTTCCAGGAAATCTGAACTGCCGGATCGCGGATGATGATTGCGCCTCCAGCGATCTTGGACGAAGCTTCACAGTGACAGCGAGCTGCTGGTCTTTGGATAGGATGCCATCTACTTGCTGCTCGAAGATGTGCTCAATGCGATTGATGAGCCACGTCCTAAGGCGGGCATATTAGTACGAGTGGTAGGTCTGATATGAGATGAATATTGTCTCGCAGACAGATGAGACGGGACCACAAGCTGTATGGTGATTGGAACTACCTATCACGCTTTCCACCCGAGGACACTTGCGCATTTTTGGGAGTGTTTTGCGCCTTTGGACTATCTGGCACCCCGTTCTGGTATGTCAGCTTCTTGATTGACTCAATGGCCATTGGAACCGGCTGTGACTGTGTTCCGGGACTTGCAGCACGCGACCTCTTGCCGTCACGGCTGGCGATATCGATGCTGCCTTGCTGCCATTGTCGATTGTCATTGTCGGCTGGCAAAGGCACAGACACCTCGTGCCAGGCTTCTGAGTCAAAGAGCATTTCATCATCAAAATCACCCATGGTGTTGAGGCTGTCAAACTTCCAACAACGGTTTGAGGGTCTGCCCCCGGACTTCTTGAGGCTCTGATCCACTAAAGCTCGGACCACATCACGACGCGTCTTTTCGCGTTTTCGAGATTCAGGAACCCTCAAACCACCAACTACAGAACACTTTCGCAGCCACACATTCACACGTACTCATAAGTCACCGGACTTCTACAAACTCCTCTCATAAGAGAGTCTGGCGTTCTCCTTCAACCGTCAAGATGTCGGTGGCAGCGGAAGCGATGCCTGCTTCCAGTATGCCGTCGTCATTGAAGCGACCTCATCCGGACGCAGACACCGCGGTCGACCCAGCAACGCCGAATGAATCACGGCAATCATCACCGACGCCTGCAAGTACGGCATTGTCCTCCCCAGCGGATATAGCGACGCCAAAAGACACGCCAATGGCAGCTTCCACGAATCCCACCAGCACATCAACCTCACCGTCAAAGGCAGCAACGCAGAGTCATGCTACACCGCAGTCCTCCAGCATAACTAAGCTTACGCCGCAATCGTCATCGGCACCTCCAGCGAAGCGTCGACGACTGACTCCTGCCGAGAAAGCAGAGCAGGAAGCCGCGAAGGCCAAGAAAGCACAAGACCGTGCTGAGGCAGCTGCTCGCAAAGAGGCAGAGAGAGCTGCCAAGGACGAGGAGAAGCGCAAGAAGGCCGAAGAGAAGGAGCTGAAGGAGAAGCAGAAGGAAGAGGAGAAGCAGCTGAAAGAGAAGCTCAAGGAAGAGGAGAAGAGAGCGAAAGAAGAGGAGAAGAAGGCCAAAGAGGAAAAGAAGGAGGCCGAAAAAAAGAAGAAAGCCGACGAAAAGGAGGCTGAACGCGCATTGAAAGACTTCAAGAAGCAGGAGAAGGAGAGGGAAGCCAAGCAACGTGAAGCCGTGAGTGTCATCATCCTGCCCCATGCAATTGCTGCGTTCTGTTTGCGACTCGTTCTAAGCTCAGCTGCAGTCCCAAATGCGTCTTTCGTCGTTCTTTAGCATTCCCAAAACTTCCTCACCGGCCGCTCCCGTCCCTTCGAAACTTAAGGCCTCTGCGAGTCCCTCGAAGAATGGTTTTATGACCAAGGATGAAGCGAGAAGGAGATCAATGTCACTGGATCCAGTAGATTTTGATCCCCCTTCTCCTACCAAGTCGAAGCCAACCTCTAATGATGACACACAGGCGAAGAAGGACAAGGGCTTCCTCCCCTTCGTCCTTGGCAAGAACATGCGACTCGCACCTCATAATGCGTTTCTACCAGCTAGAGAAGAGCTGGTGCGCGTTAACGAGGCCATGGACAAGTTTGCGAGTCAGCCATCAGAAAAGCCGAGTCCATCATTAATGGAAAGCTTCGCCAACGTCAAGGTGCAGAGAGGCTTTCAGCCACCCAAGGTTTCGCAGGTCATCTCAAAGCTTCAAGGATCGTCTAGTGCACCCATTGATCTCACAGGCGAGTCTGCAGACAAGCCAATGGATGTTCTCAAGTCGATACCAGTCAAGTACTTCTTCTACGGCGAGGACGTCCGGCCACCGTATCGAGGCACATGGACTCGGCCAGTGGACAGCAGACTCGCACGCAGATTGGCCTGCCAGCCACTTACGCAGCAACTTTCTGAGGTCGTCTACGACTACGACTCCGAAGCGGAATGGGACGATGCGGAAGAAGGCGAGGACATTGAGCTCGAGGACAACGAGGAGGAAGAGGAAGAAGAGGAGGAGATGGAAGGCTTCATCGACGATGACAATGCACCACAATACCTTGCCAAACGTGGCCTTCCTGCAAATGATGTTCAACCGATATGCAGCGGTCTGCAATGGGAAGATGCAGATGGCAAGATGCGAGCTGCCGATCCGAGCTACGCCGATGCGAACTTCAAAGACTTCGAGATTTGCTTTCTGCTGGACCCGAGCCCGGAGACCATTGACCCCTTCACGACTGCCTATTGGGATCCGGAGCCTAAGCAAGTCTCGTCACAATTGCCACTCACAAGCTCAATGGGTCCACCACGTCTTCCTCTCTCCGATCGCACGAATGGACAGGCAAATGTGCAGAGCACGCTGGTTAATGGCAAGGTGCCGAAAGCTGCGAAGGTTGGACCGAGATTGGTCCCTGCGGATGTGTTGCCGGCGTTCACTCAGGCTATCGATGGAAGTGATCTGACGAAGATCGCGCTGATTGAGCATCTGAAGAAGACGTAAGTTGCTCACGGAGCTGAAGTGTCGAGCGACATGCTAAAGCCAGACAGATTCCCCAAACTGAACAAAGCTCAAATTACGGAGACATTACCTGTCGTTGCTCAGAGAGTCGGCGCAAAGCAAGCGGAAAAGAAGTGGGTGCTCCTGTCGGATGCAAAGGTCTGAGGAGACGGACCCAAGCGTACGCACTCTTCATCTCAAGACGCAGATGGGCCCTTGCTCGGTGCCATACACTCAACTCATCTCAACACTGCATACGCCTATGCCACATCGCCAACGTTCGGATCACGCAGCGCCGTTTAGATTCCGGAGAAACCATGTTCTCCATCCATGGAGCATTCCGCATGCGCGAACGCGAAGGTGTAGCAGTTTACAGCTTCGAGGCTTGTCACAGATCAACCATATGTCACATGTTACGTGTAGCTGCACAGGCGCAGCCTTCTACTGGCTTCGAGCCGACATGTCTACATGTTGTATCAACACAGGCATGGATTAGCACTTTTGGACCACAGGAGAACTTTGGGGCACAGCTGATGCTGTATAGCAAGCAGAAGTTCAGTGAACATGTAGAAAATTATTCTAGAAGGTTGGTCTAGAACTATGGCGGAACGATTCCAAACACGAAGGTCGTGTCTCACGTGTCGTCACTCTTCTTGCGTCAACAGCCTGCATCCAAGAAGAATACTGCTTATGCCCAGAGACTTCACGCAGATGAATGCATTCCGAACCTTAGCCAATTTGCCCCACACGATCAACTGATTTTCCTCTTTCGACCGAAATGACTGCTAATTATACGCGCCATGTCGCATATCATTGGTTCGCTTGGAAGCTGTTCTGCTTGGCAGATGCCCTGCGCCTTTGCTGACTGAACTGCACCTCTGCTTTCACATTGACAATCCTCACCATGGGAGATGCCGATCCTGGAGGGCCTGATGGCACTCGCATGGAGAGGTTTGCTGGCTGTGCTATGCATAGCACGACGTGATGCAGGGTAGGGCTTGTGGTCTGTCATCATGTCTTGCGATATTATGCTTGAGGCTTCCTGCCTGTCCGGTCAGGACTTCGTCCTGGGTTTCCCGTCTATTTTCTTCGACTTCATCTTGCGTCTTGTCTCCGTATCGAAGTGCTCGAGGAGACGGACAGTGTCGGTGACTTCCATCAATATCTTCACCGAAGGACGCATACTGACGAAGCTCGACGACTTGCTTGTGTAGCCCGCCTTGAGAGCACGAAATATCGCATTTCGTCTTCCTTCTTATCAGATCCTATTCGACCATGGCTCATTTTTCGTATCTCATTGCTGCTGGTCTTCTGGCGCTACCTGGAGTCTCAGCGCAACAATGTGTTGAAAGGTATCCTATCTATGTTGACTTCCATAATCGCACCGTCACTGGTAAGTCTATGCTCCTCGCATGAAGGATCGAAGGGGATGGCGCTAAGTTGCTACAAACAGGTGGTGGAGAGACCTTCCAGTATGGATCATTCATCGGTGTGGGAGTGCCGTCACAAAATCAGAGCATTGTACCATCTTTCACGCGAAACGAGACATCTTTCGCTGCGCGGACGTTCTGCGACAATAGTGCTATAGCAGGATGTATAGACAGGTCTGGTGGGAGCGTGGACTACGAGGTCTCTGCAGCGTGAGTTGCGAGCGTCGCAGTTTGCGAAGAGAAGGAGATATGCTGACATTGTCCAGGTGGAGAGAAGACTCGAGTATACGATCATTGGACTCTTCACCGCTCAGCAACGACTCGATTCGAGGCACCGATGACCTACACTTATGGGTCCACTATTTCGATCCCGGACCCGCGGTCTCGGTCGTGAACGTGACAGCGACACCAGTGGAGTACGTCCAAAGCGGCGAGCAGCTACCCAATATTGTTGGACTGGGATCAGCTTCGACATTAATGCAAAGCCTGGTGGATCAAGAGCATATCTCTGCAAGAACGTTTTCGCTCATGTACGGAGATGGCTTCCCAAGAGCAGGAACTGGTCCGTACAATGGCAGTTTGACATTTGGTGGGTATGATTCTGCGAGAATTGCTGGACGTGTGCATACGTACCCGATGGATATGTCGCAGGCGGACTTCATGCCTGTGACGGTAAAGGATATCGTCCTCGAGGATTCGAGCAATTCGACGATGCGCAATTGGTCAATCATGAATAATGGCGCAACATTCGAAGCTCGTATCACGACGGACCAGTACCCGATGCGACTACCAGCAGCAGTGACCAGAAACTTTGCGAATATCCTGCGTGCGACACCATCAAACGACGAGGACGGATCGTTGCAAGCTCCAGGCTTTGCGGGCGTCATGCGCATCCGCCTGAGTGACGGCTTCGAGATCACGCTCCCGAGCGAGAGTGTTGTGGTACCATCAAGTGGTCTCACACCTATCCAAGATAATTCGGACGACAATGGACCATTCTACCTTTCGATCGCTTGGCTCAGTCAGGTCTTGCTCACCCTCGACTACGATGCGCAACAATTCCACCTCGCTCAAGCCATTCTGAACGATACATATATCGTTCCCACGACTCTCTGCGCTGGAGCCACGCCCACGCCTTTCAACTACGGCGCGAAGAATTCCTCTTTCGTCAAGAATGGTCTGGTCGGCGCCGTTTTTGGTGGCGTTATCGCAGGTGTTGCAGCGGCGGTAGCGGTGATCTGGACATTCTTCGCATGGAGGCGTCACCGCCTCATGAAAGAGCAGCAAGCGCGGTGGGCGGCGGAGTCAGCGGCATACAAGGCTGGTGGCGGTAGCAGCAGCAGTGATCGCGAGATGGAGATGCAAAGTTTGAGTCCGAAGGGGAAGACTGTGCCATTTGCTTGGGTGCATGGAAGAAGTAAAGCGGAGAAAGGCAAGGGCAAAGTACCTATGCAGGCGGTACCGCAAGACGAGAGCACGGCATACCACGGGCGGAGTTCCAGTGAAGATATTGCGGATGCACGAGTGTAGTCCAGTAACTCTGGCCAAAAATCAAGCTCTTTAATAATTATTGCATTACTTTTGGACATTTCCAGATCCTCACATTGTTAGAGCATCCTATCAGCTTTCAGATCTGTGCCGGCTCATCAAGCCGAGTTTGAAGCTCTCTGAGTCTAGGCAATCCTTCGTTTTCTTCACGAATCTAATATTGAGATCAACGTTACCTTCATCGTGTTCGGTGTTGAATGTCAACGGAAAGTCTGCTTCCGTTGGTGCTCAGTAGTACATCTTGTCACCCGAAGTTGCGCCGCGCCCTTCTCGATGTTCATGAGCATCAAGATGACTTGATCCGTCATTTGGAACATGCGATTTGCATCTCCGCGGGCGGCTCGCGCCATATATTATCGCTGAGGCCGAACCGCATGGGTCAGATCCATTGAGCCACGATGGAATCAATCATTCGCGCACAACATCATGCACGTCATCTCCAATCTGTTTTCTCATGGACGAAAGCTCCGCTCATAGTCGGCGCACCAATGCGCATCCTGTCTGGACCAAAACTTGCAGTCAAAATATCAGAAGCTGGTGGTCTAGGTTTCATCGGACCTGGTGCTAAACCGGAGCATCTAGAGGGATCATTGCGCGAAGTCAAGGAGCTGCTAAAGGCATCACCCTTACCAAAGGGCAAGCCCCTTCCTATCGGCGTAGGAATTCAAACATGGGCTGGTGACCTCAAAGTCGCTGTTGAGGCTCTGAGGCAGACTCATGTATCGGCAATATGGCTTTTTGCTCCGCGACACGGTCAAGCTGAGCTCGATGAATGGACGAAGGCGATCAGAGAAGCAAGTCCAGTATCTCAGATCTGGATCCAGGTTGCATCGGTTAAAGATGCAGTTGCAGCAGCGACGAGCCAGCATCGTCCAGATGTGCTGGTGATTCAAGGCTCGGATGCTGGCGGACATTCTCTGAAGAAAGGTGCCGGCATCGTGACACTCTTGCCAGAAGTAGCAGATGGTATCCTGGAATGTGCTGGTGAGAAGTTGGCAGATCATATACCGCTGATCGCAGCAGGTGGTATCAGCGAGTCTCGCGGCGCAGCTGCCGCAATGGCATTAGGTGCATCAGGCGTGACAATCGGAACACGTCTACTTGCCACTCACGAAGCAAACATAGCATCGGGATATCGGGATCACATCATCGCAGCATCTGATGGTGGCCAGAAGACCGTGCGTACGCAACTGTATAATCACCTGCGTGGAACGACAGACTGGCCGGAAGACTTTGATGCACGAGGTTTGAGCAATGCAAGCTGGAGAGATCACGAAAGAGGTATGGATTTCGCGAAGAATAGAGAACTTCATGACGAGGCAATGAAGAAAGGCAATGATGCTTGGGGCGAGGAGCACGGAAGAACAGCGACTTACGCGGGAACTGGTGTCGGACTGATCAAAGACGTCGAAAATGCCGGTACTGTGGTGGAGAATATGAGAAATGGTATTGGAGAGATCAGAAGCCGCGCATATGCTTTTCGCGAATGATTAGCATAAAGCATTAATTCCTCGGCCTGAACAATAATGTCGTGTTATTCGAATTGCAAGTCCATTGGTATAGACCTTGACAATCATTTCTGGGTGCGCTTCTCAAATGCCTCCTTCTCCTCCTCGTAGTCAACGGGGTGCTGCCGCAAAGGATTGAAATACAAGCCTGTTGGTTGGCGAGCACTAAGACCGTGGTGTGGATCTCGCTCCGGCTCTTCCTCTCTGTTGAAGGTAGATTCGGCAGTCTTGGTCGTAGTCCTAGCAGAATAGTCTTCCTCGTCCTTTGGGCTGTCAGCAAATTGGGGCGAGTTGTCATTCGATGCAGTATCTGTGTTGATGATGGGAATTGGAGGTGGACTTCGTGTGGGTAGTGGCGATTGTAATGGTGTTGCGTTTTCATCTCCATCCGCTACTGTCGCTGAAGGCTCGGCGATGATGCTTGCAGGAACGTGAACGCCATCGGCTCGCATACCACCAGGATGGAGGGCCCGGCTCGAAAGTTCCGCTGAAACGGCTCGCCGAGACGACTCACGGGACGCAGCGTTCAGTCGTGGCCAAGAAGATGTCTTATGGGCTTCGGCAGCGAATCGTTTGATCTCCAGAAGTTTGTCTCGGACTTCTTCATCGGACAAGCTATGGTCGAAGATACCGCGCTGTCTAGCCTCGATGATCTCCTCATATGTGACTTCGTCGGTCGGAGCGCTCTGTGTCAAATCATCGATGTTAGACATATCAGGTTCTTTGCCTTTGCTGTTCTTACTGCGGCTGAAGAAGTTCTTGAAATATGAGAGACTCTTCTTGTTCCCTTTTTGGAGCTTCTTGCGGCTTGCGTTGATTGGACCTGAAGTCTCGGGGGTTCGTTGAATCACACTGGCGTCGACAGGATCGGTTGGCGGCTCAGAAGCCGCAGTAGAGGGCTCGGATGCGCTTTCTTTTCTAGTTCCTGTATCGCAGTCCTCGCGTACAACCGTCTTTTTATCTGTAGTGTTAATAGAGTCAGACGAAAGACCCTCGTGCTGTTTATCGCCAGCAGGTGCTGTTTCCACAAACGCTTCTGGGTTATGTGGCCTGTCAATCACAGGCTGTGGTAGAGCACTTGAAGCTTCTTGAGATGACCCAGAGGGCAGACTGGGCTTGCTATCCCGGCGGAATGGTCTGACCAAACGAGGTTCTGGTCCTGTGGTTCTGAAGCATGGCACTCCTTGATCATGGTAATCTGGGAACGGCTCGGGGTAGGTAGGACGGCTGACGTAGGCAAATCGTCGCCACGCTGTTGGGGAGCTCGATCTGCCGTACATAATAGTAGGCATTTCTCTAGTGCCAGCTCGCGGAGAGATCGTGTCTGAGGGCTCTGCGCCCGAAGCACCCTGGCTCGTCGATGTGTTGCTCTGGCCGAGGACAGGTCTCGCTTGTAACGCTATCTGTGCATCGTCCGGAAACAGGAGAAACTTCATGATATCGTCCTCACCGCCTGGCATGCTCTGAACTCCCGGCGCACCGTGTCCAAAATGTTCTGTGATCCTGCATGTCGCCTCAAGCTCGATCTTTGCGTCGTTTAGCTCACGGTAGACGATCCACAGACAATCCACGGTAGCCTTTCGAACCTCGTCTGCTGGGAAGTCACCTGGTGCCTGATTCAGAAGCATTTGGGTCAGACGCCGACGTTCCAAAGCCATTATCAGCTCATAGACTAATGTCGCCTGATCACTGGGCGAACGATCTGCTAGAGCGCTGCGGACATCCTCCTGTGTCAATGGATGAAGAACGCGAATGTGCATCTTGATGATGTTCAAAGCGACATCATCCTTCATGTTCAGAGCAACATCGTCATAGCTCTGATCGTTGTCGCGGCCCATGTGAATGAGTCGAGGTTTAGGCTTCCATGCCATAAGTGCCGCAATCTCAGGCGTACGATACGTCTTGAGATATGGCGAAGGTGGCCGGTAGGGAGGCATAGCTGATTGAGATGCTTGTGAGGCAGATGCTATTTCTTGAGCGTTTTGGGCGTCCGTGAAGACTCCATCTTGGATGGACATTTTCGTGCTTAAGTACTGCGATTCCAGCCCAGGCTCTGTCGTGTTCGCTTTACAAACGCAAAGACGTCTGCCGTTCGTACGATGTAGATGAATGTGCGTTGCTGTGCAGAACCCAAACGCCTTTATTAGTAGATCTTAAACGCGCCATGGTTGACTCACTGTAACATTTTGGGCCTCATGATCGCTATGAGGCGGCCGGCTTTGCGCGCTGTTGACTCCCACAAGCTAATGTGCATGAGTCTTATCATAAGAGAAGTCATGAACAATATTGCACGCAAGCATACTAAGAACATCTTCATGAAGTAGTCCTGCTTCCGCTGTTGACTAGATGTCAGTGTGTGGTAAGCCGCCATCATCATGGTCACGTAGGCATCTGAAAGAGCACAGAGTCACATGGTAAACAAGAATCGGCCACTGGCACATGGGCGGAAACAACTGAACGTGGGGAGCGCAAGGAAGCGGAGTGCTCGTGAGGAAACAATGCTTGTCCATTTGCAGCTTTTGTGTTGCTGTCTTTCGTCGACTTAATGGGCAATGCGCGTCACACGCTCATTTTCCACCCGGTGCCCCCTCAATCTGTGCCGTATTAGGGAGAGGTGGTTCCCATTCGTCGCGGTTTCGTGTATAGACCTCTGCAACGGGAGCAGGAATCTTTGCGAACAAGCCCATCTTCACGAACGACTTGCCCGGCATCAAAGGCGTGACCGACATGATTGGTGAACCGCATTCGCCGCAGAAATATCGGTGCAGAGGCGTGCCAGAGTCTGTCTTGGTGTCGTACCAGCTCTTTGGCTTTCCAGTAACTTCGAAGTCGTCGTCGGACAGCGTCATGACGTAGGATCCTCGAGCTCCACTCTGTCTTCGGCAATTTGCACAATGGCAGTAGCCGACGGAGCCACCATTGAGGCCGCTGTCTTTGATTGTGACCTTAATGGCCTCGCAATTGCAGGACCCGTCCAAAGGCATCGTGACTTCTTTCGCAATTTGACCTGTGTTTTGAGATTGCGGCAGATAATGAAGCAGCTGACTGCCTTTTTGTAGTTGTGCCTCGTTGTCCCTCACGCTAAACCAGAACTCGGGTAAGGATGTTCAAATTGCCCCACTTGCATGCATCCGAGAAGAAGCTACCGCTTTTACAGGAACGTACTGAATCTCCAAGCTTGACGCATGTCTTCCATTTGGTTCGATTTGGGATTTGGGAGTAAAAAGTGGTTCAGGCGTGCGTCAGAGAAGGAATGCAGAATCTCATCATAGTAAGCCGTCCAGGATCGTTCGGTCCAGCTAAGCCTCGTCAAATGTATACCGAGCCAACAGCTTGAGTATGGTCTGCAGCAATTGCCACTGTCGAGACTCAATGACTTTCAGCTAGCGGACATGAGACTTTGCCTTACAAGACAACTCGTGAGACACGTTTTTGACCATTGGCTCTAGGATCAGTAATCCTGTGGCGACCATCGCAGGAATACAGCAACTGAGAAATCCTTTCTCTTCGACACCAGCGTCGCTCGGAAGGCCGCATTGAGAACAAGAATATCCCTTAAACTGGGTATCGATGCCAAGGGCAGATGCTGTGATGACGGAGCCGTTTTGGTGATATTGCTAAGATGTTTCCAAGTCATCTAGCCATGGAATTGAGCTTTGAGCACCTGCCTTTTCCACTGTTTTGCCTGCAGCCTTGATGGCAAATGTGACCGCTTCGTCAATGACTGTATCGTCTTCTTTGCCACCGGTGTCATGGATTGCACGCGCAAGCTTCACTGCGAACGCTCCCACGAATGTATCACCTGCGGCAGTGGTATCGACGACTTTGGCTTTGACTGCTGGAGATCTCTTTCCAGCTTGTTCATGACGTGAGGCTGTCGCGGTCTGATGATAAGCTCCTTGCGCCCCGAGAGTGATGATGACGTTAGCGACACCTTTCGCCACGAACTCAGATGCGATGGCATCCAGATCCGATGATGCTGAGATGGCATCAGCCGGTCGACCAGAGAGCATAGCAGCCTCGCTCTCGTTCATGATAAGATACGTCAAATTTGGATAGACGTCCCCGGGTAGCTTTTTTGCCGGTGCTGGATTGAGTATTACTCTCGTACCGCCGGCCTGAGCAAGTTCGATGTTGTGGGCGACCTAAGACGGCATAAGCCGAGAACAAATCAGTTCTCATACCAGGCAGTACGTACCACGTCCATAGGCGTCTCCAGTTGGAAGACAGCAACATCACCGAACTCGTTCTCCTTGACCAGCTCAGTCATCGCATCAATGCCAAAGTTGGCCCCAGCTGTGAACAGAATTCGATTTTCGCCCGACTCCTCGACGAGAATGACGGCAACGCCAGTTTTCTGGTCAGGAAGCGTCATGACGCCTGACATGTCGATCCCATCTTCTGCCATGCTCTTGATCATCTGAGGTCCAAACACATCATCTCCAACCGCTCCGACCATGCGGACTGTGATAGCGGAGTCTGATCGCGAGTCCTTCGACCGAGAAGTGCGCGCAGCTGCGACCGCCTGATTGGCACCTTTGCCTCCCCATCCTGTTTCGAACGATTTGGCCTGTAGAGTTTCGCCTCCATCAGGAACTCGCGGGGTCACTGTGACCATATCTACATTTAAACTTCCCAGTACCGTGATGGTCGCCATGATGTCAGGTGAGACAGTGACCGAGCTCGATCGAATTGCAAACGTAGAAGCAACGCGATGGACGGAGAACTAGAAACGAGAGTGAATTTCAAGATTTGCTCTCAGTGTTGGAATCGTGGTTCAATGGATCTTCATGAATGTTTTGCGGAGGGCTCCGAGTCTCCTTGCGGACGAGGTGAGGATCGTGGCCAGCTCCGTCATCGGTGGAGTTCACGATCACGATTTATCAACGGACTGACCCGCGCATTTCTCCTCCACCATGGACTCTGCAATTGACGATGAGGTCACATCAATCAATTCGATCTATGGAGATGATACCCTCGTGCTCAAAGGTGGAGATCCAGTGACATGCTCACTACGACTACCCTCGCATGCGTCCACAGTGCTTCGACTTGAATTTCCGTCTGATTATCCAGATGCGCCACCGTCCGTCACAGGAACAGAGACAGTAGGCGATGACCTACCCAAAGGAGCTGGACACAAGATACTCGACATCGTAAGAGACGTGTTGGCGAAAGTATACAAACCGGGCGAAGCATGTATCTACGATCTGCTGGAAGAAGTGAGCGAAGAGCTAGGCAACGATGAGCTGTTCAACCAGCCAGCAAGAGAAGAGGAGGTAAAGGAAGACGTTCCGACAGCAGAGAAGGTGGAAGAAGATCTTGGACCAGAACCACCGTGGATATTATCAGAACCTATCTCTGAGAAGAAATCCGTCTTCGTCGCCAGAGCTGCAAGGGTCTCTTCGCCAGATCAAGCTCAGCAGTACCTTCGTCATCTTCTGGCCACGGACAAGAAAGTACGCAACGCAACCCACAATATCAATGCTTGGAGAATCCACGGCATAAATGGTGCTTCTTATCAGGACTGCGACGATGATGGGGAAGATGCGGCAGGAGGGCGACTATTGCATCTCATGCAGCTGATGGACGTGTGGGATGTCATGGTTGTTGTGACTCGATGGTATGGGGGCATTCTGCTAGGGCCAGACAGGTTTCGACTCATCAACACAGCTGCAAGAGCTGCTCTAGTGAAAGCAGGACACACGCAGGATCCTGAAGCTGGCAGCAAGAAGAAGGCAAAAAAGTGAGAGCATTTGCATGACGCCAAAGACATCAATTGATGTAAGATGGTGTTGGTCTACCAACAATTCCGGTCCACGCTGTGTCAGCCTTTGTCGACTGCCACGACTTGCCTTCTCTGGCTTGAGCAGCGGAATACGTTTGCCATTGTTCGACTGGAGCACGATTGTACCGTGCAAGAGGATCATCGCCTTGAAAGGTCGTCGAGTGCTTCAGGTGACCAGGCTGAATTGCGACTTCCTTGGTACTACTGCCCTTTCTTAGGCCTAACGCCCAGTTGAACACGGTAGCTAGGATGATGAATGCAGCTGCTGCCCAGCAGCTCCATTGTTCGTATGAGGTTACTGGCAGCAGCATCGGCAATTTCGGAGCCCCGAGGAGGTATTGCTCATGAAGGACGATTAGAGACACAAGCACCACGGAGGAGAGTCCAAGGGTAGCGAATTTTGCGAACTTGATCAATTGTCGAGCAGTCGAAGGTGTGGATGTACGCCTGCCAATTCCATCTGGCAGCAGACTGATCAAGCCAAATGAAGCCGCAGCGATTGCGGCGATATCGAATCGTCCAAGTAATGCGCCTCTCGATAACTTCGTGAAAACTTCGCGTCGCGTAAATATCATCGATTGATCTGGTTCAGCGCCAGCCGGACAGGTCCTCTCATCAGCGTGTGCTTGGGCCCACTGAACAACCACAAATCCGCAAATGGCTCCGACAAAAACAAGCAACGCCCACACCTTGACCAACAATCTTGCTTTGCTGCCCCTGAGCGCCGGCGCCCACGAGAGTATGATTGGAGCAGCGACAGCGATCTCGCTGAGGATGAACCAGGCCGAGATGGCATCGAGCTCAAGGGGATGTGATAAGTCTCTCATTGCGAGCATCACAATAGCGTGAATTGAGATGGTTGCAACACGCGCCATCAACGCGGCGAGCGCTCCTTTGGTCGCCCATGAGCTTGTCGGAGACAAGAGCACGAACAGGAATAAGACAGTGGTATTGATACGCGGTAATGTTGAGTATGTTGGCGTCAGCGGTGCGACGCATATGGAGGGGTCCGACATCCCTCTATTAGGAGGATCCTTGGTAGCATGAACCTAAAGATGCAGAAAAGTCGATAAATTCTTCCTCGCAGATCATATCCTCCTGATATTCATCTCGACGTTTGTAGGCAGCAATTATGACTTTCTTGATTTTGGGTGCGCCACATGCGAAAGTGGTGATGCTCTCTCGCTAGATGGTGGCTATGCTGCCGGGCATGCGCCTCCACCAACGATACACCACAAACTTTGAGCAAAAGTATGTTGGACCGAGGTCACAGATCATGGTCCATAAACACGTGTATTTTTTGAGTTTGCAGGAGTGGTTGGATCCTAATGGTCATTACAATTTGCCATCATGTTTGAACCTCAAGTCACCAGCAAATATACCGAAGAGCTGGTACCTGTAGCCGGACAAGATGATCTCTAGCTCGGCACGGGGAGGCGATGGCAGTTATAGAACAATAGAGGCTTGCTGAGATCCATATGAGGCTCAGTGAGGTCGCATGACGGTATCTGTCTACATAATTCAGTAGAAGCAAAGCCGTGTAGCGAGGATAAGTAAGGCCACGATATACCACCGGTGTCGATGAGAAGATATCTCGAGACTAGAGTTGACCAGAAGTGCCCAATATTGCACAACCGATTGTTGAGTCAAGATAGCATCCGGCTGGGGCATCGGACTTGCTCAACGTCCAGCAGACTGCCACCACTGAACCAGATCACCGTCATCGGCAGCAGGGACAACAGCAAGGAGCAAGTATAGCAGGTCCGAAGCATATGATGCTTGTTCATATCGACGTCCGGCCGTTTGTAGCAGCGAAGGCGCGGCTCGCCGTTTGTGTGGCAAGACAACGTTGATGCCGTGCTGTGCGCAGCCAGCACGCGAGAACAGCGACCCTTGAGCTCGAGGATGTCAGCATTGACGTCGAGCGGAGGCAAGGCTCCTCACTTGTATACGGTCGGGTGCTCCAGGCCTTGGGACACGACGTTGATACGGTGCAAATTTGTGACGGCGAGTGGATCTGTGAAAACTCGGTCAAACAGAATTTGAAGTCGATCGCTGCCGATGTCCGTTCGTTTAAGCATTACAGCGGTGTCGCCTCAAAGTCCCGATGCATGTTTTTACAGCTGCGGTACTCTACGCGGATGGAAAATTTCATGCGTCGTGGAACCTGTGATCCACGAGATCCTAGGCGACGCTGCCGTACTCCGCTTGAGCGGTGGCTGGTGTGTCAAAATCTGAAGCCGGGGATGATGCTTCTCGGTTTTGGTGACCAGCTAAGGATAGCGAGCGGAGACACGGAGGAAAATTGCGTGAAGAGTCTGAAAAATTTCTGGAATATGAAGGAGCCGAGACGATCGCGATTACATCACGTCGACGCGACGTGCATTGTGCAGAGGAGGTTGGAGATGATGCCGGCTATTAATGACTAGAAACTGGGTTTTAACCGCTGCGCAGTGGATCGAAGTGGAATCTCTGACATCCGGTTGCCCTCTCATGCACGCCGTCGCCATGCCAATGATTCCAGAGTCGAATCATGCCCGCGTCGGGAGTCAGAGCTTCTGGTGGAGATTGACGAACGAGAGACGCGATGCGCGTTCTCAAACGCGCTGACAAGACTATGCTCAGCTTAGACTACTAAGAGGTATCTTGCAGGCGGGAGGCGGATGAGCGGCTTGCAGGCGGAGACGATTACGAGGAGGTGTATCGTTAATTGTTAGCAGACGCCCAAATCAAGATGCTGCATTCAGTGCATTGGTACACAGCTTGGCGCGTGGTTCATCTGATCGAAACGGCATGGTCTCGCCTCGCATTTCTGATTCTGTGACCACGCCCGTTGAACATTCAAGATTTCGTCGATCTTCGCACAGCATCGGTGACAGCGGCAGTGATGAGTCGTCACTCGTGACAATGGGTAGCGAACATGGCGCAGCTCAAAGGAATCAATTCAGCTGATCGCCAAACTGCTCACGAGAACGCAACACGGCATCAAGCAAGCTGAAGTATGCCCTTTGAGGATGTAAAATGGGGCTAATTCCAGGTCGCCGCATGGCCACGCGAGCATAGGGTTTCGAGGGCAGAAAATAGCCTGGCTCACGACATGCCCTGTGAGCACCGCTGCACCGTATCCGCTATCACGGTTTATGGCACCAGCGGCCTGAAGCAGACAACGATTGATGCAAGGAAGAATGTAAGAACTCTCGAAGCGACAGCGGACAGCGGCTCTTCGGTGCCGCCATTGGAGTACGGCACTCGCGAGGAACTAGATATCCTTGCGAGAATCGCTCCATAATCACCACCAAGAGACTTGGGTCCATTTCTGTGATAGTCGAGCTGTTGCAAAATTTGAGACACGACCAGAGTCGTATCCGTGATATGATGGCGTTCTCTGCCCGTTGACATTGGTCTGGAGATAGCCGTGGTGTTGAAAGTACAGTGCAGAGCATCTTGCTGCTGTGTCTAGGAGTGACGCTGTGCTGTCGTACATGTGTCTCAGACGTCACAAAGCTATCAGATTCAGTTCTCAAATTGTGGATATAGACTTTTCTTCAATTCGTAAAGAGCAGCGCTCAAGGTTCGGGGTTATTTCACTCCGCACACAGCATGCGTTCAGCCGAGTTGCACAAGGGCACAAACATCCAGATCTGCCATCGTCCACGCCTGCTAGAAAGGGGACTGTCACATGTTGTGCCAATGAGTACGCGTAGAAACCCTGAGGCTCAGCGACTCATGAAACCGTTGCCCGCAAGCACTGTACAACGAGCTGTGAGGATGTAGGATTGAGGCATTGCCGGACGACGCGGTCGACGCGTGATGTCAAAGATGCAGATGAGCTCATTAGGCGTCGGCGAGAGCAAATTGGTCTTGTCGGCCCACAAACTAATGCGGAGACGCCTAGATCTACAGAATTCCGCGCGTCTAAGGAAGGCGAACCACTCATCGAGTCCACAGTAATATGCAATGAAGATTGCATGACATCTATCGGTAGCCGGAGACGATGGCTCACAGGCTCATCAGATGCAATAGATGATCAGGGGCGTAATGAGGAAGCGCCTTGATTCGAAGTTGCTCAAACGCACAGTGCACGTAGATCCCAGAACATTTCCATCCCAAGGAAGACCCAAGTCAATTGTGGAGAGCTTGGACGCCGAACAATTCCATCAGATTGAAGTCGGACTCGCCTCGAGTGGAAGAGACGGACTGCTGCACGTCGGGCGAGAAGCAGGAAATGTAAAGAGTGCAGGTCACACTATTGGTCGGCCCTGCTGATAGCAGATTCATCTATATGCAGACGATGCAAATGACGAGCTGTGGACCTTGAATAGAAACTTTCGGCCAAAGAAACCAAGTTTCCCCATGCCGGTCAGCAAAGAGGGGGCTGATGGATCGTCTCTTGCTGTTCCAAGGCCTGCTAGCCAGAGCCGCCTCTGCAGGTGCCGGCACGCAGGCTGGATGATCTAAATCGCGTTCAGTCGCGCCAGACGTGTCAACCCACTCAAAGCCCTTTTTTGCAGCCCGAAGTGGAAACGTCGAACGCGTCTCCGCTGGATACAGGCAAATTTGACCGTGGGATATTATACAGAAAACGTGTTGCAAGATACGCCTCGAGCGGAGATGAAGCGCGTCCAGCAGACTAGCAGTGCGGGATTGGATGGCGCTATCGCTCTCCTGTGGCACATTATGAAGGGGCAAGAGAGGTACAGATGTCGTGTGCTCTCGGATGAATTGAAGCTACAGGACGAGACGGCTCTTGGTCACAGCAATTGCAGCAGGCTGTCGCTCAGCAGGAAGACACATGCCGGTGACACGGCCGGTGAGGTCAAATCGGCACATCTCACAGCAGGAGTACTTGTAGTAGCGCGTTTCCTGCGAGAGTGCATGCAGCTGTCCTGTCAGGAATCCATGCTCTTTGAAGCTTCAGCTTGCCGGGCAATGCGCCACAGAAGTCAGTCTTGATCCTGGTTGATTGGACGGTTTGAACCACTTTGCACGAAAGCCAGCCGATTATACTAGCAAGGATTAGACTTGGCTATCCATGTTCGTAGCTTTCTCACCACTCATTCATTATTGCCTTTTACTCTCGCTCATCCGTCCCTCTTCACCCTCTCTCACCCACCTCAAATCCATGGAGCTGTGAGCGTTGGATTGGAGACTGTATATCTGTGTGCTCGATTCATCTCTGTTTCGGCACAATTGACAGTATACCCTCCCCTGATTCCTCCTCGAGCCCGTCCCGCCTCCTCATACCTCCTCCGGTCATCCCCTCTGGCCGAATAAGAAGAGAGAACCGTCTCCTCAGTCCTCCGACCTCTCATCTCTTCGCTCTCACACCGTCTTCAGTCTCTCGTCGTCGTAGAGACTGCCTCGAGTCGCCCGCAGGTCGGACCTTCAATCACAGCTTGGAAGCTTGTGCCCCGTTTCTCCCTCAGCCTCACTCCGGCTCCGAGGGACGAATCTTCACCATCAGACTTCCATTCTGAAAAAGCATCGTCGAGCTTTTCAAGCATCAATTGGTAAGTCGATAACAATTTAGTCTCAAACCAGTACGTCACCGCCTTCAAGAAGCAGTCGGTACCATCGCTCCTGCCGTGCATGCATCACTGTATCGGGCCTTCCCAGTACGCCTTACTACACTTTGGGCTACGACGATGGCAACGAACACGCACAACTGCAACAACAAAATTGAATGAATAAATTACGGTCGTCGTCAATTTGCTCCAGCCCATGGACTCGAGCAAACTGAGACATGGTCTTCGGCATCCGCAACTAGCGTGGCCCAGCCAAAGGGCACATTCCCGACCATGAGCAAACACCATTCTCAAGGCATAGTCGATTACAATCGTGGAATTCGGCCAATACACCCTTGGGTGATTCGAGAGAACCCATAGACTTTTCGGAAGAAGAGGCGGAAGGCATAGAGACACCCGTCCATCTGCATCACCATCACCACGATGCAGGATAGACTCGGCATTTCCTCATTATAGGATCATCGCTCTGCCAGGACCACTCGCTCGCTCGGCAGCCGTACGCTCACTGCTCCTTGAAGGCGGGAATGACATTCTTTTGATCGCTCATCCAAATTTCGGCCTCGTGCCCGGCTAATATTGTTTTCCCCAGATCAGATCAAACCACCCCAACCAGTCGCTACTTCATCACTGGTCCACGATCACTTTCGTCTGTCACTAGAAGACTCGACTCGATCACGTCGTTGCTTTCCCGGTCCAATCCTCAACCCGAGATCGCCCCCGGTGGACACGTTCGTTCGTGCTCTGCCTACCATCGCCAGTCTAGGTCCTCTTCGATCGACTTGGCATTCTGCCGGCTTCGCATTCTTCGCGGTTGCTCTTGATGCAACTAGCAAGGGACCGAAAGCTTGTCCATTTCTTCGTTCTTCAACTGACTACACTCCTTTAAGCTTAATTGTCTAATTCGAAAGGTCTGTTCTTTCGCGCCTTGCATGTCGTTCTGACCATGGAAGCTGACTGGCGGCAATAGATTTGTCTTATACTGCTCGTTTGGCAGTCACGAAGACCTTTCTCGACCACCCACTTCATTCGCTCTTTGCACGAGTCCTCCTTGGACCGACCACTCATTCACACCGTTACTACGGACCGACACTCATTACCGCGTCTTTCCAGGTGAAGACACATTTCACACCACATCGACAACATGGCGTACGCACACGTGCAGCAGCACTCTCGCTACGGCCCCTGCGACAGCTTCTTCGTTCAGAACGAAGACGACATCTTCTCAATGGCAGAACGCAACCGTGAACGAGCACGCGCTGTTGCGAAGGTCGCGCACCGACAATTGGGTCAAAAGCTGTCGGAGCTCACGGCACTTGAATATCAGGAAGACATCCTCGACCACATGGAATTCATGGAGGTGGGTTGTGGTCACCCGATCGAGCAATCTTCTGTGGAGCTAACATGTCACAGGGCGAGACCATGCCTGATGTGAATTCAATTGATATTCAAACCGAGATTCAGTGGTACATGCGTCCATACTTGCTCGACTTCCTCATCGAGGCCCACACAGCCTTCCAGCTGCTGCCCGACACTTTCTTCCTCGCCGTCAACCTTCTCGACCGCTACTGCTCGCGACGTGTCGTGTACAAGCGACACTACCAATTAGTGGGATGCGCTGCTCTCCTCATCGCTGCCAAATACGGGGATAAGAAAGAGAAGGTGCCCACCGTTCGGGAACTGAGAGCCATGTGCTGCCAGCTTTACGACGAAGACATGTTCATTCAGATGGAGTGGCATGTACTACAAACCCTGAACTGGATCATTGGCCACCCCACTGCGGACGCCTTCCTGCAAATTGCTCTTGAGGAGGAACCGTGCGAAGGCGATATGGAGCTTCAACACATGACATGGTACCTTTGTGAGATGGCTCTCTTCCACAAAGAGTTCGTGTCAACACGTCCGTCGGTTCTCGCACGATCTGCTCTTGCACTCTCTCGATGCATTCTGGGACGACCACAGTCAAAGGATGTCTCTTGGGCAGGAAGATACGACTCCACTATCGTGCTCAGCCTGGCAAACCACCTTGCCCAGCCATCGCAAGTCCTGTCCCGGAAGTACAGCTCAATCACTTTGTCTTCTGTTGCACAAACAGTAGAATACTTCCTCCAGGCACAACGACAACAGCAACTGACGCCCGAGCCAACGATCCAAGTGCCTCAAGAAACCAAGATCGAGCCGCCCACCATGTTCTCGTCGCCTCAAACACCCCAGAAGAGCTACGGCAATGCCACGTACCAGTACGGCTGTCTCACGCCTCCCATTACACCGGAGAATGAGATGTTCGTACAACTTGGCTACCCCAAGCCGTCGCAATTCACACCTCCCGCCTACTCACCAACTCCGACACCAACCTCCAACCCTCACATGTCTTCCAGCATGTCGATACCAAGATACGAGCATCAGCAGTATCTCCATCCACACCATGTATGAGCAACTTTCGCTATCGTGACGAGCTCTTACATGCGTTGCGTGGTCATTCATTGACCGCCGCTCATCCGACACGTCAACACCAGGCGTGTCCCATGTATCACAACCACATCGGAGCGATTGAGCGTTTTTGATTTCACTGCATTTGCAAGCGTTGTCATTATGATTTCTTAATTGCCTAATCTCATTTGTGTCGAAAAGAAAAATATTGATACACCGCATCTTTAAAGATGTTTGAGTTTCATGGTATTGCACAGGCATGGAAAAAGCACACCATCTCATGCGATTTGTAGCTCATACTCAGGGGCGCGCGGCGAGTCTGATATTTCATTCACGGCATGTCGCTTGCTCCTGGTGGTTTGGGCGAGGAAGGTTGGAACGGGATCAAAATTGCACCCAGCGCATGGAGAAGAGAAGGACGAGGGCGAGGACGGGGAGGAGAGATCCATTTGTGTCTTGTGAGGCATAGTTTCTCTACCACGGGTTTGGCTGCTTCTTTCGAGCTTCACAAAGCGGATGTTCTATACCCTTCATCGGCTTTGCTACTCTCTTCGAACTTAACCCCTTTTATGGCGGATCAAGGCGCAGACACCTGGCTCGCAATTTGCGAGGCAAGCCACGGAAGGGCAAAATCCATGGCTTCTAGATTGACAATGCAAAACACGATCCCCAATAGCAGCTGGCGTTATAGCACAACCCGGAAATCAAAATTACATTCTTGCCTTCCAAAAACATGCGCTGTGCATCCCTGTCTCGGTGAGTGGCTTTATCTCGCAAAGTTCTCCAAATCACCGCCTGACACGTCAGACACCACCAGCCTTCTCAAATTTACAACGACTGGACAGGACTCTCGCTTGAACATCGATATTTGTACCCGTATATGATAGCGGACCATTCAATGATATTGAGTACAGGCAAATGCAAAGGCAGCAAAAACTTGTTTAGTATTCTGTGTATCTGTCAAATCTCTAGCCCTCTGCCCAACAATTCCCTCTGAGATTCGGTTGCCCTGGTATCGGCGTTGGCCGTACGTAACCACCTTCTGTCGAAGGTAAGGTCTGCATGTCATTGTCGCTGGCGAGAACGTCTTCCATCGACCGCGCGCTTCTGGGAGGAAGACGGACAGGCGTAGACCGGACATATCCACCTCGCTGTCCTCTCGAAGGCAAGAATTGCATGTCATTGTTATTGGTCAGGGTCTCCGCGACTGAATCGATCGTGCGAACGTTTGGGCAATCCAGTGTCGCGTTCTGGTTGCGACATTGTCTCCATAGTCGCTCCTGCACGATATGAAGATGGAGCATTCCACCATTCGCTGATGTAGGTAGAGAGTCCGCCGTATCGCCGCAGAAAGGCAAAGTAGTAGACCAGCCCCCAACAGACGCCCGCAAGCTCTGCGTCCCGGGCCACACTATCGCCGCTGAGCCACTTGTTTGTGATTGTACGCGAGCCCGGGTAAACGCCTGTGATGATCCACTGCGGTACTTTGTAGCCTGAAGGGCCAAGCATAACATCTGGAGCAACGCATGTCGATGCGACGGCGATAGCTACTGCTGTTCCCGAGAAGCCTGTAATGACACGTGGAGGCGGCGGCGGTGGTGGTGGTGGAGGTGGGCTTCTGGTCGGTAGCTGCGATGATTGGTGCGTCACAACTTCTGTCGCCTTTTTGTATCCCTCTTGGACCACTGGCTTCACGGAATTTATGAAGTCGAGCAGCTTGTCTGTCACTGGCTCCAGCAGAGCTTCTATCTCTGTCATGCCAGGCGATGTGGCTGGCTGGATTGATTCGACATGCTGCCGCAAGATCTGATTTGGTGGATTGACCGGCAGCTCGAACCATCCGTGGAGATATAAAGCAGCATAGCCAGTAACACATGCTGAAGACGAGACCAACGCAACAATATGCTTGCTTGCGCTGTCGCCGAGTGTCTTTAACAGGGCTGAGCTGAACATGTGGAAGCCAAGGAGGTTGCCAGTAAGGTGATTGTACGAAGTATCGACAAACGCATGCGTCAACAGCGTCCATAGTCTTCCCGAGCTGAAACCATCGCTGCTCAGCGTGAAGTGTCTGATAAAGATCCGTCCAAAGCTATGTCCAATGCGGGCTTTCGAGACCACTGCCCACGCCGCAGGAGAAGCTGGGAGCTCAGTCGCTCTCCAGGCAGCGTGAGCAGCCAATTGCTGAGGATACACGATGACTGGACAAGTGAGGGTGATTTTATTCCAAGAGACCGCGAAGATCTGGACCGCTTCCCAGCTTGTCTACGGTAGCAGCTTTGGCCACCTGAGCCGACTCGTGAGCGATAAGGATGGAGGTAGCCATCAGACTCGCCGCGACTCCGGCCCGTTGTTCATGATGCTGGCCGTGATGATCCATAAAGTGTATACGCAACGCCGGTCTACATGAGTTTTATCCTTGAAGCTGTCCGAATTGGGCTCTGCAAATCTCTACAGCCCTTGCTTGGGGGTGGCACAAAAGTCGCGAGATCATTGGAGGTCTCGATCCTTTGACATGCAGCCTCTGGAGTGCCACAATCTGCTGCTGTGCAACGAATGTTGCTCCTCGTTCATGTATGCGGTACATGGCATTGATAGACGACATCTCGCCATCTTCAAAGAAATGGTTATTGGCGTTCGTTACTCGCTGAAGAGAAGATGTTAGACCTTTGCAGGTCGACTTTCGACGGTGCCAGTCCGTCGGTTTGGGGCTGACTCTTTGACCAAACGTGGCACTCGTGGCTGTCACTTGTCATTGGCCGCGTGTTCCAGACATGCTCCTTCCCAATCTAGATTAGCACGGTGCGGATCGAGGTTGGTCGGATGCTGACTCGCGATTGCCCCGGATCATGTTTTGAAGCGTGAGGAGACCATGAATCGATGCCATCGTCAAATGCAGACTTGCAATTCTTTATCAATGCTGTGACAGAGCAAATGCCTTCTGTTGCTGATGCAGACGCCAGCGATCGACCATCATTGCATCGAGGCAAAGTCCGGAAGCAAGTGCCGAGGGTCTCCCGTCGTGCCTTCTTATCAATGAACTTGATGATCGTGCCTGCTTGGTTTGTTCGTTCATGTCGTCAGTGAGGGGAATTCTTCAAGCGAAGGTGAAGATGCCTTATCGGACGCGATAAAGTCAACGATATGGTATAAAATGTTCGCATCGTGGCCTAGGTGAATCTTTGTGCAAAACATACCGAGTGCATTGGTATAAGTGGGCAAGATGCGTACATTTCTGAGCGTCCTTGTAGTTTCGTGCCTGCATCTTCTTAGCTTCGCACAGCTACAAAGCACGTTTCTCGGGCCTGGTAAGTATAATTCTTGCTCATCATAAATTCCGAATGCGATGGGTTCTGAGGAACCATATTGCGACGATGAAGATGCGGCAGAAGACTGACATCAAATGCAGCGGTCCCTCCACTAATCGATGCCACTGTCGAAACCATTGTCTCAGGCCTTGAAAGTGGACAATTCTCAAGCGGAGATCTTGTCAATGTGAATCAACGGGCTAATAGTGCTGAACGCATACATTAACGCCTTTCGCACGCAGGCATATATCGCCCGGATTTTGGAGGTCAATGCTACGCTCAATGTGGTCACCGAGCTGAACCCAGATGCGCTTGCTATAGCCCATGCATTGGATGCCGAGAGAGTCAACGGGACGATAAGAGGGTAGATCCATCATTACCTGGACATAGCGCAACTGCTAATGCAGCAACAAGCCCGCTTCATGGCATCCCAATCCTGATCAAGAACAACATCGCGACCTTCGACTTGATGAACACAACTGCTGGATCATGGTCCTTACTTGGAGCTACCGTGCCGAGAGACAGTGCAATCGCGAGGAAGCTGAGAGAAGCAGGAGTTGTGATACTTGGAAAGACGAACCTCAGTCAGTGGGCGAACTTCCGATCTACAAACAGCAGTAATGGTTGGAGTGCTCTCGGGGGCCAAGTTTATGGAGCATACTACCCAAAGCAGGATCCGAGCGGAAGTTCGTCTGGTTCTGGTGTAGCATCTTCTATCGGTCTTGCTCTTGCAGCCCTCGGAACGGAAACAGATGGCTCAATTATCTCGCCGTCGTCAAACAATAATCTTGTCGGTATCAAGCCAAGTAAGTTGTTTCTTGTCTCGCAAAGACCCTAGCTGACATGCCTTCCAGCTGTTGGCTTGACGTCAAGAAATCTTGTCATCCCAATCTCCGAGCATGTAAGTGTGTCTTCAGTGGTTCGTACCGTAGATTGACATCCTTGAACAGCAAGATACTGTTGGGCCCATGGCTAGGACTGTCAAAGATGCCGCATACATCCTGCAAGCAATCGCGGGCTACGACGAGTACGACAACTACACAAGTGCTATTCCCAACAAGGGCTCGCTACCTGACTATGTTGCAGCCTGCAACTATTCTGCACTTCTTGATGCACGGATCGGTATTCCTCGCAACGTCATCGAGCTGTTTTCGAACAATGGATCAGCGCCACTTTTAAGTGCATTCGAAGCTGCAGTGTCTGTGTTGAGCAATGCTGGTAGCATGGTGATAGATGCGAACTTCACTGCCGCGGAAGACTTCCTGAACTCTACATCGGAAGGCGAAGTGCTCAATGCCGACTTTATCTCCAATTTGGCCAGCTATCTTGCACTGTTGACAAGCAATCCGAACGACGTGACCTCGCTTGAAGAGGTGCGTGAGTTTACTCAGAGCTTCACTCTTGAGGACTATCCAGATCGTGACACGGGTGTGTGGGATGAAGCGCTCGACGAGCAGGGCTACAATAACACCGATCCTCGCTTTTGGGCCGCGTATGAGCAAGATTTGTACTTCGGTGGTGAAGGTGGACTTTTCGGTGCTCTGGAGCGAGACAATCTCGATGCAGTCATCTTGCCTACGGACTTTGCATCAAGCTGGGCTGCTATTGTGGGAGCACCGGTCATTACTGTACCGCTTGGGTCCTACTCTGCAAATACTACGGTGGCGATGAACAGACGAGGGAATCTCGTCGATCGTGCGCCAAACATTCCGTGAGTGTCACCGCTATCGATTTTACGAATGCCACAGCCAAGTACTGACATACAACTTCAGATTTGGTCTGAGCTTCCTGGGAGCTAAATGGAGTGAATCGAAGCTCATTGGGCTGGCGTATGCATTTGAGCAGCGGACGATGGTGAGGAATTCAGTTCAGCCGTACATCGTCCCAAAGACGGAGATTCAAGATGTTCTGATGACTTGAATCTATGGGCCATTGGATTGGCCTTTTACATATATGGGTGTGTGCATCCCTGTACATTCCCGTGCCGATGCTCTATGAATACACAAGCTCGCTGGCGTTTTGCCATAACTGGCCTTGCATTACGCAGACAGAGCCTTGAGTAGCTTGTGTATGCTGTTTTGATGAGATGTCGCTCGCGACACTCGACAGGAAAGTTGAGCCATGTGTGGACAAGCTCTCAAAATACAAGATAGAAGGCATGAAATGATCCCAGTGGATCACTCAGCCACGTTCAGCGAACCGGGCTCAGACCACTCTTCTCCATATCACCAAACACGTCCTCTGTCGTCAAGTCGTGAGCTTCCATCTCTCGTAGTGCACTCCATTTGCCAGTCTCCGGATCTTTGAATGTCCAGCAGGTACCGGCCGGGAAGACGAAGTTCTTCGTGTCATCGAACATGGTGAACTTGAGGGCAGTGAACTTCTTCTTGAGCGGATCGAGGAGCGGGAGAAGCCACTCCCACTTCGCACCGAGTCGAACACCGTCCTTGAACTCCAGGTGAGACTCGACGATGAGTGACATGTGCTGCAGGAGGGGAACACATGCCAGCCATTTCTCGACCTCGTTAATGAAGTTCATGCGCTCGTACACAGGATCGCAGACGCCGTATCCGATGCCCTTTACTGTATCTGGACGGACAATGTTGATTTTCACCGAAAGACGTCTAACACGCTGCATCAGATCGCGAGCGATGGGTTGAGAACAGAGCGGTTGACTGCGAAGGTTGACCGCTTGAGTGACCTGCGAAAAGTTGTTAGTAATGTATAGACTCCATCGAACATTTCGCCAAAAGCGTATGATCGTAGTCACTGTGTTTGCATACCTTCTGAGTTGACTGGTCTTTGCTGCACTTGGCGTTGCCGATGCGGTCGTCGAAAGTGGCGCGAATGGGCATCAACTCGTGCAGGACCGTATCGTAAAAGTCGCGCACCACGTCCGGATGGGCGAAGAGGATGGAATTGTCGATATAGAGCTGGCGTCGAGCTGGTACGTGGGTGCTCGTCGTGCCGTGCGGGTTGCCAGAATCGATATGTGTGTAGTGCATGTTTCTCTGCTCAAGGCTCGACAGCGTGTGCGCCCAGAAGTGTCCGTATATCGGTGCTAAAACCATCAGCCTGTTGTCTTCGTTCTCAATTCAATAACAGTACCACGCAACTCTTGCGGAAGCGCTAGAAAACGTTTAGCATCAAGTTCTAGGACCACTTCTTCAACCATCGACTTCACATTGCTCTGCAAAGGTCTAGCCTCTAGCCGTGTGGACGTTGTTCCTGCCTCGATCGTGTACGGAATGATAGGTGGGCTTGCTGCAGTGGTCATCGCTCCGAGGCCAGCTTGTTCCTCGAGCCATTCCATGTTGTTAGCTGCGGAGCCGTCCTTTGGATCAGAATGAAATTTAGTGGATTGCAGTTTGGAAGCGAACAGTGGACATCGAAGGCACGAACGCGTGCGCGGAGACCGAAAGCGTGAAGTCTGCTCTCGCAAGCACCAAGAGAATTGAGAAACGATGGAAAGAATTTCGAGAGAAGAACATGGAGGAAAGTATAAAGAGTGCCAGAATGCCAAGGCATGTTTGATGCCGCTATACCGGAAAGGGATACCAGGTGAGGCATCGGGACCGTCTCGAAGGGCAACGAGGCCTCAAAGGTGTAGAAGGCCCATATTTTCAGCTGTCTAGCTCAGTATATTCATATTAGAGGCTTGTTTGATTTGTCTCCGGGCATGTTCGCATGTGCACTTGCAGGTGACATCCCTCAACCAACTGGGCTCTCAAACAAACCTCCACTCGCAATCGGCGGCGAAGGAATCGTATGCGTCCAGGCCTCCTTCCCATCGATGAACAGTCTGTAGTGCAAAATGCTCTGATCACCATGCTCCGGGTTCGTAATCTCTACCGCGCCGAACTTCGACTGGCCGTCAGGCAGGTATCTAATTCACCGTAAGCATGCACCACAGTCACCGTGTCCGTAAGGCCACCTACTTGATCGTCACATCTTCGTTATCGGTCTGCTTATATGTCCTGACAGGCAAGTAGAACATACTCAGCGGACTTGTGCTGAACTCATACACAGTCGCGCTCGAGGGATACACGCTGCCTGGGGGAGGCGGGAAGGCAGTCGCCGCAAACTCATGTCGATCACCGCTCAGGACAATGACGCCGATACCTCTCGCACCGGCATTCCACATGTTTTCCAAGATCACCTGGCGCTCAACTAGGTAGCCGCCCCAAGTGTCCTTGCCACCGAAACGCCAGTTCTTAGTGAACGGCACAGAAGAGATGACAACTTTCCAGTGAACGCCTCTGGGAAGTGGCTCTTGCAGGAATCTAATAAGATCTGCCAGCTGCTCTGAGCCAAGCATGCTCGAGTCAAGCTTATTCGGATCATCGCTCTCTGGAGTGCGGTAACGGCGCGTGTCCATCAAGAAGAATGATGCTGGGCCTTGCACAAACTCGAACCACGTGTGACCATCTTTGCTTGCAGGCGGATTGACAGCGACGTGATACAGCTCCCAAGGGTCAGCAGCAGCTTGGTAGATGCCAGTTGTATTCTTGTCCCAGTCGTTCGCGATCTCGTGGTCGTCCAGTACGTGGATCCAAGGAAGTTCATCGGACACAGTGGGCCAATCTGGAGAAGCATAAACTCGACGGTACTCTGAACGATAGGCTTCCCGGCCAGATCCATGTCGGTGCGGTACATCGATGTAGATGAAGTCGCCAAGGAACACCATAAAATGCGCCTTCAGCTTAGGTATCCAGTCTGCGAGATACTTTAGGCCCGAGATGTGCAGTGAATGGTCCAGAGGATTGTACGGGAACCGCGACTTGATACAACTCGAGTGCAGGAAGGTGAATTTACCATCATTGCGCCTTCCTACGTGTCCGACTGCTGGAGCCGTAATGAACTGGCCGCTATGATTGTTCGACAGAGAGTACTCATATCTCGTGTCCGGACTGAGTTTCGTGAGTGTCGTGCTCGCTGTGAAATCAGACTCCTGATTGAACAGCAAGGCGTCGATCGACCCGGCTGCCTTCCAAGACGTTGTGGATTCTGCGTATTGTACGTTGCTCAAGAGCGTATCTGCATCTCGGTAAGACACCCAGACTTGTTCTGACTTAGGCTCTCGGACGAGTATTCGAGCCGTGGTGTCTGACACATAGCCGACTCGTGCAAATGACAGATCATTCGATGGGTACAACCTAGGGCCACGGTAGACAGCATCGATCGTCATCAGCAATATAGCGATGTTCACGATATATGTCAAGACACTGAGCAGCGCTGAGGTCGGACTGGGAAGTCCAAGCAGCAATGTCTTCCATGGCTGTGCACCTCGCTCTTCCAGAACCACTCTTTCAGACACGTCTATCTCCTCCAGCTTCTTCTTCTCAGCTTGTCCCTGTAGCAATTGTTCTTTCTCTTCATTGTCTCCCTCATTTGACGCGTCCTTTGGGTCGACCTCGCGTGTGTAGACGAAGATGTCATCGGAAACGACCTTGAAAGGTGCCGTGGACGTGAACTTTGGGTAGAAGCCTAGCCCCCAGATGACCGTGAGGGCATAGATCAGAGGCGGAAAATGCTGCAAAGCCCTATCAGCTTCATATTTCTTAGGCATCGACAGCTATAGGCTTGCGAAGGACATACATGACCCGGTATCTATGCTCAACTCATCAGTTCTTCAGTTCATGTCAGCTCTTTGTGGCCGTGGAATCTCTCACCCATCGAAAGAAGATGTATGCGAAGATCCTCAGGAGCGTTGAGCTTGAGGCAACGATGATGTCTGATGCTGAGGCCATTGCCTTCAATGTTTACGATGTCATGCCATAGTTTTGAATAAATTGTAGCCTAGGCTGGCAACAAGCAACCAAACAAGCTATGACAAGCTACTGATGCGCGTGCAAGCGTGTCAAATTATGACGACAGCATTGGTCCGCCTGGCAATGAGATGCAAGCTTTGCTGTTCAGTATACGAGTGCTTCCCCCGGTCTGCACGGACCCCCGGTCTGCACAGCCACCAAAATTATATAAGGATACAGATACATTTATTAATAACTTTACGTATAGTAAATATAGATAGCTAAAACTTTAGTATTATATTTTTTACGTACTTTATTGCCTATATATAAAGTTTTAAGCATCGTTATAGTATTTTGGTGGCCGTATAGTGCGACTACATAATAAGATCCTATAGTATATAGAGGGACTATTATCTTAATTATTATTAATCACTACTACCTCTTAATACTTATTTAAAGCCTTTAAAGGCTGCTTCTTAGTATTACGCTTTTTTTAAGTCGCTTTTTAATCCTACGCGAGTTACTGTTTAGCTGCCTTCTACGCTGCCTTCTTAGTTTTCTTAGCAGCCTTTATATCTGCCTTAGCGGCGGTGGCTATTTACTTCTATAGCGCAGCGTCTTATTTAAGTACCTTCTTTTAAGCCTTATATTAAGCTGTATTTATCTCCTTCTGCTCCTTATCTTGTTGTTTTTAAGCCTTAGTCTCTTATTTTGCGAGGTCTTCGGTAGTTGCTCTTATAGCTATTTCGGCCTTATGCTTCTTACGAAGCTCTATCTACTCTTAATCCTATATATTACGCTATCCGTACTTCTCGATAAAGGTAGTATCTATAGTAGGTTTACTCCTAGTACGGCGTGACTTCTTAGTAACTATAGTACGCTTATAGTAGTCTCTCTTATATTCTATAATAGAGAGAGCTGCTATATATTTATCGAATAAGTCTAATACTATATAGGCTGCCTCGTCGGTAATACCGGTCCTATATAGCGTAAAGCGTACCTTCTTCCTCACACGTATATACGTATATATAGAGAGCACTAAGGTAGTTGAATATAATATACTAGGACGGCTGTTAGTAGGGGTATATTTAATAACTTCTACTACCCTAGCCGGGTTATATGGCTATATACCACTCTTTTCCTATATACTAAGTATATTCTTGTCCGTGAATAACTGTAAAAAGGTAGGCTAGAAGATACTAAAGAACTCTCGTTTTAAGAAGCGGTAGAGGCCTGATTAGTCGTTAACCTATTGGTTAAGGTAGTAAGAATACTTTATAGTAAATAGCCTAAATATACTAATATCTAGCGGCTACAGTCGATGTGTTACGTGCGGGGGAAATATAGCTAAAATAATACGTTTTTAGTAGTAGATCTTAAAGAACCGTAACGTAAGGTACGAGCTATAGCTATCGACGATAAGTAGTCTCTAGTCGCGTTATAGGTTATTAAGTTTAGCACGTGACTACTCCTTAAAATTTTCTAACTATTAGGACCCTAATACGTTATTCGTCTAACTAGAAGCTGTTATACTAAAAGATATATTATATTAGGTGTAATCTACGCCTATAAGCTATATATCTTAAAGCGCGCCGGCTAACGAAGGATAAATAAATAGTAGGCGTCCCTAGGTACCGTCTGTATATATAGTAGCTAAGAGCGTAATCTACTCCCTATTACTATCCTCGTTAATACTAAGTACGCGACCTTTTACTATACTCTTATAGGAGAAGATACGGTAATACTATTTAATTTTACCTATTATTATACCCTTCTTATTAAGATTATATATATTCTTAGGTAAGATATAATAACGATTGATAGAGGCGTTTAACTACGTATACTTAGTTTTAGGACTCAAGATATAACTAGAATAGGCCTATAAACCTGGTCGAACTATCTCTAATAAGACTTCGCTGAATCTACCTTTTTACGCGCGATTTTAATAGCCTGAAGGAAGCTACTAGCGAGATATTTCTCGTTACGTTTAACGAACTTCCTAGGCTAGTTTTTCCCTACGCTCTTTTTACTAATTTCTACTACGAATCTTCGAACTATTAGATAGGATAGGGCCTAACCGCGATTAGTAAGCACGTTAATATACTTTATAAGCCTCTTCTCTTATAGTAGTAATAATTTACGCTTATATTACTATCGGTATACCTCTTAGGAAGTAGTCTTCCCCGCGAAGTGCCTCGACAACGTAGACCTATCGATACTATATAATTTTACTACCTGTGCGATTCGCACGGTCGGATTAGCCTTAGCGTAAATTTCTACTTCAGTAGTAACTATTATTATTAAGATACAAGTAGTTTTGTTATTATTTTTGTAAGGTATTACCCGAAAATTTCGGCCGTGCAGACCGGGGGTCCGTGCAGACCGGGGGAGGCACCTCTATTGAAGCACGCTGCGGGCAGATGCGATCATTCTAACTGATAAAAGGTGGGTCCTCAGAGCTACAGCTTTCACCTGAATGCCTTGATTGCTGACATGCTCGAAAGCAATGGTACACTTAGCATCAGCGGATCTGAGCTGAATGTGTACGGGCGATGGCCTCCCAGAAATGCCATCAAAGACGATCCATCACGCAGATCAGATGAACTATGCCTCGAAAGACCAATGGATGCTGGACATGCCGCGCTAGAAAGAAGCGTTGTGATGGAGTTCGACCTACGTGCTCTACTTGCAGTCTCCGGTCATTGACTTGCTATGGCTATGACACGAAACCAGAATGGATGGACGGAGGCGCTGCTGAACAGCAGATGCTGGCTACTCTTACGCGCCAATGTCGAGCCGCATACCGTGTTCGACGATCGACCATGTCTAGGCCGCCATCGTTGCAGAAGACATTTGCTCTCGATGCGCCACTGAGAAGACTCGCTGCGAAGCCAGAGACAAGCGATGAGATGAATGATGGAGTCGCGCATACCAATGGCTACCATCGCCCACTATCAACCGGATCTTCTCAAAGCAGAAAAGAAAATCGCTTCTCCTACACGGAGCAGGAAATTGATCTGGTCATGTACTATCTCGACCATTTGTTTCCGAGATTGTGTCCATTCTTCAAATACAAGCCTGTAGACAATGGTCGCGGCTGGCTGCTCAACCTCTTTTTACGGACGAAGCCACTTTGCAATCTGGCAGTGTGCATCAGTGCTTGCGACAAAGCACAACTAGTGCATGGACCATTGAACGAGAGCATGCTACCACATGTCGAGCTGGAATTGCAGCACGTCCAGATCATAGTAGATCTGCGTGATCATTTAAGGTACTTGACTGACAGTGACAGCACGAATCGGATGTCTGCAACGGTGGAGGCATTGGCTTGTATCATGCATTTGGTCCTGTTTGAGGTACGTTCAGACCCGAGTAGCACATGTTCCCGTGAATGAAACATCCATTGAATTCTACCCAGCTTTGGATTCCACGCAAGGATGAGATCGACACGGATTGGGTGATGCACATGGAAGCAGCAAGCATCCTGCTCGATGCTGTAGCCCAAGACGATTACCATCGCGAGGTCGAGACACGCATCGAAGATTTCTTCCCAGTGCATACGCTTTCTGCAGGACAAAGGGCTGCATTCGAGTTCTTCTACACGCAGTTCACATATTGCTTCTGCCTGACGGTCGTCTCTATCGGGCTCACACCGGCGCTTCGGCTTTCCATCGGCCGCACGCGGTCAATCTTCAGAAAGACTGAGTTGCTGAAGAACATGCTTGGATGTCATGACGATGTGATGTTAATGCTATTGGACATCGCTACCCTGCGGGACAGCAGAGAGAACAGTGGCTTGAGCTCGTCTGCACTTGAAGATCAGGCCAGCCAGATCGCCAAGCAGCTTGAAAAGAAAATGGAAACACTGAGGCGTTTGGAAAGCATCCCAAAGCTGGGTCACGAAGCTGATCAGGCAATGATCACACGCTGCTTCGTCAGTGGAGCACTCGTCTACCTTCAGACCATCACGTTGGGTTTCTTCCCAAACAACCCTGCAATAAAGATCGGAGTTGCCCACATTTTGGAAGACCTCGAACGGATGCGCTCAAAATCTGCCATCAACATCCCATCATGGCCATATTGCATAGCCGGTTGTTTGGCTCAGGAGGAGGACTACCACAGGATCCGTGCATTGAACTCAAGTCCAGTCGAAGACACGCATCCCCTTGTCATGACGAAGTGGACACTGGACATCATACAGGAGTGTTGGAGAGTACGTGAGACGACTGATGAAGGGATCGAGGCCTGCGACTGGGTCACTGCAATGAACAATCTAGGCACGAGATTGATGCTTGGTTAAGGACCGTGCCTCCAGCTAGGCTCGTGCTGGATTTGGCCACCATGACCCGCACAATTGCTATTGATGAAGTTACTCGATTGCTGTGCCTGAGTGACTGAGTCGCGTACCAGTGGTACTACGGTACCTCAGTCATAATTATACAAGCGGACCACTAAAAACAGCTCACGTAGCTCAAATGCATTGCAGAATGCACCAACCTAATCTCGCGGCATGCGCAAACGAAGAATTGGTCAAGCATGCTTGAGACGCAGGAACAAGCCACAAATGATTGTGGCATGGCGATTTCATGGGCGAAATAGATGGAAGATTGGATCTGCCATGGTAAGGGCAATCCCCAGCCGTGGCGCCTGGGAACCGCTGATCAGCAGTGTCGAAGATACCTAGCCGCAGCAATTCCTTGCGATCGGGAGCAGGCCAGCTCCATGATCGTGCAGAAAACATCTTTGCTCAGAAGCTTGTGTGATCGTGTGCTACTCTGAGCAATCGAGCACGAGATCATTGTGCAGACACAGAACGGCTTGAAGAGTCAACGTACGATCACACTTTGCTCTTCTTCATGAAACGCACGCAATCAGTTTCAGCAAATTATCCGATGCTGTTTTTTCCGCGAGACCTCTCGGAATTTTTTGCAGCATACCGCATGTCAGCGGCAACTCAACCTCTCCGCGGACTAGATGCTCCCGCGCGCAATTTGCTCATTGTTTCCAGGATCGCAGCTGTAGCAAGGAGCGCGCTCCCGCTCTATCATGCAGCAGACAGACGGTCTAGACCCGTCGCCTTGGCGGCTGTCGGAAAATTCCGAACCACGATCTTGACGATTGTGGCGCCGACTTTATCTACACCACCAGCGATTCGGTACAACAACCTTGTCTGAACAAGGAAAACGTGCTCATTTTCACGGTTCGATCAATCAGATCCAAGGTCTTATCGAGATGCACGCTTCCACTTGTTTCGAGCGAAACATCACATCCCCTGATCCAACACATGAACCACCATCACTTGTCAAGTATGAAGTCGGAAGAAGCAAGTAACATTCCATCCTGCATGATCAAGATAACCAAGTATGCCCACCTCACAGCAAATCAGCAGTACCGCCACATCTTGACACTCTTCACAGTCATTCCGCGTGTATCTCCTGCGCCCCAAGTCGGCTCCCATGCTTTTCGAGCATCCCAGAAATGAAGCATTGTTGCGTTTTCCTTATCTGCCCATGGCTTGCCATCGACACCGTCCCTAATTGGCGATTGTCAGTCTCGAACCTGAGCATGAACTTGGTAGAATCACTTACGGGAAGTAGCCGCTTGTGCCACCAACCGCGACATTGAGGATCAAGTAGAAATCCTGGTCGAATGGCGCGTTAGGCTGGGATGAAAGACCCCAGGGGTTGCCCTATGAATGTCGCGATTAGTCCAGGCGACTCGCATTGGTCGGACTGGCACATACTGGTGGTCCATTGCCCTGATAGTCCATCTTGCCGTAGCCTCCGCGACTGTACATATCGCCATGTCTTCCGCCAAATGGCACATATGCGATTTGCTGCGCACACTGTCAGAGTCATGCGTTGCTCTCCTGGTGGACTTGACTGACCTTGAGAGGATTGCCCACGTAGAAGAATATGAACTTGTCAGACCACTGCATGCCGAAGGTGGGGAACTCTTCTGAGTAGTCTCGTCGCTTCTGCTTCCTTTCACCCATGGTCCTCACAAACATGTCGAGATCAGACGATGGTCCCCAATGGAGCGCAGAAGTAGTCTGCAGCCATCAGTAAGTCTCACCAACATGAGTATGACTTGGATCTCACCATGTCCCGACCGAATATAGAAGATGGATCGTTGCCTCGCGACTCCATGATATCGATCTCGCCCGACCGAGGCCACACACCATACACACTGCTCTCTGGCATCATCCAAATAGCAGGCCAGAGCCAGTCACCAACTGGCAGTTTGGCAACGACTTCCACCTTGCCATACTTCAGGGTGCGTTTGCCACGTGTGACGAGACGAGCGCTCCTGACAGGATTGATCATGGTCAAAGCAGTCTTGTTGCTGCGAACGGAGCAATCCTTGAAGTTCGTGCTGGTGCATGTCCCATCAGTTGTCAGGTTCACCGTATAGCCGTTCAGGAGCTGCTTCTCGGTGATGTCGGTCGACTCTGTGGTCAGCGTCGGGACAATGTGAAGACCCTCGGCATCGGTATACGCATTCGCTTTGTCGGATGTTGTCCAGTCGAAGGAGCCGGTGCCAAAGCCTGCCATTTGTATGTCATGTACCCAACTATCGGGGTCGATGCCATTCTCAAAGTGATCTTCCCAGTCAAGGCAGAACTAACGATCGCGTCAGCATCAGAGTCGGTCTGCGTGAATACACGGTCATACATTCTGATTCGGTGCGTCTACCCAGCCTCTGTAGCAGGTATAGGCGCCGATACCTATGCCTACCAGAGCCAGAAACCAGAAAATGATGCGATCCCACTTCATACGTGGGTCTCGGTTCTCGAGCCATGGCTTCTCGTATGCGCCAATCAGCCGAGATGTCTTGAACTTCCGTGCGACTTTGGCGGCAACTACGCATCTTTGTCAATCACAGCTTCTTGTTAGCGGTTGATAACTGACCACTGTATCTTGTTGAAGGAGCTCGAACACTGGTAGGTCGTGACCCATAAGGCGATCTGTCTCTGAACGGATCTTCGACAAGAAAGGCAGGAAATGAAGTCTTCTCGTCTGACGGCTGCAATTTCCCGAGCTCCATTGTGGGACTTGTGATGTCTTAGAAGTTGGCAAGAAATTGCTCGAGGTTTAGATAGGTATTGTCTCTACGAGAAGAGCACTTCTTGAATGGCAGAATCGTAGCTAGACCGTGGACTTGAAGAATCGTGCATAGGAGAACCCGACCATCTCGCGAGGATCGAGGACTGCTCCTCAAATCCGATTTTCTCGATATTGTCTGCTCGATATCAGCCTCGCGAAATACAGCTTTCACTTGCATAAAATTGGAAACGCATGGCGCACGGGATGAAGACCTCTCCAAAGGTGTTCTCCTGGCCTTAGATTGGTCCCTTGCTGGTGGAAACACACCAGTGCGTGAGTGGGCTTTGCACCGTGAAGCCACATTCACGATTCGAACCTTCCAGCTGAGCGTCAAGATAGGATATATTGGCAATCTAAGCAGATTCATGGAGCTCCTGGAATGATCGCTCAAGCCTATCTTCCTGGTGCGGTATTGCGAGGCTGGAAAACATGCGGCTAGAGGAGGCGGCACCTCGTGGGCGAAGGTCTGAAGCTATCTTTAGCCCGATTATGGAACTTGCCTATCCGCGATAAGCTACGACGAGCATTTCTCCTGAGTTGAAGCTTGATTTCATCGAAGCCACGCGATGCAGAGAGCATGTTGAAGCAAGTCCAGAGCCGCCAGCCAGAAACTGTCCAATGGAAACACCACGACAAGCTGGTTCCGAGCTGAGCGTCCAATATTCTGCTCGCGATCTCGTCCTTCAGGCCTGGCCCAATGTGCCATTTCGGGATAGGAGATGGCACGGAGGAATTCATGGCGCTATGCCTAGCACCGCACGTCTTGTCGAGGCATCGATGCATGACAGAAATGGTTCACCAGAGCGGCCACAGTATAACATGGAGGCGTTCCACGCGCTGGGCAAGTAAGGCCTAACAGACAACACTCGTTTGCTTCTTGTTGCTCGTTCGCTCCTCTCGTCGGAGCAGTCATTCGTTTCGAGCATCATGGAGTCTACACAATTCGGTACTGCGCTGTCGTACCCGGCACCCGCAACATTGAGGGATCAATCTAGACGCAGTCAACCAGTCATTGAGAGTTTCCTGCTACAATCAACACGAAGCAGTGGACGAGATCAAGTGGTAAGCCGATGTGTGGTGGGACAACAGTGAGTTCCTGCTAACCTCCATGGCACAGCTGGCAAGCTTCCTTTACAAAAAGTTCATCGAAGAAAGCTGGATCGATGAGGATCTCAACACATCGCTCGGTTCCGTGCCTGGCGTGGTCCTCTGATCGGAGCTCGAAGATGGCTATTCGGTGTATCCTCGAAACGCGTTTCCAGAGCTTGGCGTCATAGCATCAAGACTCGACATCGGTGCTGGCTTCACTATGCGGAGCAAAGCTGTCAGTCATCTGATTGACAAGATGACCGACGACCGGACGGAAGTGACCTTGATGCCGCATCGCATCACTGTACCTGTCACTCAGTCTCTCCAAGTCCTTGCGACGGGGGAGCATTCCGTCATGCGTCGAGACCATGCTTGTTTTGTGATTCGAGAAGGGCTGCTCCTGTTGTGGAGCAGAACGCCTGACGATCTCACCGACCATGCGAAAGACATGGAAGGCAAGCTTATCGATGCGATGTGGGGTCGTGCCGTGACGCGAAGCATGTACATGGACGTGCAAGTGCCGAGAGCTCCTGCCATGCTCCATGACAACCGGTCAATCAGCATGATCGATGCGCAGAGCACAATGGAGAAGAATAACTATTCCACGGAGATCCTGGCTGTCGGCAACTCGGACGATGACGACGATGAGGAGGACGCAGAGGAACAGAAGGTCGCGGCACGACCATTTGTGCTCACACAAACCCTCATCGTCAGTATCGCAAATATGCTGATCATCATCACAACCTCCGGCGGCATCGTGAAGGTGCTCGGTCAGGTCAAGATCCTCGGCAGCGAAGGCTACTCGCGTCTCGCATTCCTCGCCATGATCCCTGTCAGTTTGGCCTGCTGTCTCTTCTTCTTCATGATCATCGTCAACTCGGTATTCCAGCTCGCCGGGCCAATCAAGGATATCCAGACTGGAAACTCGAGGTTCTATTCTTCTGTCAAGCCCAATCCCAAGAAGCACAAAAACATGTCGTGGCCACACATCACCATCCAGATGCCTGTCTACAAAGAAAGCTTGAAGGGTGTCATCCAGCCGACAGTCAACTCCCTTCTTCCCGCCATAGCCGAGTATGACCGGATGGGTGGCACCGCAAGCATCTTTGTCGCCGATGATGGCATGCAGGTGATCTCGCCGCAACTTGCCGAACTTCGACAGGCTTTCTACAAGCAGCACGGTATCGGGTGGGTTGCGCGACCTCCTCACGGCAAAGATGGTTTCATTCGAGGCGGTCGCTTCAAGAAGGCTTCCAACCTCAACTATGCACTGGATTGCACGTTGCGCCTCGAGGATGAGCTCTTGCGCTTGATCGCGGTTACTGCCCAACGGTCCGGTCGAAACAAGGACGAGTTGACAGTTGACGAGGAGAACGAGCTCTACGAGCAAGCTCTCGCCACGATCATCAAGCAAGATGAGGGTCGCACGGAGGCTGAAGGAAACATCCGCATGGGTGAGATCATCTTACTGATCGACTCGGATACCCGTGTCCCCATCGATTGCCTTGGCCTCGCCGCCATGGAGATGGATGAAAGCCCAGAGGTCGCCATAATACAACATGCTTCCGGTGTTTTGAAGGTCACTGATACTTGGTTCGAAGAGTGTATCAAGTTCTTCACCGAGATCATTTACCTCAGCATTAGGTTCTCCGTCGGCAACGGTGATGCTGCACCTTTCGTGGGGCATAATGCGTTTCTGAGGTGGAAAGCTATGCAAAGTGTGCGCTTTACTGAGAAGGATGGTCGAGAGCTATTCTGGAGTGAAAGCCATGTGTCTGAAGACTTCGACATGGCTCTCCGGTTGCAGACCGGCGGTTTCGTGGTGAGGCTGGCCACCTACGACAATGGCGGCTTCAAGGAAGGTGTGTCCCTGACAATCTTCGACGAGCTCTTGCGTTGGGAGAAGTATGCGTACGGTTGTTCTGAATTGGTAAGTCGCCACCCTTCCGATCAATATCTGAAGCTGACAATGATGTACGCAGCTCTTCAACCCAGTGCATACCTGGCTATGGAGAGGCCCGGTAACACCCATGGTCTTCCGTATCATCACCAGCAACATGAAGGTCACATCCAAGTTCACCATCTTCGCCTACGTCTTCACGTACTACGCCATCGCCATGGCACTTCCCCTCTCGCTGACAATGTACCTCATCACCGGCTGGTTCGGCGATGACTGGCAGATCGTGACGTTCGAAGCGTGGCAGGTGTTCCTGGGAGTTGTCATCGTTTTCCAACTCATTTGTCCGCTGTGCTTCGCGGTGTATAGACATAGATTGGGCGACATGGTTTTCTGGCGCGCGTACTTGCAATGCCTGAAATGGAGTCCCTTCTTCAGTAAGCATCTATTTCTTCACATGTCGATCGTAGTACTGACGTCGCCACCAGTGGTCTTTTTCGCCGGCATTTCATGGCACCTCAGCTACGCCCTGATCGCGCACATGTTCTGCCTACCCATCGAATGGTCGTCCACGGCCAAGGAGTTGGAAGCCACAGGTTTCTACATCAGCTTCGACCGCGTGCTGAAGACGTTCAAATGGTCCATGCTGGCTGCTATCCTGTGCGCGGGCGGTCTGGTCTATCTTGGGCAATTCGCACCCCATGGCTGGATCATCAATTATCCCACTGGTATCATGCCGTTCGCAACGCAAGTTGCAGGCCATATTGCTCTGCCGATTCTGTGCTTGTTCCATTAGTCTGACTTTTATGTATGGATATCCGCACTGTACATACGAACATTTTGTAATGTCTAGACAGAGAGACTAGTAGAATACGTCAGATGTCTCATAACATGGTCAAAAGCGTCGGCTACGCAAAGATTTTGTTCTCGTAAGATCACGTCCATGCGTGAATGGTCCACCAGAACTTCAAGCCCGCGTCCATCGTCTCACGCTTTGCGATCGAGTTCGTTATCACCGTGACGAGGTCAAAGTCCGCGCTGCCCCTATTGAGATGCTTACGGCAGCGACGTGATGGATGTCTGATGGAATTCGAGTCTAGACTGATGTCCGAGAACAGATGTCGCATTGGCGCGTCTCACGACGTGAAGGCGCACCTCGCCAGCCAATCAGCGTCCAGGATCCCTTCTCGGTCACCTTTGAATCCTCATCAATCCTCTGCCTGTACCGCACACATTCAAGCTGACCACATGGACGCTCCACTATTGCTTAATGGCCTGACGGAGTTTAGCGTATCTTATTCGGAGTTGCAATGGCCTTATCGGATGAGCGTGAGCTTGTTCGGGACATCTACGGTGCATATAGTGGTGATCACCCTCGTGCACAGATGAACATGACCTCGTTCACCATCCATGAGTTATGGCATCGACTACCACTGAGGCCAAGCCACGCTGGCAAGACCTCGCTGCTGCAAAGAAGAAGGCCGTCCTCGATCTCATCCCACCAGAATGGCGGATCCCAGAACCAGTCCCCTCACCGTCAGAGCAACGGAATGTGATCAAATACATCGAGCAATTCCTCACCCCAGATGAGATCTCAATAACCAGCTCCGACGCCGTCGATATCGTCGCGAACACTAGTAGCGGCAAATGGACCGTCGTAGCCGTGGTGACGGCATTCTGCCATCGCGCAGCACTGGCACATCAGCTTACACATTGTCTGCATGAGATCTTCTTCGAGCAGGCCATCGCTGAAGCTGCCAAACTCGATGAGCAATTTACTCGTACCAAGAAGCCTGTCGGTCCGCTTCATGGCCTCCCAATATCCTTCAAGGACCAGTTCCACGTCAAAGGCGTGGAGACGACGATGGGCTACCTAGGCTGGATCGGGACGTTCGAGGGGCTCAAGGGAACGGGCAAGGAGAAAGTGCATGAGAGTGAGTTGGTAAGGGAAGTGCGTGCTCTGGGTGCGATCCCGTTTGTGAAGACGAGCCTGCCGCATACGGTTATGAGTATAGAGACTTGGAATCATATTGTTGGGTACACGCTTAATCCGCATAATCGGCTGATGTCTACTGGCGGGAGCTCAGGCGGTGAAGGGGCTTTGATCGCGGCGAAGGGGAGTCCGTTGGGGATTGGCACGGATATTGGAGGAAGTATCAGGTTCGCAACTCTAATTCAGATGCGTGGGAATTGGCTGATGTGACTTAAGGATCCCCTCAGGCTTCTGTGGGCTCTATGGTATCCGTCCATCGTTTGGCCGCTTGCCCTATCAAGGGGCCGCAAACAGTATGCCCGGCCAAAACACGGTACCCTCAGTCTGCGGTCCTCTCGCGCCATCTGCGCGTTCTCTGAGACTGATGCTCCAATCTACTCTCAGCCAGGAGCCGTGGCTGCACGACCCAGCTGTGACAGAGATACCCTGGAGAGAAGAACTGTGCAGACTGCCGACCAAGATGGCTTTCGGTGTCTACCGCACTGATCCAGGGGATAGCCCACTCTCTGTTCGGCCTCTGCCGCCCGTGGATCGCGCCATGGAAGAAGTCATCAGCGAAATGCGCAAGCTAGGCCACGACGTGATAGAGTGGACACCACCTTCCCACGCTCGCGCCATGGAGATCGGCGTAAACCTCCCCTTCCCTTCCCTCTCGGACCATCTAGCTAACCAACAACACAGCTCGAAGCCTTCACCAGCGACGGCGGCATAGACATCTACCACGCCATCAACCTCTCGGGCGAGCCCCTCTCCGACCGCGTCAAGACCTTCTACGGCGACTCCGCCAAGCCCGGCGTCTCGGGCGACAAGATCCACGCTACGAACGTGAAGCTGCGGCAGTACCAGAAGGAGTACTTGGACTACTGGAATGGCACTGCGAGGATGACGAGCACGGGGAGGCCCGTGGATGCGGTGTTGTGCCCTGTGGCGCCGACGCCGGCGTTTGAGATTGGGAAGACGGCGAGCGTTTGTGAGTACTCTGGATTGATGAATGAGGCGAGAGTTGATATGATGCAGTGTACACGCCTTTTGTGAATATCCTCGATTACACCTCCGTGGTCATTCCTGTGACAAAAGTCGACGCCGCAATCGATAAAGCAGAGGCGAACTACCCTCCCCTCAGCGATGTCGACAAAGCCATTCGTGATGAATGTTAGTACAGATGGAATTAGGAGTTTGCGGCGTTCATATGATGAACTGACGGATTTTCAGATGACCCAAGCATTTCCGAGGGAACACCGATCGGTTTTCAATTCGTTGGGCGAAGGTTCCAGGAGGAGAAGATGATAGCGATCGCGGAGTTGTTTGGGGATGCTCTGGCTCAAACACGCGATTGAGATGTCCCTGTGGAGTATGTTGGGGTAAATTGGAGTAACTTGTGGATGCACTTCGTGGTGCAGCCGAAAAATAGCCTATGCAAATGACATGCAAGAAATGCTTTACAGCCTCGATGAAGATTATAGAGCATACACTTCTTCATGACTCCAATACCGTCAGTACTGCCAACAAAAGTATTTGCTCGCAAGCATGACCATTCCCGACTAAAATTGCCTCTTTGAGACTCTTGCATGTGGTGGAGCTCGGACCATTTGACATTCGAACATCATTCGACGGAGCTCTCGAGCTTTGCCATGCAGAAAATGGCAACATTCGACGCATCAGGAATTGCTTCACGCGCTCTGCCTCCGAATGAACAATTGCTGAGCAATTGGAGACTCCAACCCGATTACTTGCGCGCAAAAACCAATGACGCGCTAGCATGCAGCCGGGATTCTAAACCGCATTGAGGCGGAGAAGGAGAAAAAGAAGAGGTTGCATCATCGGTGCGGTGGTGGGCCCCTCTTTCGGAGTCGGAGCCAGTCGCGACCAGTCCACACGGTACATGAGGTCCTTCGGAAGCTGAGGAGCAGGCAGGAATTGGAGTAATTATAAGAGTGTGTGGTTCGCTTCCACCATGGCATCATCTTCGCTGCTTCGAGTCTTTCGCGCGCGCCCTCCCACTCGATCGTTCCAGATCCCGTCGTCGTATACACTGCACGCTCCTGCGTTTAAGATTATCGGACCTCGCTCGTACGCCATGGCTGGTGGACAGGTGCCTCCGGTATGTTTGCTTGCTTGCGAGTCTTCGGGAGCTCAACGCCTACCTATAGTCCTTGACATTTACGATCGCTTTGCTGTAAACAACTGGCATGCTAACACGACGCCGCCGCACAGCTCAAAGACCCCTCCCTCCTCAAAGAACAATGCTACATCAACGGCTCCTGGGTCTCCGCCGCCTCCGGCAAGACCTTCGACGTGCACGACCCAGCCACAGGCAAGAAAATCGCCTCCATGCCCGAGATGGACAAGTCGGACACAGATAAAGCCATCGCGGCCGCAGCCGCCGCCCTCCCCGCCTTCCGCAAGACCACGGGTCGCGAACGCTCCAAGATGCTGAGGAAGTGGTACGATCTCATGACGGCAAACGCGGAGGACCTCGCCACGCTGATTACGTGGGAGAACGGGAAGCCGTACGCGGATGCGAAGGGCGAGGTGGCGTATGCGGCCGCGTTCTTTGAGTGGTTCTCTGAGGAGGCGCCGCGGCTGTACGGCGATACGATTCCGGCGAGCGTGGCGGGGAATAGGGTCTTCACTATCAAGGAGCCCGTGGGCGTGTGTGGGCTGATCACGCCATGGAACTTCCCCGCCGCCATGATCACGCGCAAGATCGGCCCCGCGCTCGCAGCGGGCTGCACCGTCGTCGCCAAGTCACCAGGCGAGACACCATTCACAGCAGCCGCGCTCGCAGAACTCGCTCATCGCGCTGGTATCCCCAAGGGCGTCGTCAATATCGTCACTGCCTTGGAGAACACCGCCGAGGTAGGCGAAGCCCTCACAACCTCGGACACCGTGAGGAAAGTCTCCTTCACGGGCAGCACGCGCGTCGGCAAGCTGCTCATGAAGCAGTCCGCCGACACGCTGAAGAAACTCTCCTTCGAGCTCGGCGGTAATGCGCCTTTCATCGTGTTCGACGACGCGGACCTCGATGCTGCGGTGACGGGCGCGCTTGCCTCGAAGTTCCGCTCGAGTGGGCAGACGTGCGTCTGCGCGAACAGGATCTACGTGCAGCGCGGCATCTATGAGGAGTTCACCAAGGCGTTTGCCGCGAAGGTGAAGGACTTTAAGATTGGGAATGGGTTTGAGGAGGGGATAACGCATGGTCCTGTGATTCACGATCGAGCTGTCGCGAAGGTGGATGAGCATGTGCAGGATGCGGTTAAGAATGGTGGGAAAGTCCTTGTTGGCGGGCAGAAGATCCCAGATCTGGGCAGCAATTTCTATCAATTGACTGTGATTCGCGATATGACGAAGGACATGAAGATTGCGAGCGAGGAGACCTTTGGACCTGTCGCTGGCCTCTTCCCCTTCGACTCGGAGAAGGATGTGATTGAGTTGGCGAACAAGGCGGAGGTCGGGCTGGCGGGCTACTTCTTCTCGAAGGACATTCAGAGATGTTATAGGATTGCGGAGGCGCTCGAAGTGGGTATGGTTGGTGTCAACACTGGCTTGATCTCGGACATGGCCTCGCCGTTTGGTGGTGTGAAGCACTCGGGCTTTGGAAGGGAGGGCAGCAAGTATGGTATCGATGAGTACGTCATTACGAAGACGGTTACGATGGGTGGGAACGGGCAGGATTTACAGTCGTGAGTAATGATGCTGCGAGCTGGAGATACACAAAGCAGAAGGATTGATCAAAATGTATAGGAAGTCATAGCAGCAATGCGACCTGAATTGAATTGTGTGTAATGTGCTCGGCGTACCATTGAGGCGACCAAAATCACAACTACCACCCGGTGAACAGGGACAAACTGGTTAGTCGCTCTTCACGGCTTTTTTTGCCTGCCGAGTATACCTGTAACCTTCGCGCCCGTGCCGATCAAAAATGGAGTCTTCAAGTGACTTTCCATCGTCCTGAGTACTGGAGTCTGTCCTTCCCGCCATAATTCATTGGAAGTCGAAGTAGAAGGCGTCTCGATTCAATCGGAATAACTTGAGTCTTAGTTTCTCCTCCACTCCTGGCCACGCTTCCCCAAGCTCTCGAGCTTCGATCACCGTGTCAACCAATGCTTCCCACTCCGCCAGCTGATGTCTTCCGGCTGCTTCAAGTACCGCGATGGCTTTCGCGAGACTGTCAAAAAGCGGGTCCTGTGTGCAAATTCGGGCCAACGTGAACGTGCTCCACGTGCTGGTGTTCTTGCGAGAGATGATGGAGCTGGTGTTGTCAAAGCCTTGCTTCAGCAAAGCCATGAACCGTTCTTTAGTCGAGGGAGCTTGCCAAATCCATTGCACTTCGAGATGGAGCTTCGATGTATCGAAGCGAGTGAAGAGCTTGAACCATGCCTCGCACTTCGCGGTATTGCAGTCCTGGATTGACACTTTGAAGTGGTTCTTCAAAAAGACTGGCAAGCACTCCGCGCGTAGCAATCGGCTGACACGCGTCACTGGAGGTGGAAATCCTGTCCTGGGGTCGATCCACATCTTGCCTGGGATGCGCACAGCAAAGTCGTAGACGCGAAGACGAAGTTCTGGTGGCAGTTTGAGGAAGGGAAATGGCGTGTCTGCTTGTTCCGCGTTCATTGTTCGTGTGGTGATGAATGGCTTTCTGTAATTCTGAGGACCAAAAATTGTGGAGTGAAGAGTTTTGAAGATGGTTGAAGACTTGCGAGCAAGAAAATTCCAATGTAGGCAGAAGTTGTCCTGGCGGCTACCTGCGGTCAAGTAGGTGCTCTCCCTCGTCACAAGCACTGTGGCCTACCCTCTCCTCGCTAGGACGTGAGATAGAAGACGCGATCACGCCTCAGTTCTCGTACCGAGATTCTGATCTCCTCCTCGACTGGGTCCCATGACCACCCGAGGTCATGCAGCATGACCACCAAGTCGACCAAATCTTTGAATGCCGTGAGCTGATTGTTGGCCAGTGCTTGGTACTGCGCAAACGAGCTCGACATCTGGTGGTCTATTATGGGATCCGAATGACTTCGGCGGATCGACGTTGATGCATGCGTTCGCCAGGTGGTGTCACCTTTGCGAGAGATGATATAGCTGTTGCCGTCGTAGGCTTGTTTCAAGATATCCACAAACGAGCGCTCCGGTGATGCATAAGGCCAGACCCAACGCACCTCTAGGTCGAGTTTCGTGGTATCGTAGCTGGCGAAGAGACTACGCCATGCTTCGAAAACTTGTGTATAGCTATCTCCGATAGTGACTTTGAACTGGTTCTTGAGGAAGATAGGAATGCTTTCCGAGCGCACTAGCCGGGATGTGCGCGTCAGAGGGCCTGGTATGCACTTTAATCTGCGCTTGATCGACACCTTGTTAGGTCTGAGTAGAACGAGTTTGTAGACTTGAAGTCGTAGTTCTGGTGGCATTTTGAGGAAGGGGAATGCCTTTGCGTGTCTTCCAGCAGGCATCTTGCTTGTGTTGACCAGTTGCGGCGTGTTGACTTTGTTGCTTCAGGTTGTGAAGCGCATGATGCGAAAGGTAATTATAGATGGCGGTCAGCAAGTACTCTTTGTCTTAGCGGCGAGCCACGGTCGGGTAACTCAGCGGCCGGAAGTTGCGACGTAATCCAAACTGTTTTAACGCGCATGTGAAGTTGATGCCAGGTATATCGGCGTTGGCATCCGAACCATCGCTTCTCCGTACTCGGTTGACGTGAAGGTCTTGTCACTGGTATCTCCTTAGAATTGGATGTGCCTGTCTGGAGCACTACGATCAATGGCTACATTTTCGCGTTGTATAAACTAGCCATTCACTTATGTGGCATTTGTTGCATTCTCAATCTACGTACAGGTCTGTCTTGAGCTCTTCCAACAAGCTCGCGTGAGGTGACTACGAAACCCTCGTCTTCCATAAATCTTCCGTGTTAGGTCTTCAATGACTCCTCTGAGCGCCATTACTTCATGCACGTTTCATCCTAAAGGACATTTCGAGGCGGGTATATGGGATGTGAAAAGCGAACGACGAGACAATGTCGCACTGACCGATCGAGGTGATGAATTCGCAATTATCATACACCGTTGACACCACGGGATGGCATTGGAGGAGGCTGGGTTGGCTCGTCGTCTTCGAGTTCGTCAAGCTCTTCTGGGTGGCTGTTGATTTGTTAGTTGGTGCTTAAACTGTTGTGGCCGGACGCAACACACCCAAGCAAATTCTTGACGTTCTTCATCTCATAGTGCTTCTTGCGCGCCGCCTCAAACTTAGCATGCTTCTCCCTCTCCTCCGCCGGCAGATTAGCCAACTCCTCGCCATGGAAGCCCTCATCATGCTGGTCTGGATCGACCATAACCCTGCGCTCACTCTCTGGTGTCCTTGAGTGCTCGAGCTGTGGGTTCTCCGCCTCGCCAATATCGATGTCCGGAATATCCTCATCCTTCGGAGGAGCCTTCTTGCCTCTAGCCTGGTCAAGCTCATCAACAACCACCTCACTCGCATTGATCGCCTCAATCTCCTCCTCGTCCTCAGCAGGATCGTATTGCTTCGCGTATGGTGTCTTGGGCTCGGTGATCTTCATCGTACTATCGCGCTGCTGCTCAGTGAGGTAGAGGTTGGCCTCATCCCACTTGAGACGCGGGCTATTCTCATCAGCCGGCTGCGATCCGGATGTACGCCGAGAACCAGGACCGCGTGGTGTGGACGATGAGCGACGATGTGGACCGGCGTTGACGAGCGTATTCTCGAGCGTGATCTCCTTCTCTGACTTCTCTCGGCCAGGGAGACCTGGTCGCTGGAGTTCCGGTGATGGCTGCGGTGGCTCGCCATGGTTGTAGGAATTCGAGTTCTTGAGGATGCCTGTGGTGCTCATGTTAAACAATGCTTCGTCTATCGGAGGTGAGGTTGGTATATCTGCGTACCCTTTGGACGTCTGTTTGGGCTGTGGGGAGGCGAGTGATGTGGCTCAGGCGAGGTCGCGGTTGCTACAGTCATCTTGTGCGTTGGTGATGATTCCTTCCTTTCGCGAGATGGTTGCGAAGGAGAAGTGCGCCCGTCAACTGAAGAGGACGCAAGGAATCTCGAAGGCGGGGCACGTGAAAGGCGTTGCAACGTTGAATCTGAGCGAACGGAGCAAACTCCAGCGGCAATAAACGTTGCCTTGAAGTCGGACCGTTGCGTTTTTCAAAAGATCGTCTGTCGCGAGTGGATGAAGTGAGCCTATTAGCTGCAGCGTGGGATAGAGGAAGTACAGAACAGAAAGGGTCGTACTCTCTGTTTGTCTGTTGGCAGGCGGGTAGATCGTGCCCCACTTTTCTCACAAGCAACCGCACAGATTGTGGACAGCGGGAACGTCATAGGGTTCTGGAGAACAGAAATAAACCACGCCGATTACCGACGAACAGGCATTGATGCAGAGACGGAGCTGCCTTCTTGCAGCAATTGACAGGCGTGCATAATCGCTTATCTGATTTGTGCTTCCTATTCCTGCCGGCCCGACGCATTAACTCGGAGCTGCTTGCTGAATGTTGTTCTTTGGGAAAGCACAAGGCTGACAAGGCCAGCACGTGGCTGTGGGAATGTTGGCCGCTGTCAACCATCGCACTCTTCTTGCGATGGATGGGAAGCATTTTCGTGACTTCTAGACTAGCAGAACCTTGATGATGAGATAGGGCAACTCGAATCGAGCAGTGGCCGTCTTGAGCCGAAACACCGTGCAGCAGATCAAGCGTTGGGTCTTATTCAGCAGCCAGCAAATCCATCCGATGCAATCCCAATGCGATCTGCTGGGTCCATGAGATACCTCAAATGCTGTCCCAATGGAAACACACGAGGACGAATGGAAGTTCCCGGTCCCTGCATATGCTTACAGCCGCATTTCGCAAGGTGCATATCTAGCAACTCTTACTGTTACAGTGAATGTACATTTTGGGTGCCAGCTCATATGCGACAAGTCGCGCCATGTTAGCGTGTGGAGACGCAAAACACAACACATCTCAAGAACGTTTTCCAATCAAAGATGATGATATCAACGTGGTCCTTGGGCCACGACCGACGAGCGCTACGCTCTTTTGACGCTGGTGACTCGTCTTACGATCAATATTCGGAATGCAGATGCCAACACGCTGGGGTCGGTCTTCACGTCTTGACAAACCGGCTACTTGAACAGGAGGCCGAGTTGAACTAAACGAGCACATTCGCTGAACTCTGTGTGAGCCGAAGTCACCCATATAAGTCATGATCCGCGTCCGTCATTCTGCATGTCCAGCTTCAACCTCGGAGCGCGGAGTCAGAACCTGCCCAATGAAAGGAGAGCTTTCATGGGCCATTCTGAATACACCTAGACGTATGGTTAGCCAGTGTTCTACGCCTTTTCTGATCCGTGCTCCAAGATCTCAAAGAATATGTTCAGACTTTGCCTTCTCTCATCAAGCCCAACGCGCAAGCATGAACAAGCTGTTAGGCGAATCGTAAGATTACCAGAGCTCTATGTGTATCATCAAAAGTAGAGAAGGAGATCGGACAGCGCAAGGAGACGTCCTTAACTTACATTGGCCAAATATTCATAATCCTCGATGGATAGAAATGTCCCTTCTGTAAGGTCATCACCAGGTCATGGAGCCTCGCAACCCATATGGGAAGGGACACTCATAGCGATGGTTTTATAAGAGGTTTTCCGTCTCGACACTTGAATGTTCAGCAATGCACCGGCCAAGTGGAGGAAGTTGCATCAGCAGGCGACCTATTTGCGAATCGTGTGTCTTGATGAAAGAAGGAGAGACATCGTGGTTGCGGAAGGAAAAATCCATACTGAGCAGGAGCGCCAAGACGGCCAGGTACGTTCTGGGATAGCGCGCCTCTGTCTTGAGCAGCCACCGCTCTCCAGGATTCCAAACTCAACTTTTATCACCCGCAACGACTTTGAGGATATCCAATTGACTGCACGCGTGTAAAAACAGATCCCAAATCTTCCATACACCACGAAATTACACCAAAAGTATCACAGCGGCACTGCCAACCAGCGAATAGCAAACGAAACAGCACAAGCACAGCAGCTCCAAGCCATCTTTCTTTCCCGCAAGCGTTCATTGCTTGAAGCCACTCGTTGATCGCCAACGCTCTTCGCCCATCCCCGCTCCTCTCCCTCCTTCTCTCAGGCTATGGACAGAGACCGAGACAATCTTTGGACTCGTCGCTCTGGGTAAGCGCATCGCACCTGCCATCGTTTGTGCCTGCTAATGTTTCGCTCGCAGAAATAGCAAGCTTTCTCTCGCAACCAACGAACAGACTGAACCACGAGACACATCGACAAGAGTCTTCTCCGCCACAAAGTCCCGCTTCGGCGGCGACACCAGCTCTCACGGGGCTCGCAATCCTCCGCTGAACAGTGCGGGCATTGCATCGCCGTCTGGCGCCTTTGGTTTGGGCACCGGCGCATTCGCATCTTTCGGCTCGGCGAACAAGACTCCAAAGACGCCTGGAACGGCATTTGACTGGGGCAGCAAGTCGAGCAGTGCGAATGCATCTTCGAGCTCAGTCAAAGATGTTGGCAAAGAGAAGACACTTACTAGGCAAGGGTCTGCGCTGAAAACGCCCACCTTGCCTAGGATCGAGCAGAAGGAGGAGGCGAGTGCGCCGAGTCGGCGAGCCACGGACTCGGAGAAGGAGTACCAGATGCGCTACAGCTGGGTCATCTACTACCGACCACCGACCTCGAAAAACGTGGCTTACGAAGAGTCCATCAAGCCCTTGTGTCGTGTAAGCACTATTACCGAATTCTGGAGAGTCTACATGCACTGCAAATACCCATCATTGCTTCCGCATGTATCGGACTATCACTTCTTCCGCGATGGCATACGACCTGTTTGGGAGGATGAGGCGAACAAAAGAGGCGGCAAATGGATTATGAGGTTGAAGAAAGGCGTCGCAGATCGGTACTGGGAAGATCTTCTAATGGCCATGACTGGCGATCAATTCATGGAGGCAAGCGACGAGGTGTGCGGCGCCGTCATTAGCGTTCGGAGTCAGGAGGACGTCCTGAGCATCTGGACCAAGAATGACGGCGGCAGGAACATCAAGATTCGGTGCGTCAGCCCATCTTGAGGATGCTTGGAAGACTGAAGCTAACTCTCTGCACAGCGAGACTATCAAGCGCGTTTTGAACTTACCTGCCGACACGATAATCACGTTCAAGAGCCACGACGACAGCATCTCCCAACGCGTCACCGTCGACCAGAATCGCGAAAAGACGCGTCGGATGACGCTCGCCAGTGATGAAGGTAGAGAAGGCAAAGAGAAGAGTGGTACTTCATAATCACCCACCCTGCCCTAACATCAAACACTATTCTGTGCATGCATGCATTGCGAAGGAAAGCGCGTGCTTTTTAGCCCAAACTACTACTCTTGTTCATCAGCGATTTTCTGAATACTTTTTGTTTTCTCTGTTTACTGACATTACCGGCATTGCGTGGTACATTGGAAGGCGGCGAGGGTTCCTCATCTATCAAGAGCGACGAGGAATCGGCTGCGACGGCGAGCGACGGTGGTGTTCCATTGGATCAGGACGTCATGACGGAAAGAGCGAAGAACTGGTTTTCCAAGCGGCGGATCGCGGCCGAGCAATTTGCTGCGGCGGTGGCCAGAAAGGAGGATGACAGCGACGAATTCAAATCTCAGATCAGTTACAGCGGCAATGCATCTGGAAACGACGTGGTGGAGAGCATCGAGGGACCTCCACCTCAAGTTGATTGGGACAACGAGGGATCAATGTTTCAATCGGCGGACAAAGGCAAGACGCCTCTGCGTGACGCGGAATCGCCATCATCTCTGGTGAGGGAGGACACCCCCCAGAGATCCGCAGACGAGGAAAGACGCCTGGCATATGAGCGTCGCAAAGCGGCATGGTTGGCCGGTGACGATCTGCGGCAGCAGCGCGAGGCCTTCCCTTCATCAGAAACGCTTTGAGGATCCGGGCTGGTCATCCCCTTGCTCACATTTTCACTCATTGTTAGCCTGCTTGTCTGTTCGGAGTCTGGAAAATCACGTCTGGCTGGCTGTCAGTATGGTTGGGCATAGGATCATGTACAATATTGCTTTCGTGGGAGCGTGTGCTTCATTGTTCGCTGGGCGGCTCGCGTCACTCTATTCATGTGAATAGACAATTGATAACTTCGAACACATTATAACTCGTTCTACTTATGTCATTCCCTTCAAACGCATCTAAGCGCGTCATGATAATTTCTTGCGCGTGACGATGATGATGGTGAGCACCCAAAAGTTCGGACATGGTCCCTGCTCCACCACGGTCCATCACCACCTCAACCCTGTCGAAAGCGGCGGCCTCTTTGTTCTGCGCAACACCTCATTGCACCGCAACCGTTCGCGTGCGTGACCGAACAAGGGGACGATATGATAAGAGGCTCTTCCCTGGAAAATCGCACCCGAGACATTGCATGCACATTCGCTAAAGTGTGCAGACCGCGAGCAAACTCGGTAGTAGTTTGCACAGCTCGTTCCGCATGTTGAACTACGGAACCCAAGCACTGAAAGAAGGCATTTCTAAAATCTTTGGAAGCCAAGAGAAGCAGAGGCAACCTTTAGGAGAAAAGGAGATCATACGTACGCAGGAAAAGACTGCTCCGGTAGATTTGACGAGCGTGCGTAGTCCATTCTGGAGCATGATGAGAAATGCTAATGGCATGATGAAGGACAATGATAATGCTGTTCAGTACCCAGCTATCGTACCGCCTGCTGTCTCGCCTTCCAGACCCGGACCTCGCCGACGCGATACCTACAGACCGCCACCGGGCCCCCGATATCCAATCACGGATCCATATCCTATGCCGCCGTCGGTAGAAGAGAAGGCACGGGCAAGCACGTCGATGTCTAGGAAATCTCGAGAAGGCGACGCCACGGACGAGAGACGGTTTTTCTCGACCGGCACGCCCAAAAACGCTACTCCAATTGCGTTGCCCACTGGATTTGAGCCAGAGCAAAGAGCACGAAAACCACCGCCTACAGCTCCACAAGTACAGCAGCCAGCCTCTCAACCACAAGTGCGTCTGCGCAAACCAGGTGCAGGTGGCGGACATCAGCCAATCAACACGTTAAATCGAAGTCCCTTCACAGGTTCTGCAAAACCGGCAGGTGCGAGGGGCGCAGCGAGGGCAATAGCGGGAATCGGTGGATACACCAACGGCGCAGCGGGACTCCCAACGTCAACTTCAAGAGGGCAGAACGTGAGACAGGAGCACGACTTTCCAGAAGATCGTGAAACCAAGAGGCAGAAGAAGGATCATCCTGGGCAAGCCAATGGGCTTTCATCATCACCTCGGTCGCAGTCGAAGGAAATATACTCAGTTGCAGACTCCGACGAGGAAGTGAAGGTGAGGAAGCCCTTACCACCTGTTCCCCCAAAGCCAGTCAAAGAAGGCGCGCAGACACAGCAGCGTCCAGCTCGAAATCGACTCACATCTTGGCAGCCGAGCGGATTTGAGGAATCCAGACGGATGGACAAGAACAAAGAACGGAAGGGCAGCAACGCAGACCATCCACACGAGATTTCGGACGACGAAGGAGACATCGCGGGCAAGTCAGCAAAGGAGAGACCTGGTGGACACGTCGCTGCGGTTCAGCCTCCGCTCAGCAAGCGGGCGGCAGAGCAAAGTGTGGACGAGATGGACTCTACTCAGCAGAAGCGAAATAAGCATCTATCGCCCTACTTCGTCTCAAAGGATGGGAAGACAAAGCGTTCAGCGAAGTCGCCTCCAATCGAAACGGGCTCGAAGCAGTCTGCGTTCGCAAAGGATGCCTTGTCGATATTAATGTCAGGCACCACTGCAAGATACTCCAATGCCAACGCTACGAAAGGCGGTCCCAAAGCTCAGGCTCGAACGATATCAGATATAGTCGAGCAGAACGGCACAGCTGAGGATGGTGACTCTGGCGAGGACGATGAGCTCCAAGCCGACACACGGCCTTTACTGCCGCCGAGGAAGCGGGCTCCTACTGCAAAGAAAGATGCTGGAAAGAAGACATGGACAGTCGAGAAGCTGATTGACCCCGATGGCAACGAATATGGCGCATTTGGCTTTCTCGATCTCGACATATCTATTGGCATAGCAGGCAAACTAGTGCGGCTACGAAGGCAAGACGCTGACGGCTCGCTGGACAATCTACTTGTCGTTGACCCCAACTTCATTCGTGGGATGGAAGGTTCAGAGGACTCTGATTGCCGAACGCTGCGACTCAAATGCGTCATGCCTCGAAGGCGTGGACAGCTATTCTACGACATTAAGTTCCGTGATCGCGAGGATCTCTTGGACTTCGTCAACGGTCTCAAGAACACGACCACTCTGAAGGATATGCACATGAACAAAACCAAGTAAGTTTCCTGCCTTCTCCTCCGGGCTGATACACTGACAACGTCACAGGGGTTACATGAAGGGCATCTTCGGCAAAGGACGGTACCAATCAGCATATCCAGATGCAGATCGAGCAATTGACGAAGGCCTCGAAGATTCTTTACTAGCAAAGCGCACAACAGAGGGCACGTCAGTAGAAAGGCATAATCTGACCCGAACAAAAGCAGCTGGCAATAGACCGCGGGAGCATCACAAGCTTGTCTCACAACTGGGTACAGAAAATGCAGCAAATGCTCGATCAGGAAGGACACTTGCAGAACAGAAGCGAATCAAGCCGGTGAAGGCACAGGACGTCGAGTCTGAGCCTCCATCTTCTTCGAGCAGACCCGTGCGGACCACGCGACAGTCAAGACGCAAGTCACCTTCCCCGCAGCCAGAGCGACTGGAGAAATACTCCAAAGAGTATGGTCTAGGACCTCCATGGGATCAGCCAGTTGTCTACCCTGAAGTTGGCCGCAAGCGTGTCACGGTCGATTTTGCGGACCTAGAGCGTCTTGATGATGGTGAATACCTTAATGACAACCTGATCGAGTTCTACATACGGTGGCTGCAGGCGGAACGGCCTGTACCGGACAAGTCTGTCTATTTCTTTGGCACACACTTCTACTCGACCGTCAGCAAAACCTCGGGCATGTCCAAGACAGCAAGAAACCGCAACGTGAATTATGGTGCTGTCGAGAGATGGACTGGCAAAGAGGACATTTTCGGATACGATTATGTCGTCGTGCCAATCAACGAAGCTCACCACTGGTATATCGCCATCATCTGCAATTTGCCGCATGTGCGTCGCAAGCTAGCTGGGGACGATGCAGATGAACCATCACAGGACGGCATCTTGGACGAGAGAGAAGGTACGCCTTCACGACCCGTTGTCATCTCAGATTCTGCCGACAAAAAGAATGGCGAGGCAAACAAGCCGAGTCCCGAGCAAACCGCACAGGGGTCATCCCAGGTGCCACAGCAACAGCCAGCTATACAACAAGGAGCGACCACCAACACAGATGTCACACCAACTCGAGGCATGTCCAAGGACTGTGAGAAGATGAGTTTGTCATCACCCAAGCCGGGACAAGCTGAGCTAAAAGGGAGTCAAGCCACTTCAGAAGGCGCAGAAGGTGCCGTGGTGATACAAGACTCCCAATCTGATCAGCAGCAAGGCTCGCAAGTCTCTTCGGGCGTCTTTGCTAATGCCGCAGCGCCATCACCCGAAAAGAAACGAAAAGGGAAGAGAAAATCAGGTCCCGGTCCGCGGAAATATGACACTTCTCAGCCTGCGATTGTTATCCTCGATTCAATGCAGATTAGTCACAACAAGGCTGTAGCGACGCTCAAGGAGTATCTGATCGAGGAAGGCTATACCAAGCGAGGCATGGACCTCAACAAGGATATGTTCCAGGGCATGCACGCAAAGCACGGCATAATACCTCAGCAGAACAACTACTATGATTGCGGTATCTACGTCTGTGGCTATCTCGACAAGCTGATGCAAGGACCTGAGTCTTTTGGCCAGAAGTTGCTTGCGCAAGAGTTCGATCTTCAGACGGACTGGCCAGAGATGCAACCACGGAATATGCGCGATGAGGTGCGGAGGATATTGCAAGATATCGCAAAGACACAGCGCGAGAAACGACAGGCAGCAAAGGCAGAAAAACGGGCAGCTAAGAAGCAAGCTTCTGCTGCACCGAGCTCGCCTGTGAAGGAAGATGAAAAGGTTGTCTACGTGTCCTCGCCAATCAAGCCGGAAGCAAAGAAGACACAATCGTCTCCCGCAGAGCCTCAGGCTGACCAGCGACGAATTTCACCTCCGAGGAGCTTCATTTGCGCACCAGGCGCATCTCCTTTCAAGCCAGGTAACTCAGACCCAAAACCTGCCTTGAGCTCGGGACCACCAACCAGCAACATTTTCGACCGAGCTGCGCCAAGGAAGGCAGCCTCGAAATCTCCTGCTCGTGCGAGCCTGGCTCCACCTTCGCCTCCCGGGACTGTGGCAGTGGCAGACGAGGATGACAGCGAGATGTTATTCGAGCAAAACAGACAAGTGGACGACAGCCAGCCATCAGCCCTCGACAATGATTCGGATGACGATGTCATACGCCAGGCGGGTGGTGTCAAGCCTTCTGTGGAGGTCGATCCCGGTGCGCAGGATCCTGGCTTTACTATCCACGAGGACTCGCAGGCACGGGCAGAGGTGCAACAGGAGAAAGAAGAGGATGAATGGCAAGGTGTGAGTCCACAGAGATGATGGACGTGGAATGGAAAGAGGAAGGTGTGGAGTGACAGGAAGGAGTGCTTCATGGTTGCTCGATCTATGATACCCACATGGACTCAAAGTTTTGGAAGTTCTCACGAAGGACACAACTTGCTCACTTCACACCAAATACGCGGCATATTGACTACAGCTCAAACGGCGGGCGTGTTGCTGCATGGAAAGACCAGAACTAACAATAATATTATCTATTACTCATCTTAACTGGACCAACTCCGATGACAAATGATCGCTTTTGACGCTACGAAAGGTGAATCAAGTACAAAATGGGCAATAGCGATTTTTAACGTTCCCATAACTCCAGCACTGGCAGAGCAAAGCGTATCAAATAACAGCATAAGGATCCTTTCCATCACCAGCCGCCAGCTTCGCCCTCCCCTTCCGATAGTCCCTCCCCTTCATCAGCCAGACCATAATACTCGGTAATTTGTGTCCGAACAAGACCCCCACGCCACCAAACCTGCTGATAGGCATCAATTGCGAATCGGTCGGCTCCTGAATATACGGCTCATCGATCAGCGTCTCGAGCTTCATCTCCACACCTTCGCCACCGAATGGGTGCTCGGACTTGTACTCCCACTCGAGCAGATCGTTCCTGAGGTTGTGTAGCAGGATTGGCATCGAGTTGTACACGTCTGCGATGCTGTTCTTGGAGTGCGAGGCGCAGTCACCTACGGCGAAGACGCGCTGCATACCGCGCACGCGGAGGGTGGATGGGTCGGCGTCGACGTAGCGCGATGCCGTTAAGCATTCTTTGGGCATGAAGGACGTGTTTGGCCAGACACCTGTGGCTCCGATGAACACATCGCAATAGAAGGCAGAATCGTCTGAAAGCTCGATCTCCATGCGGCCGGATGGCAGCTCGTCCACATTCTCCACTTTGGTGTTGTGCATGATCGATATGCCCAACTTCTTCAGTTTCGCCTCTGCCTGTGCGCCGAACTTGGGAGGCAGTTTGGGTAATAGGCGATCGTGTCCAGAGATCAAGATGATGGTTTTTGGTTGGTCTTCTTCGGCTGGGCTGGCTTTGCGACAGAAGAGCTTCCAAATGCCCTTGGCTTCGACATCCGACGGCGAAGCTTGATCCTTCTGCAGCGGTTTCCTCCCACGGTTGAGCCACGTGGCAAGCTGACCCGCGATCTCAATGCCAGAGCACCCTCCTCCCGCAACAACCACACTATCAGCCGCCGCAAGGCGCTTGTGGTACGTCCTGATCTCACCAACAGTGCGCTCATGCGGCCCATGCAAGCTCAGCAATTCCGAGTCGGCAGACGTCCCCGTCGCCACCACGAGCGCATGAAAATTGATAAGATGCTGCGTCAGCACCTCAGGCCTCTTCTTCTCATACATCCCACCCGTGCTCATCGGCCTCAACTTCGCCTTATCAATCTCATCCACAACCACAGTCCTACTCTCAAAATTGACGCCCGTAGCAATCCCCTGGATAAACTCAAAGCGCGTAGCAGGGTAGTCTTCGAACAGCGGGAGGAACGGCACGAACACGTCGTCGAGGGGCAGTTCCTTGTCGTTGACGATGGCGCGCGGGGCGCCGATGTTCCAGTACAGGCACTGCGAGGGCCCGACGAGGATGAGTTTGTAGCGGGGCGCGCTGCGCGTGCGGCCGAGCTCTTCCATGATTTTGGTGAGGTAGCCGTGGGCGACGGCGAGGCCGGCGAAGGAGGCGCCGAGGATGACGATGTTGAGGGGTTCGCGGGATTTGGTAGGCTTTTCATCGGAGCCTTCCATGTCGGGTTGGGGTGGTGCTTCGTAGAAGCGCTTATGGGGTGTTGGGGTCGTCATTTGATGTCAGTTGTCTCAAGAGCTCATGAACGAAATTGGTAGTGTTATGGCACTGAAGAGAACTGGAATTGCAAGAGGTGATAGAGAATCCATCGTAAACAAATATACAAAGGCCATTCCCTGGGCTTGGTGTACTGCGAAAACACGATTGACGTAGCGACGGGGTGGGAATGCCTCGAGAGGTCCGCAAAGGAATGCTTGACGTCCGTTGCTAAGGCAGGATCTTGCGGTATGCACACCTCTTCCAATCAGCCGGCCAGAATTATCTGCAAATAAAGAACACAACTATGAATTAAGCTCAAAGACGATAAATGCCATAAGTGTGCAAGTTCTTGATCCTGGAAATTTGCTTGTCTGCCATGCTGTCCTTTCGTCCACGCTCTTTATACTCCACCATCCTCCTCTGAGGGGCTAAAAGGCTTTCAATGCCGTTCACAGCACTCCCGACCATTGCAATGCAGTTGTAGTTGGGAAGGTCGTGGTGATTCGCCTTTGGAGTCAAAGAAGCCGATGCTGTGCTAGAGGCTCTAGATCTCGGACTGTACATCCAGTCATATCCGTCGAATGGACTGCATGAAGTCAGAAGCGCGCGGGGGAAGGATCTGTCAAAGACCATGCCTTGACCCAGGTGCGGACCTAAGCTTGCATTAAGAGGGTGATGGTGGAGGAACTGGTTGTGGTGGCGGACTTGGAGAAGGATCGCCGAGGGCGCGAGAAGCGAGTCCATTCATCACGAACTGCATGATGTATGATCTTTTGTCGAATCAGTTTCGCGAATGAAGATGTCAAGACGAACAACAAGAGGGAGCTCTTTATGGACTTTCAGATATCCATCAAGGTCTCGTTTGCTTTTGCCATCGCGGGTGCCATCGCAGCGAGCCGATGAGGCTGGCTACAAGTGCCTATCCGCATCGTGTACGCTCTCAACAAACGGGTCACAATTCGTGGAAGATCCAGTCGCGTGAAGCGCGAAGACTTCCTACTCGTCCACATCCATCTCTGAAGCGGGTAGCAGAAAGTCTGGAGTAACACTATCCAGCGGAAGGCGTCGGGAAGGCCGTAGAGAGCTGGAAGATGGACGTGTAATTGGACAATATACGAGATGGAAAGACGCGTGGATGGATGCGGTGTGAATCGAGTGCATCGATGCTTTTTTAGAGCTGAACAATGCCGTTGTGATTTGATGTCTGCATATCGGAGCTGTCACACTCGGGCTCTTCGAAGTCAGGGAATCAGAAAGTTACGTTAGATCCAACAAGCATATCACTGACAAGAACTTCTGCTTGAGAAAATCATTTGCTCGCGAGATGAACATGCTAAGGTGATAGAGACCGGAGGAGACGGCGAGGACGGCGGAGCTAGAAATACACTTTCCCATGGACCCCTTTCATTGCAGATCTCACTTTCACGTAAGCAGACTTTCGAGGAAAAGATGCCAGTCTTTCTATCCTAAGTTCCCATTGCAACCGCGAGGCGCCGCAGTACTCGATTCCGTAGGAGATAATGAGGTGACAATTGTTGCGATCTTGATCCAGCATCTCTCCCGCCGCTCCCTTCGCTTCCCGACCGCGTCCGCTGGTAGGACGCTCAACATAGAGTATTCAAGATGGGGATGATAACATGGCTCGTGGAGCACATTGCGCCCATATTGTGCGTCCCTCTATCTTCTCAAGCAATGGCTATGCTAATGCCTTCATAACTAGCCTCATCACCGCGCCCATAACCTCGTACACAGACCAAATCTACTCAATCCACCGCACACGCACCTCAGCGGGCTTCTCCCTCGACATCCCCCTCATCATGCTCCTCGCCTCCATTCTAAAAGTATACTACTGGTTCGGATCGCACTACGACACCGCTCTCCTCATCCAGGCGATCGTCATGATCTTCATGCAGGTCATCCTCCTGCACGTCGCGCTCACGCACCGCCCGCCACTGAGTATAACGCACACGCCCTTCTCGGACGCGACCGCGCGCATGGGGAGTATCCTCGAGAATAGACCGTACGGGTTCTGGCAGTGGAGGCAGCCGCGGCCGTACTGGGTGTTCATGGGCTATTTCACCGTTGCGCTGTTCGTGGGCTCTGTACTGCTCTCCCAGAACGAGGGGTTATACAAGAGCTGGACCACCCTCCTAGGCTACACGGCCCTCGCCATCGAAGCCACGCTCCCGCTCCCGCAGATCCTGGCGAACCAGCGCCGTCGCTGCTGCAAGGGCTTCCGCGTGTCTGTTTTGGCAAACTGGCTCGTGGGCGACGCGTTCAAGATGGTTTTCTTCTTTGTCAAGGACAGCGCCGATGTGCCGTGGGCGTTTAAGCTGTGTGGCGTGTTTCAGGCGTGCTGTGATTGCTATCTGGGCGTGCAGTATTACATGTTTGGCGATGGCGAGCCGGTCATGCCTGGTGTGAGTGGCCCGAATGGCGAGATGAAGGCCAAGATGAGTGTGGATATTCATGATCAGTCGATGGGTAATGGGGTGGAAATGGATAGATGGAATGGATCTACGAAGACATAGATGGCGCGATAATAGATTTGATGTTTTATGCCGACAAATGCGAAAGCCTTGCTCCCTCGCTCTGTAGCTCGACTGCCAAATGCCTTCGCCGGACTCATGCTCATCATATATGATTGCATCCAGCAAAGTTGACCCTCACATTCGGCCATTGGTGCAGTGAGAACTCGGTATCCCGTCCGATCTGCCATGATAAGCCTGCAACCGCCTGGTTAGTATTGAGGTGAGCGATCACTCGAGAACTCCGTGGTGCTGAATGTTTTTGCCAATGATTTTGACTCTGCCGTGAGTTCTGATGTCGTTCCAAGTGCGCAATGATAGCATGTTCGATCCCTGCATGTAGTATATACACAGCTCAATGCCAAATATTCAACTCCTTCTCTATGCAAGTAGTGTAGATGCCAGCTCGTCCAACGCCAAATTATGCAGTTCCCATGTTGTTACATCCTCACCTCCATCTCATTCATCCTCTATACAACAGGCATCCTCTTCTCATCCTCGGGCATGCGCATGTAATAATCAATCGCCGCACTAAACGCCGCAAACCCCGCACACCCCACCGCCGCCGCCTGCGGCCCCGCCTTCAACGCCAGCGTCCCCCCCGTCAAACACCCGCCCGCAACCCCATTCCACAGATCATTCTTCGCTCTCAGCCCCTCAACCGCGCACTCGCTCATCGTGAACACCGCGCCGATCATCCCGAAGTTCTTGGCCGACGAGAAGGACTGCTTGCCCATGTCCTTGAGGCCGTGTTTGAGCTGCTGCCGGATGGGGAGGTCGGCGATGACGGTTTGCGTGCCGGGGAGGGTGGTGGAGAGGGGAGTGTCGTAGCGCATGGAGGACATGAAGAGGCCGAAGGCGCCGCCGAGGGCGAAGCCCATGACGCCGGACATGACGGTTTTGCCCGGGCAGGACTCCATCGCTGTTTGCATCTGTGTTGTCCATACTCGTTAGTAGGTTGTACTAGGTGGAAGATGGGGAATGGATGGGGACATACGGTCTTCACCATTTGCGCCTCCTGGATCTGCTGCGCGCTCATCCCGCCCGCCATGCCGCCGCCCATGGCACCGAGGGGCATCGCGCTGCTCCCGCCCGTGCCGGGGAAATTCATTGTTGCGCGTGGTGTTGGAGATGAGATGGAAGAGCGTGACGAGCGCCGATGCGGATAACTTTTTGGGCGGAACCCTTGCTCAAAGGGCGCTAGGTCGAGCTTAGATTAGTGTCAGCGGCTCGGGCCGCGCATGGGTGGAGTCCTCGGGAGCCGGTCTCCATTGTGATCGCTGATAGTGATCTCACATCTACGAGGAATTCAATGTTTAACAGAGCAAGCACTGAGTGTAGCCATTGGACTATTGCTCTTGGTGAATCACAACAAGGGTACCAACTAAATCACACAATCCGAACAGCATCCCCACTGGGGCTCAAGCAAAGATTACCATGGACATCTCCCTCGGCCTGGAAGACACACACGTCCTCATAAGCGGCGGCGCCGGCCTCATCGGCACCCAACTAGTAACTGCCTTCCTCTCCGCCGGCTCCAAAGTAACCTCCCTCGACATTTCCTACCCCCCATCCTCCCCCTCTCCCACACCTCAAGAAGCCAACCCCCTCCTCAAGCTCCACGCAGACACGACCAATGAAGCCAGCCTCTTCCGCGCCTTCGAGCTCGCCTTCCTCAAGCACGGTCCCATCCAGGTATGCGTCGCCCTCGCGGCCTTGGACTTGAGCGTCCTGGAGCATCACGCGAGTGCGGCGGATATGAGTCTGGAGCAGTTTCGAAGGACGGTGGATGTGAATGTGGTGGGGACGTTTGCGACGGCGAGGCAGTGGTTGAGGGGATTGAGGTTTTGGAGGGAGGAGCATGGGCTGGAGCCTCTGCTGGGGAATGTATCTTTGATTATTGTGGGGAGTGAGAGTGGGCATTGGTGAGTCTATCTTGTCTGTTGAGTGATCATTCGACGTGCTGCTGACTATGTCTGGAGGGGTGAGAAGTCAAACGCCGACTATGGCACCTCCAAATCAGCGGTGCAATACGGGCTACTCCAGTCTCTGCGACAGGACGCACCAAACGTTTACCCAGGGGCACGTGTGAATGCTATAGCACCCGGTCCAGTAAACACATCTCGCTTCAAGCAGGAGTGCTCAGATGATCCGGATCAGTACTACGCCGATGCCGTGGCGACGACAGCTCTCGCCCGACCCGTAGAGCCAGAGGATGTGGCGAGAACAATCCTATTTCTGGCGAGTGAGAGGTTTAGTCGTAGTGTACATGGCCAGATTGTGAATGTGGACAGTGGGAAGTTGGGGAAATTGGTACACGCAAAAGATGATAAGATCGCGCAAGCCAGTGACCTCCAGTGATCTACGGTATCATGCAACGTTTAGTGGGCACTGAAACCTCTTCTACCCTTGCAATTTCCATGTGTTGTGACCAAGTGATCAGAAGTTCCGCCACAACCTCTGCCACAACCTCTGCCACAACGTTCTCTTCTCCTGTCCCTCCACCACATCACCCACCGCATACTCCTCCCTCCGATCAAGATCCTTCCTCCTCCCACCATCGAGGTCAATCTCATGCACCCTCCAAAACCTCGTCTTAAAGATAATCTTATAAAGAAAATAGATAATCGGAAACAGCGGTAGCAGGATGTATGCATCAACAAACGTGCCCGCATCAAAGGGACTCAGCGTCGTCCATCCTTGCACCAGCGCCAGAAACACGTTCGCGAAAAGCCCAAAATACGCGTTCCACGGGTAGAAGAGACTCTTGAAGGGGAGATCTTCTTTGGTGCGTCCCTGTGCAGCCCACGCAGACCGGAAGCGGATGTGCACGAAGGAGATGGCGCCCCAGACGAGGAAGGTGGAGACGCCGGACAGATTGACGATGTAGCTGTACGCCTTCGCCGCGCCGGTGGAGTTGTTCATCATGGACAGTGCACCGAAGAGGTTCGTGAGCAGAATTGCGTAGACAGGGACGCCGCGCTTGTTGGTGTACCCGAAGATGGGAGGGGCTTTGCGCGACTGGGCCATGAAGAGGATGGTGCGGGATCCGATGTAGATACTGCTGTTGATCGCGCTGAGACACGTGACGAGGATAAAGGAGTTGATCAGGTGCACGCCGCCTTCCCAGCCGGCGTTCTGAATCGCAATAGTCATAGGCGAGCGCAGGGAGCGACTTCCGCCATTGACGAGACCGTCCGAGTCCCATGGGCATGTGAGACCAAAGAAGAACGCACTTCCCATGTAGATAAAGATGATCCGCCAGAAGACCTGTCGGATGGCGAGCGGGATGGCTTTGCCAGGGTTCTTGGTCTCAGTCGCGGCGACAGCAACGGATTCGACTCCTGCGTAGAAGGTCGAGCAGAAAACAAATACGGTTGCCACGCCGCGGAAGCCATTTGCGAACGCGCCTGGGTCATGCCAATACCGGAAACCGAGCGGCTCGTCTTGCCCGATGAGCCCGCCAGATGCATAGATAATGGCGAAGATGAAGTAGGCGACCAAACCTCCAATCTTGAAGAGCGCGAGCCAGAACTCGGCTTCGCCAAATGTCTCGACGCCGAGAAGCTGGAAACCGAGGAAAAAGAACCTGAAATTTTGTGGTTAGAAGCTCGAATTTCAGCAACCGTTTGGCTAACATGATCGCTTCCTTGCTGTCAAGCGCGCTTGAAAGTTGATTGAACAGGCAAAACCTCGTCACGTCGACCAAGGGCTAATAGGACTGTGACTTTGACCACACTTCACTCACCACAGTATGAGAAAGTAGCCATAGAGGGGTACCTTGTCACTCCAGAACACGAGGATGCTGGACATGGCGTTGTACTCGTTTGCGAGCACGCAACCCCAAATCAGCCAGTAATTCCAGCCGACGGCGACGCCAAATGCTTTGTCCACGAATCGATCGGCTAGATCGGTGAATGCTCCACCGGTTGGATAGAGGGTCGTCATTTCCCCGAGCGATTGCATGATGCTGAATGCGATGATGCCGATGACGCCAAAGCCGATCAGCAGCGCTGCAGGACCGCCATTGGAGAGGGCTCCACCTGTGCCGACGAGGAGACCAGGACCGATGATACCTGTCTGCGTTAGATCTTGTTGTTTAAGGCTGTGCAGTACATGAATACGAACCAGCCAACGCCAACATAGACAGATGTCGTGTTTTCAAGCCGCGACGAACACCACTGTTCGGATCCGTTCTTTGGAAATCTTCCGAGTTCTGATCCAGGACGCGCTCATCGTGAGGCGGAGCCGCCTTGAAGTCGGCCATACTCGTCGCCGCCCTTCTGGAGAGTGCAATAAGTATATCCTCGGGTACTTCAAAGATCAGAATAATGATGTGCTGAAGTATCACCAGAGCAAACGACTCGGTCTAGTGTCAGCAAATCGTGACAACAGCTCCAGAAGTGCCTTGCTCCTTCCTGGTCTAAGAATCCTCGAGGTAGAACCTGCAAAAAGATCGATATTGAGGGCCCATCTTTATGCTGCAAGGATTGGCCGTTTGGACGATCACATCATTTTTAGCCTTGATATCGCTTTGCTTGGCTGTTGGTGATCCACCCAACCACGGGCGACTTAGTCAACGCCATAGCTGATCGAGACCCCATCTTCACGCGAGAGAAACGCATGTTCGCATGAGATGCAGCTGAGATGAGCATAAATAGGCGATGGCGCACCGCGTGCTCATTGCGTGCAAGTTCGTAAGGTGCCTTTGCTCATTTGGAAAATGAGTTGGTCATCCAAGACCCTGCCAAGACGCCTACCGTTCTCACGTGACCAAATACCAGTACTTCTTGAGCCTCTGGAGAATGAAAGTCAGCGATCGTGGTGATCTAAACAAGTATTTTGAGTTTCTGAAAGGAATACTGGCGCTTGCATGCAGCTCGCGGTATTGCTCAAGGACCATCTCAAACGCTAACGCAGAACCTAACCACATCAGTGCGGTTCAGCAACTATCTGTCGTACGAACGCACAGGTCCGACTAAGTGACCTTTCATTCATGCTCGGTTGGGCCATCATTCCGATCATCTCGGGATGGACGTATGTCGCGGATCTGGTGCGAGAGCATAGTCGATCCAAAAGCGGCTAAGGTGGCTTTATAACTCGTGCATGCCGGTGGACATGTTTGAGTAAAATGGCACATCAAGGATATCGAGGCTAGAGCCCCGATATCTCACATCAGCTCCAGCTCTCTAAACTCTCCCTTGTGGACTCTAGCCCGATCTCTTCACATGGCCATTGTATCAGCTGGACCCACGATTCATCGAGACGATTGACAATCTCTCGCAAGAACGCCACGCCATGTCCCCTCATAAACCACCTCGTCTCCGATCGATGGACAAGCACAGCAAGATATGCCATAACAACTAGTGCCCACGGATCTGACTGTTCCGCAGCTACCACAAATTGGTTCGGCAATGACCCTCCCCAGAAGTTCATTGCGTTCCGGAGAGGTGTGCTTTGATGCCGCATGGACGCTCTTGCAAATGCTTCCAGGAGAACGTCCATCACGATTTCGCAATAATCTGCATTGGCCAAGCCCATCATCTGCGAGTTAAGCAATGCGAGTACGTGTCCTTCCGGGCTGTCGAAAAAGTCGGAAGTGTCGTCCAGCTGTGGCATCATGTATACGCCTTTGTTGTGCCAGGAAGCACCATTATTGACAACCAAGCATGAGCCGCGCAGGAGATGAAACCAATTGGGCAACCATTTGGCATCGCTTGGATCCGGACTGACTGGTTTCGGTCCCGCGTCGAACCATGCGAAGGACGCCCAAAGCAGCCCCTTCGAGTACAGGATCAGAGCAGGGTAATTGCTTTCTTCAAATTCTTGCAGGGCGTGCCGAAACTCTGGTAAAGCTTGGTTGTGGTGCTTCGCGGCAATTACTGTATAATGCGATTTTTGGGCTGGGCGCAGCCAAGATAAGTGAATGGCCGCATTAGCGAGTATTCCACGCATCACAAAACGGTGTTTTTGCGCAACCTGAGGTACAACCAGCTGGACTTGACGCGTTCTCTCGGGGAGCTGACTGGTTGGGATGGATGTACATGTGATGTAGTGGTGCAAGAGTTCGAGATCCTCAAAGTTAAGTTCTTGTGACGGCGAAGCAGGCAGACTGCGGGTAGGACTTCGAGGCGAACATGTCTCGCCGTCAGACGCGAAGGTCGAAGGCGTAGAATTTGGCTCAAAACGGATGCGCTTTGGAGGCTTTTGAGGGTACGAACAATCCGTGGAGTACCTGATGCAACCAGAACACTTCGGCTTCTCCTCGTTGCACTTTGCAGAAGTCAGTCAAGCTCAAATGCTTCTTTTGAATCCATGAAACGATCGGATGATTTACCTTCTGATGTCGAACCTTGCATGCTTGACAACCCGACTTGACTTTGCGATGTACCGTCCGCGTTCTCTTGGAATTTGATTTGTTGCGAATGGTCTCTATTGGAGACAAGGCTGGCATAGCGTCTTTGATGCTGCTATCCACCTCTGCATGTGTCCCAACGCCTCGGGACTATCAGTCATCATCGACGATCGTGTACGGTATACGCTGGAGAGGCTTTCTCTTATGTACGCAGACCACGTTACGCTGCTAAGATCTGGCCAAGGCCGATACTGTTGTCGATCCTTGAACGCTATCCGCATTAAGATGGACCACCCAATGATGCGGCACGGGTTCCAGCGGTGTGGACGGCACGTCCAGCCGAGTCGTAGAACAATATGGTGAAGAGTACATCTCCGGAGGAACAATACTTGATGTCTCTCGGAAGAATTGATGCGACAGTGCAACAAGGTCCCTCTGGTCGAGGCATCATGGGAAATTGCAGGGCCCTGTCTCTGAGAGCCTCAGGCAGCAACAACAGCATTCTTTTCCGAGGCGACTTCATTTCAGCTCCTTCGTCACCGTGCTCAAGATTCAGGCCAACCTAACGGCATGATCCTCTGATTCCTCCGCCAGATCAATCTTCAAGAGGGACCATATGCCATATGTAATTGCACTGAACGCTCCGTCGCCGGGCACCATCGTGCGCACCATCTTGCTGGACCCTTGCTCCAGCAAGCTGTCTCGATGCATTCAATCCCCAGAGAGGCTTTGGCCAAGCAGTGGAGTCGTAGATCCGGTCCTTGTTAGACACCGAAGATTACGGGAAGCCTCGCCATATGCAAGGATCAGTATATATGTGAAGCTGAACGCTACTACCACCAGCAAGCCACCCGTAGTCGAAATCAGATTCCGCCATACGCTGTACGTACGAGGTTGCAACATACTGTATGCTTACAGAGATGCAATGCCACCGAAGTGCGAGCGAACGCTCTATAAGTACATTGTTTCTGGGTCAATCATGTGGTCACTCAAACGATAGTCCCCGTTGATAAGTTCCCTACCGCATCACCTTTCACAAACCCGAAGATACTGACGATCGTCTCAAAGTTTCTGCTGGCGGCTGTCTTACTTGACAATGCTTGGTTGTGCCTAGGTCAGAACTTCCTCATCACGGGCGCAACGATTGCGACCTGGAACGATACCAGCGAGGCGATCTCTGTACATCGAAATGCTTCAGTGCTCGTCGAAGGAGACCAGATTGCGCGCATCTACGAAACTGGCGAAGGTCTGCCTACGGACAACATTGAAGTTATCGACGCCAGCGACAAGATCTTGGTGCCCGGTTTCATCAGCACACATCATCATGTGTGGCAGACACTTTACAAAACGCTGATTCCGAACTTGCCATTTGCAGCATACTTCCCGCGCCTAGGTCACATGGCTCCTATTAGCTCCACGCTGAGTTCGCAAGACGTGTATCTTTCTGAGCTAATGGGTGCTCTCGAGTTGATGAACGAGGGAACCACATCATGGGTCGACATTACTGCCGTACTCTCCCCGGAAACGGTCGATGCATCATGGCGAGCTACATTCGACAGTGGTGGAAGGAGTTTCTTTGCGGCCACCGTGCAGGGCAGGCAGAACTTCACTGAAGACGCTCAGATTGACCAGATCAGAGGCCTCGCTTCGCGTCCTGAGCTGCAGAACCAGTCTCTGGTCACGCTTGGACTAAACTACGATGGATTTGATGGTTCGACAGCCGAAAGTCGGGACTTCATTCTCGGTCTGCTGAACTCTACCGATGTCAAGTTCATCAGCACGCACTACGTGGGCGGGCCTTTTGGTAACACGAACAGCCCAGAGCTTCTACATAGACCTGAGTGGTCGCTACTGAACGGCTCTCGTCCAATCCTCTTCAGTCACTCCTCGCATCTCACCGCCCTCGACGCCTCGCTGCTGCGCCAGACGAATCAGTACATCAGTATAGCGCCTGAATCGGAACTGCATTTTGGACATGGCAATCCACATTCACATCTGATCCAGGATCAAGCAGCCCTGGCCGCAGACTCAGTCTTCGGATACTCAACATCTCTAGTCCATCAAGCAAGGATGTGGCTCCAGACAGTCCGTGGTAGACTGTCATCATTGCAGATAGACCAATGGCGCATCAATACAAATATCCCGATGACTGTCAACCAAGCTTTCTATCTCGCTACTCGAGCAGGAGGTCTTGCTCTACGCAGGCCTGATTTAGGCATCATTGCTGAAGGTGCAAAGGCAGATCTGGTCTTGTACGACACTTCGAAACCGGATTTGCTTGGCTGGCGAGATCCTGTAGCTGCCGTCATGCTGCACTCCAACCCCGCTGACATCAGTGATGTGATGGTCGGCGGCAAGTTTATCAAACGCAATTTCAGCCTCACAATCAGCGGGTGGGATCGGTTAAGCAACGACTTTAAGCGAAGTGCTGCAGCTTTCACGGAGGCATACAACAGCTTCGACTTTGAGCCAACCCCACAATGGTTCGCTCTCGCAGTATATGAAGATGCGATGAAGGTTGACGTTGTTAGAGGCAACGCAACGGGATACTGAGCTGGTCTTCGCAACGCGAGTGTCTCTATCTTAACAACGGCTACCCGCCAAATTAGTCTACTTCTGTCAATGAAATATATCACACAAATAACGTGACAGGATCTCTTCTGATTGCCAAGTTGACGCCAGCTTACCAGTCATAGATTCTCAGTGGATCCTCTGAGGATCTTTGCATGCTTCGGATCGAATTTGAAGTCTTCCATGTTAATATTTGCCTTGGCCATCGTCGCACCATCCGTACAGCGTAGAGCACGGCCAAATAGAGTATAGTGGATCCGTTGCTAGCGTCGTGATCCACTGCCACGTGCAGTGCGCGGTTCCGTTTCATCAACTCGAGGAGCAGCTACAACTCGACATGCTCAGATCGCGAAGACATTCTCATCATTGCCACGCAGATTGCGTCCTCACGATGCGATGATAGTGCCATGCATGACAAGATTGCTGCGACGGGATTGTCGCCGCCTATATCAGTGTCGGACTCAGATATGCGCCGAAGCGTGCTCTATGTCACCACCAATAAAGCTTCAACGAACATGAGTTTGGATTGCAATCACGCTTCGTGTGCACAAGGGTACATTGAATAATCAGAACCTCTAAGCTGCACACTGTCACAATCACAGACCACAAATTTCAAGTCCGATCGTCAACACGATCATGTACAACTTGCAGGACAGAATCCGATGGCCAGAGCATGGCCGCGGCGGCCGAAGGTCTTAGCCTGTTGAATCAGCCTAACCTCGTTCCATCATCCATCTCGTATCTCCATCATCTCCTTCAATGCACAAAGCTTCTTTGTAGCAGTCTCGCGCCTTGAGCACCGCAATGGCCACGCGACGGCCTCACACAAAGTCGCGGCTGGGCTGCCTTCAGTGCAAAGCTCGCAAGGTGAAAGTACTTGGTCCCGGAGCAACAATATGACAAAGCAAGTCTGATACCTCGATAGTGCGATCAAGCAGCTCCAACTTGCGGCCACTGCGTACGACGAAAGCAGAATTGTTCATTAACAGAAGCACATCTTCACATCGCGAGTTCACATCCCAGTCCGGCTTCTACTCAGGTGCTCACGCCCCCCGTGTCCATAGATCGAAGGATGCCGGAACCAAGATGTCCCGGATACGATTACACCTCAATCGATCTGGAGCTCGTCAATTGGTATGCGACGGAGACATGGCGACGCTTGCAACATCGAATGGAAGCTGCTGAGCTATGGAAAGGTCCGATATTTGAGCTTGCGCTTGAGCATCCGGCATTCATGGACGCGATCTTGACGACAGCTGCCATACACAAGCTTGTCGCGCAACCTGATACGCCTCGAAGACAAGCATTCATCGAATTGATCATGGAGAAAGGGTTGCGGATCATCCCGGCTATGGTGGAAAACCTGAATGCTCCATCTCGAGATAATTTCGTTGTTCTGCTAGCTAGCACGATTCTCGTCACGATCTGGGCTTTTGGCTCGATTTCTTTACCACCTCAAGCCAACTTGTTCAAGACGCCGGAGTTCGTAGCTCAAGGTCCTTCACCGATGAATCACGCACCATCATCTCCTACACCACGCCTGGACGACTTTCTAACGGTGGTCAACTTTTCGACCGGCACGTACAATGTTGTCATGACTATGCGAGACGAGATCTTGAACTCCGGCTTCAGCGAAATGATAGCAGGCGCGCCATGGAACGACATGCAGCCACCTGCACAAAACGTCATCTATGGGCTTAATGCCCTGGAAGCACATGCAAAGTCGATGTGCGACGAAATGAACGACGAGCTCATCTCCGAATACATTGTCCAGATTCAGCGTCTGCACCAAATGTTCCAAGCGACACAGAATCCCAACTGGCACGATATCGTTGTGGGCTTCGTCATCCGTTTGCCCAAGATCATGGTCCAGGAACTTGCTCTGAGGAAACCGCTCGCCTTGACTATATTAGCATACTGGACTGCTGCGCTGAAAGCTGCCGACGGGACGTGGTGGATACACGGCTGGCCACGAGCAGTCTTTTCAGAGGTCAATGAGATCCTCGACGCAGATTGGAAGTCTCATCTCCGCATTCCAGCCAAGTTTTTTGATTAGGGCTGTACAGATTCGCTATGCCTACATGATCCCATCTCTTCTTGATCTCTATCGAGGTTGCCCATGTAAATTCCCATTATTCTTGCTGCTAAAACGCCAATATGCTAATATGCTGCAGATGCGACTCGTCTGGACAACCTCATACAGTCGCTGTCTTCTCCTCTCGGTCGCTCGATTGAGGGGTGGGAGGAGGGCCTTCGGGCTTCTCTGACTTCATCATGCCAGGGAACATGTAGCCCGGATAGCTACAGGTGAGCAGCGTGCATGCGAGGATTATCATGCTGTGACACCCGTTAGTATGCACTTCAAGTGTGGTAGACGTCGCTAGCACTCACGCTCCATCCAGAACCATGAACTCATCTTCCTTCCTCATCATCTCGCCACCCCAGCCACCAAGCATCTCCGGAATACGATAGATGCATCGGATCAGGACGAAGATGTATGCGAACACCGACGTAATGACGAAAATTCCTGGTCGGTTGAAAGCACCGAAGTTGATCGTCCGTCCGGCCGCTTTGGTGCGTCGAATATAACGAAGCGCAAAGTCCAGCGACAAGAGTCCGCACAGGCCCATCGTCACCACCTGGAAGATGATACCGGCGATGATCACATCGTTGCCGATGTTCACCTTCTTGCGATCTGTCTTGTCGGCCGATGCAGCAATACCCCCACCTGCAGCTTGCAACATGATTGAGAAGATATCTGCACCAATGAAGACCCAGGTGTACAACCGCGGCTTCAATCTCGAGTACTCGGGGCCGTAGTAGAGAATTAGGTGTCGGACAGTCAGGTAGATACTGGCGGCGATGAAGGAGGGCGCAATGACCAGGCACACGACCTGCAGCCGGAAGCCCGAGTCGCTCCACGGATTGTCATTGAGCATGATGCGTCCTCCATAACCCAGACATTCGAGGATGCAACCTGCTCCGACGGCGAAGGAGTATCCCCAGAGCTTGTAGCGCAGCGCGAGTGGGATGTGTGCAATGGCAAGGATGCCGAAAATGGCGAGGAACAGCGAGTTCGCTGCTAGATTGGGATAGTAGCCATACGTCGTCGCCTCGAGCGTGCAAAACTCCGTAATCTCTGTGCAATCGCGATAGCTGAATCTCGGTCTCGTCGTGTTCGTCGTTGCGCTCATCGTGGCAACTGCGATTGAGTTTCCGCACTTCAAAGAAAGGAAGGTGCAATTGTTCGGCGGGTCAAGAACACCAACATTCGTCTGCAGAATGTGGCGATGCAGCCTGTACTTATATCATGATCCCAGTCAATCCACAACTACCCCGTCGGAATCGGATGAATTCTGGTGGTTATGGATGGCAGTTCGCGCCCATGCTCTGACGGGAAGCTCTTACAGTGGAACCTCGCAGCTTCCGTCCATTACCCGAGCCTTGCTCCTTCTCTTATTGGCTCTTGGCTACATCACTAGTCTTCATCGGGCTAGCTATACGAGACCGCTGCGAGACCGAATACGAAGCATACAAGCGAGATCCACTGTGAAGGCTTGGGTAGGGCTGCTTGTGGTACGGTTCTTGTACGAGATGATGGCCAAGTCTCTCTTGAAAAATGGAGCTGTACGTCAAGACTTTTCCTGCATACATATTCTTCGACTCACGGAATAATCCTCTAGTTGCATGTCAGCTTTTCCTCAGTCCGAATTTGCAGAAGATTACAACCTGAAACACCGATATGCAAACGTCGATCTGCCTGTCAGCATGCCTTCTATGAGGCCACAGCTCGGAAAGTTCAAATATGGATGTCATGCACTGTCCTGCGAGAAGGCCGAGCAAGTGTCCGATATCAATGGCTCTTCCATTTGTAGACTTGTCTGCGAAGCCGAAGGAAATTCCAGCTAACCATAGGGTATCGAAAGCTCATCTACGCGAAGCATACGCCGACGCGAACCACGCCATGAAACGAAGCACAATTAGTCGAGTCCTTTGAACATCTTGCCAGCGCTGAAGCCATTAATGCCCTTGCCCTTCTTCCTCTTGTTCCTTCGCTTCTTCTCCTTCTCCTCTTCATCGCTACTGTCCTGATCGCTGTCATCGCTATCATCGTCACTATCACTCGCTGCAGCACGCTTCGGGACCGCAGCTGGTGCAGCCTCATCTTCTTCGGGCATCTTCTCTCTCCAGACTTTAAGGATTGGCCCGCCACCAGTGATCATGCGACCATCGTCCACGAACCCGATGTCCACAACTCCTTCGACCTCGTCGTGCTTCAGGACCTCGACAACCTTGTTGATGCCGAGCTTGACGAACGCGAGAGCTCCACTGCCCATACCTGCGACGATAGTCTTGCTGCCCATGCCCAGGCCATTTGGTATTCGTGCAATTGCGTCGATGCTGTCCTCGCCTGCTCTATCGAGCACGATTCTCTCGTCCTGATCGTCCCACACGCCCTTCTCCCATAAAGTGACTACACCATCTCCGCCGCCTACAATGACTTTCTCGCCTTGACTAGTGCCTCTCTTCGAAAATCCGCCCACATAGACCGAAGACAATAGCTCTTCACCCTGATCTTCACTCTGCTTGAATACGCCTCGTCGTATATCTGTGACTGCTAGTGTAGTGCCTCCAGTCGTGACCCATTGTCTGCTGAAGCCGCTTGTGCTCGTGCCACTTGGTGGAAGAGGTGTGAGAGACGAGATGTAGTCGTCGTGCGGTCGCCATGTCTGCTGTGGTTTCGATTTGGCAAATGATCGGTTGTCTGTGCGGAGGTCGTAGAGATGAAGAGCGCATGAGTCGGTGGCGAGGAGGAGGGATTGAGGGCTCAGCACGTGCATGAGCGTTGGCGCATCGAGTTCGCCGCTGTCGCTGAGATCTCGTCAATCAGATACTCTCCATTTGAGTTATGGAAAGCCATACTCGTCAGGCACCGCAATCTTCGAAAAGACCTGCCCTGTCTCTGTCGCTGCAGCTTTCACCAATCCATCAGATCCAGCCGAATACAGCGCATTGCCGTCATGACTGAATTGCAGTGCTCTCGCACTCCCTTTATGCCTCCTCGTTCTCCACGCTGTCTCTAACAGTCCATATCCTTTATCACTAGCCGAAGCTGCATCGTCCGGATCTGAGTCGTCATCGCTCGCCAGCGGCGGCAGCTTTAAGCATTGGACATGGCCGCTGGACAGCCCGATGGCAACAATAGGGTTCGACGGATGTACAGCTTGCGTGAAAAGATCGCTCGTGAGCGGCAATGAGCATATCGACTCCATTGCGTGGGTTGTGAGGCTGGGAAACTTTTTGAATGCACAATGCCGAAGTCGGTCTGATTGGAGAGACGATCCTTGGTCACGTGTCAGGCTGAGATCTCGACAGGCCCGGCCGCTACGAGTATGATCTGCTTTCATCAGACCTTCCATTTCTTCTCAATCTTCACTTCACTCACAACTCGACCACTCTATAACCATCAATCAGGCTGGCGATTTGTCCACCTGATAATCAATGCGTGAGACCACACGCACGGCGCTGGCCGCGCCAAAAACAAAAGCTCCTCAAATAAGCGAAGACGCCATTTCCGTTCATCAGACCGCTGTCCTCCACCATCTTGGGGCACTCAGCAGCGACGAATTCAAAGGTTCACGATGGAGACGTACGACATCCCTGCATCAAGGCGCCATTCGCCTTTCTCAAACTTCCACCAGAACTCCGTCTCTATATCTACGAGTTCGCGATTCTCAGTCCTGCAAAAGTATCAATCGATAAAACAGAAGAAGCTCTACCTCCTGCACTGACACAGACATGTCGACTAGTCCGCGCAGAAAGCATGCCGGTTTTCCTGAGGGGAGCCTTTCAGGGTACTATCATCGATTGCCGCAGTACATACATCGACCAATGGTTCGACCTCTTCGCAGGCTACGACATGTCAAGACTCAACATCCAATTGGAGTGGGCCTGGGTCTTTGGATCTTCGTCTAAGGATGTTGTGATCGATCAATTGAAGCGAGCCCACGAAGGCAGCAGCCATATCATCCCTCGAAACGACAGCAGCAGCTGGAAGATATTTATGTCCACTGACATGTGTGTGGAGGAGGATTGGGATCCAGCAGAATACTCAGCTGCGCGCAGGCTCTTTGAGAAGCTCTTTCATAAAGAAGGTAGAAGGCTGACTGCGTTTGAGAAGCTGGCGAGCAAAGTACTCGAAGGACATAAGCAAGGCCAAACGTGGCAGCATGTCAAAGAGTTAATTGATAAGTCATTGAGCGAGTGGGTTAAGGACGGTACATTCACCTTCAAGGAGGACAGCGCTCCTGACGTGCGAACGAACAGTTGACGGACACTGCCAGGCAGTTTCTATGGGCAGCCAAGGGACATCAGTGCAAAACCATGGGAGATAACGACCACATTCGGAGAGAGCTTGGAGCCGGGAATGAAAAAAAATAAAATATGTACAGATGAATTGAACACGAAGAAGTTATCTACACAAACCAAAGAACAGCCGTTATCTCATTTCAGAAGAGCTCTCAAAAAAATGCTATCTTGCCACTAAAGGATTAAAAGGTTGTGATGTTATGGGCGCAAGCAATGCAAAATATTCCAATGCAAATGAATGTCTATCATTCCTGACCTGGTGAGGTTGTCCCTACATTACAAAGATATCACGAACCTTGGACCAAAGAAAATCGCCGTCGTCATACTATGTTTAGTAGTATGGGTGAGCGCAGGCGGTGACAGTCTCAACAACGGTGGCGGTCTGGGTCGTGGTCTTCTTGTACGAAGTGGTGTAGGTCGTCGACCACAGCTCCCAGTCCTCGACAGTCTTGATGCCAGCCACTGGTGTGGTCCACGATACGGAAGTCGTGGTACCATAGTATGAGGTCACAGTAGTGGTCGTGCGAGGGATGTGCAGGGTGGAGGTGGTCTTAGCGCACTCCTGGCGGGTCTCTGTGAGAGTTGCGGTGCCAGAAACAGGAGTGATCGTAGATGTGACAGTCTCGGTCCATGTGGACGTGATGCTGGCCAGAGTTGGCTCAAGTTCAGAGTAGCTGGTCGTCGTGGATGTGGAGAGAGCCTCCAGAACGGTGGTCGTTGTGCCGATAGCCTCTGGCAATGGCGAGAAGGTGGTCGTGGCGATATAGTACTTGACGTATGTGCTTGTGCCCGCCTTGTCTGGAACAACGGTGCTGATAGCATGGACAGTGGAGGTGACCGTGGTGGATGGCTGTGTGCCAGTGAAGTCTGGGAAGCCATGGTCTGGCAGGCCACGAGCATAGAGCTTAGTGGGCGTGGGCTGGACTGTGACAGTGACATAGACCTTGGTGGTGGTTGGGATGCAGCTTGGGAATTCAAAGGCAGGAACAACAGCGTTTGGCTTAGCATAGCCATCGGCCTTGCTCTCACCACCAGCTGGCTTAGCGTCATAACCGGCAGCTGGCTTAGCATCATAGGCTGGCTTAGCATCAGACTTGCCATAGCCGCCGGCAGCACCAGTGGCCTTAGCATCAACGTAGCCTGGACCATATGCGGCAGGAGTGGGCTTCTGTGAATAGGTTAGCGATGGAACCATGAAAAGAATGCTCTTATAATTCACCTCGTACTCGCCACCCTCAACTGGGCACACCGTGGTCGAGACTGGGTAGCTGGAGATCACGACCTCAGTGGACTTGGCGGGGCAATCTTTGACATAAGCTGGGCAGTGGACGATGGTGATCGTCGTCGTGGTGTAGATAGTCGACGTAGTGAGGCCACCATAACCGCCATATGGCTTCTTGCTCGAGACAGCTGGGTTATATGGGTTGTATGGCTTGCTGGAGACTTCTCGGTCGTAGGCATCATATGGCTTGCTGGAGGCCTTCGGTCCACCATATGGAGGATGAGAGAAGCTAGGCTCAACATCACCGCCATGTGGACGAGAGCTTGGGCCTGGCTCGCCATAAGGATGCGAGCTTGGGCCACCTGGGCCGCCTGGGCCGCCGTCATGAGGACGAGAGCTTGGAACGTGTGGCACGCTGTGAGGCGCGCTGCTGTTGCTCCAGTGGAAGGTGGAGAAGGTGTGGTGCGACGCAGAGCTGGTGGTCGATGGGATGATTGGACCAACAGAGACATCCGCGCTACCAGACGAGGTGGCGAAGCCGACTAAGCTGACTGAAGCGAGGGAGCCGCTGGAGGTGGCATGTGGGTCAGCTGAGACGGAACCGCTGGATGAGCCAGATGCGCTGACAGAGACAGTGCTTGAAGTGAAGTGTGGATCAGCCGAGACAGAGCCGCTGGACGAAGAGCCGCTGACCGATGCGGAATCACTGGCACTGACAGAGCTGGCAGAAGCCGTGCTTGAGGTAAGATGTGGGTCAACCGAAACAGATGCGGAGTCGCTAGCCGATGATGAGCTGACCGAGGCGGAGTCGCTCGCAGACACGGAGCTGGAAGAGGCAGTGCTCGAGGTGAGATGAGGATCAACCTCGACAGAGCCGCTCGATGTGCTTGAAGCAGAAACGGACGAAGATGTCTCAGAAGCGCTGTGGATATCGGAGGCCGAAGACGAGCTAACGTCCGAAGCAGATGAGGAGCTGACATCAGAAGCAGACGAAGAGTGGACATCGGACACAGAAGCTCTGCTGGATGAGGCATGAGGATCAGCGGAGATGGACTCAACGCTGCTGGAAGAGCTGTGAGTATCTGCTGATGAGCTGGACACATCAGAAGCGCTAGCAGTGGAGCTGGATCCCTCAGACGAAGCAGACGAGGAAGGCTCGAACAAGCTGGCACTGGAGGTGATGCTTGAGACATCCATCGAGCTACTGCTGTGAGCATCACTGCTGTAGCTGCTGACGGAAGAGCTGCTGGAGTCTGCGCCACTGGAGCTGGGCGAGTAGCTGCAAGACTCGTACACAGTCGAGGTTTTGGTGCTGCTGAAGAGTTTCGTGAACCAGCTGGATGTCCTTGTCTTTGTTGTCGTCTTCACATATTTCGTGGTTGTTGTGGTAGACGAAGCGACAGCTCGTGCAGTCTTGACCGTGGTGTATGTGCTCTTGCTCCATGCTGTGGTCGTCTTTGGATCGTAGCTGACCGTGGAGGTATCAGTTTCTGTGCAGCGCTCGACAGTCGTGGTGAGAGTTGTCTCTGCCTTGACTGGACCATCCACCTGGCGCGTCTCGGTGACGTTCGTGTGGCTAGCGAATATAAGCGACCAAATTATTGAACTTCTGCGTCAACAAGACTTACATTGTCGTTGTGCCATATGGATCGGGCGAGATCGTCGACGTTACGGTCTCAGTGGTCTTGTATGGGCTGATTGTCGTTGTCGCAGCTGGAGTTGGGTCGACTTGCAGCGTGTCCGTTAGTGTTTCGGTAGCCACGTATTCGGTCGTTGTTGTTGCCGGTTCTGGTGACAGCGTTGTATACCATGTCGTGGTCTCAGTGGTCGAAGAGGTGACTGTCACTGCGGGATACACAAAGAACTTGTCCGCCACGACCTTCGAGGGCCCATCCCAGTAATTCTTGACATCGAAGCCAAGGGTAGCACCACCCTTCATGTCTGACCATTTGACACTGCACTCAATGTCTTCGTATGCGATGTTCTTGTTGACGTTGACGTTCACCGGCTTCAGGACGTCACAGGCTTTTGTGGTGCGGACATTGTTCTTGCCTGTGTAAGTCAAGGTGGGCAGCACGCTGGCTATGGATGTTCGACCCAAAAATGAGTAGCCCTGTTCGAAGCTGCAGATGGCATTGTTCCTCTTGAAGTCGCCATGAGCGGAGAAGTAGGCATTGTTAGTTGGGGCGATGTAGTAGGTCGGAGTCGCTGTAGGGGCAAGGCCTGCCGGCTGCTGGCCATAGAACGAGCACGTCGTCATGATTAGGTATTATGGAACGAAGAACCAAAACAACTCGCACCCAGAAACGAATGGACGAAGGGACAATAGTCCACTTCCAGTAAGAGAGCGTAGATGCAAAAGAATGTGAGGATGACGAGGTCGTAGAGATCGTGGTAAGAAAGAGTAGAAGAAGGGAAGGACCGACTCCTGGGATATATGAACGACCATGATAAGCGAGAGGCACATCTGCGATCCTATTTCCATGCTCCTGCCAAACCCATGTGTACCGACTGGGCATATCGGCATGGTGGAGTCCAAATGGATCCTTCAGGCACGGCGAAGGCGGCAGGCTCCACCGCAAGAGTCCTTTCAGAGCAAAAGTGTCATCACAAATGTGAAGATGGCGCACCCAACTGCACGGGATGTCGAGTACGTTTGCCAAAAGCAGCCATGAGGCTGTTATGGAGCCAATGATCTCGAGGCTGTTCCTGCGTTAGCGTGATGCAAGGTCTAGGCAATATTTTGGGCATGGGTCATGGAGATGGCAGACGAGATGCGAAAGCGCTCAGACTTCAGCTGAACGAGGGGGCTTGCTCGAGACTCGAAAGGGGATAACATCCAAAGGATGGCGTCTCGGAGTCTAGCAACGCGCGAGCTGGCGTGGTGTCTGCGGGAGCTAGACGTTGTATCTAGAAGCAGGTGCTATTCTAGGTGAATTCGTGAGCACCTTGATGATGTTGCAGGCATAGGCCCACAGATCTCGCCTTGTCGATGAGATGTTGTTGATCTCTGCCGATCGACAAGACGAAAAGTCTGGACTGTTCGCGCTGATCCCCACACGTGGAGTCAGGGGTCGTGTGCTCGCAACAAGACCCAAAAATAAGCATGTCATGACACGGTCCGCTTCTCACACCATGTGGCTTATCGTAAAATCGGATTTTACTCCTGATGCTTGAAAGCCACTAGCGCTGCTTTTAGATCGTAGACTTGACCTTTGACAGATCCCGCTCACAAAACCTGAGAGGCGGAACCGGCAACAAGTGGAGACGCTACGAGTGTCAGAGACCACGGAGATGACCCCTAGCTGAGTGCATTGAGGAGACGGTTAACAGCAGACAGATGATAGCATCTGCGACGACATGTTGGAAGTTGTGTTCTTACCTTGAAGTGGAAATGATCCCTCCTTCAGCCCTGAACAAGCCTGCAGGAGGTTACTTGGCTGTGGGTGTCCTCGAAAGTCACCATGCGGAACCATCTTCATCCCGATCACGCGTCGGACTTTGCATCGACAACTCCATCCCTTTGAGATCAGTAATTTTGACCCACACGGAGACTCCGTCTCCAAGTCAAGAGGATAAAATCATTTTGTAATGCGGCACAAGTCGAGATACACGGATTGGGATAAGGGAAGCGAGAGGCGTCAGTGTGAACAAATCAGGACGAGCTGAACTTGGCGCGCGTCCATCCGAGTGAACCGAAGAACGTTCTCTCCCGCTTCATGAAATTCTTGAGCTACGCGCTATTGTTTTGACAATTCACATTTCTGCAACTTCATGCAGGTACGCGCCCCACTTGAACTTTTCGTTGCCGTCTGCTTGTACAAAGCGAGATGATGTTATCATGCCGGCAATGCAACTTCGCAATGGTGTACTCCGTATGTGGTCCATTGACAGGAGTTACTCCCTTGCAATCCTTCTGCTCTCAGCTCATATGCATGACAGTGGAATATGTGGAGAGAAGTCCAGAACATCTCAGCTGCCCAGAGTCTCGAGGCATTGAACCACTGATTCAGCTTCCAGCTCTTCAGTATGGGTATATTATGACCATCGAACCGAGTTGTCCTTGAAACTCAATCCCATCTGATCCTCATCCATTTATCGGCATCCAGAAAATACTTTCTGAAACTCGGAGTCACACTCCAGCTGTCAATATTGCTAGCATATTCCAGCGCCTTGGGACTCAGCTCCAGCTCTCCGTCCACAGGACTGGGTCGTATAATCTCGCTTTTGTCCAGCGGACACGCGCAGCCGATGTTTAGACTCATGTCCAGGATCCAGGCGCTGTGCTCCGCTTCAGCTTTGTGGGGCATGTGTACCAAATAGTCGCGCAAGCCAGGCCAGGCAAGGAAGTCGAATGGCAACAAATGCGGCATGAACAGCTGCGTAGGCGAGGGACGCATGCATTCCGGAATCGCAAAATATGTTTGCGGCGACGGGTATATCATCCAACGCATGATCCACCAAAATTGATAAATCGACGCGTAGCAGACGAACAACGTGTTCGTCTCTTTTATGCTGTAGACCATGCGACATGCGAATTGAGTCAAAGGAGGTGCCTTTTCGAACTCCGCCTCATCCATGATCGCAGCTAGCCGTGGATGCGGTCCTGCAACATCATCCAGAGTCAATCCATCAGCGAGCATCTTCCGACAGCTTTCCAAAGTCGTCATCATCGCGTCGTTCATCACCTTGAAGGGATGATCGCTCGGCACATAGGTCGATGTTGTTACTTTTGCCCACTGAGGCGTGAAGAGATTCGTCACCTGCTGGCGCTGAATGTCTGGTGGATAACCATTGGCAAGGATGGCGCTTGAGAAGTTCATGTTCCCGAAGTTTCGGAGGCGAACAAGCTCTTGGGCCTCCCATTCATGGTGAGTGATCATAGTGGGCGAAGCCTGTCGCACTATAGCCTGAGCTGCTGCTTGTGGTGTACTGGCTTCCCGGCGTTGATGTGTCGCATAATTCGGATATCGAGAGGTTGGCTGATCCTGTGAGCCATGGACTTCGAGCTGATGATACGGGAATGATGGCGCACCTCTACGCTGCGCTGAGCTTCCCCAGTCCTGTCGATTGAGGATGCGACTGCCTTGTATCTGGCTGGGGACATCGCCAGCCACCTCGACTTCCGCTATCTGAGGTCTCGTGTCAGGTGTTGAATCATCTTGCAAGTCTGACAACGGCGTCGCGCCCTGAGAGGCCTGAACTATTGAGCTGACGGTCTGGCCAACTCGCAAACGGGCGAGTACCGCTGCTGCGTCACTGTCCGAGCCTTTGCGAAGCAGCTCGATGACAAGGCGAAGATCTTTACTATCCTCCTCAAGCTCCTTGTTCTTCTCCTTCAGATGCGCCACACGACTGAGCCCTTCATCGACATTGTACTCGCACGTCTTTCCTCTGCGCACGCACGTGTTGCAGATAGGACGGGTTCCGTCGCAACGGCACTTTCGACGCTGGCATGGAAGACAGGCTACGGCAATTTGTTGTCTCGAGCCTTTGGTCTTCTTCTTGATTTTAGCCGTTGCTTGGAAGCTGGGTAGAGCCGCTGACGGTCCGGCAGATTGAGACGATTGATCTCGTGTGGCATCTTGATCCTCATTCTCCATGCTGTGTTGTGACTTTGTGTTATCGAAGCTCATCCGGATGGAACATTTCGAGATTGCGAGCAAGCTCGTGAGAAGAGCAATGCGAAAGTAGGCTGGATGCGGCAATCTATGCAATATATACCATTAGTGGATTTGCAAGAGGTCAAGAAACTGGATCAGAACGCAGCTCGCCGCGATGTGATGGCTGTCATCTTCAAATTCTGGATCATGCTCCGGGCAAATCACTAGCTTGAAGAGAACAGAATGCTGTCGATCGGTGCTCCTGAAGACCGCTGATAGGTCGCTTTACTTGTGAGCACTCGGGCGGAACGGCCCCATGCTTCCAAGCGAGCAAATGTCCAACCAATTCCAGCGCCATTGATTCATTCTTCTGCGAGGAAATCATGTTACACGTGAGGTGCACACGGAGATCTGCTCTTGCAAGCAGAATGCCATGCAGATCGTCGAATTGTTCGTCGTGCCTGATCAGTGAAATTGTCTGGCAGAAGTTTTGGTTGCCTGATATACTGAGCTGCCTGAGGCTGCAAAGCAATTCATGCACGTGATTTCCACGATTGTGGTACTGAGAGCGGAGCTGGTTGGGCAGTAGTAGCAATCGTGGTGAAAGATCATACTCCAAATCTTGGGAGATACATTCGCTTGCCACACTACATCCTCTGAACTGCACATTGTCTGATCTGGAGCGACGACCTCATGAGGCTAGATCTGTACTACTAGAAGCGCTCGTTCCTGCATGATGCCCTTCCACCACCACCAACATTCCCATAGCCGGGATCAAGGCGCCGTACAAGGCCTTTTCGAAGCTGCGCAGACCTTGGGTTCGATAGGCGCACCGACGGGCAACCTACGAACTGCTGCGTTGGGCACGACCACGGTGGGGACTGACGCGTTGGTGCCGTCCAACAACTCGACAGGTCCACAGCACGCCCATGCTGCAGCGCTCCCACCTCTGAACACCGCGCAGCTTGCGCAGAACTCGTACAATTCCTACGACGGCCCTCGGAGGTCGAACACAATAGGCAGGATGTCAGAGCATCAGTCCTATCAGTCCTCCCCGCATATCCAAGAACCACAACTACAGGGACCTATGTACAGCCAGCCTTCCTCGACTACCGGATTACCTGGGAGTCTACAACCTGGTGGTGTTTCTCAGGGCAGACCAGGTCCAGCTTCAGCATATACTGCACCGTCTGGTGTACCTCAGATGAACACGAACGCGTCACAATATTCTCTCCCAACTCGATCAAACACGATGCACTCGCATTCGCATTCGAGATCCAGCCCCGCTGGACTAGACCAACAAAAGTATGTTTTGAGATAGGGCGACTCTATTGCCCATATTCCACGAGAAGAGCGCGAACTCGCTCGAAGCTGGAGTCACCGCGATCAATATAGCAATCAGTTGACTAATGTGCTTTCCCAGGTATATTCCGTTCAACAGCGCAGGCGGAGATCCGCAAAAGTACCCTCAGACACCACAAACGCAAAAGTTCTTTTCGCCTACCACACCATCAGGTGGACCCTCAAACTCGCCCCTCGCCCTCGACCAGATCAGACCTCGCGCCAACTCCAATCTCCCCACAGAAGAGTTCAGCGGCGCGACAATATTTGGAGATGTCTTGGACAAGCAAGCTACCAACAGCAACTATTTGGCGCCATGGAGCGTATTCGCGTTTGATTGGTGCAAGTACCCAGTACCGCAGGGCAACAGCGCTGGCAAGATGGCATTGGGGAGTTATCTGGAAGATCCACACAACTACATCACAATCCTTGATACACAGATTGTGCCTCAAGAAACGTCTGTGCCAGGTGCACCGTCATATGGCTTGGAGTATACGCGGATAGCAGAGGCAACTTGTGCATATCCAGTAACGAGAATATTGTGGGAGCCGCCAATCGCTCAGAAGCAGTCAACGGATCTGCTGGCAACGTCAGGAGATCACTTGAGATTATGGTCTTTACCTCAGAACACAACACCTACGACCTCGAATACGATTACACGGTCATCAAGCGTAAACACACGCGACCAAGCACCTCCCAAGCTTACACCTTTAGCCTTGCTGTCCAACTCGAAGACGCCCGAACATACGGCGCCTCTAACATCACTGGACTGGAATACACTTTCGCCTAAGCTCATCATCACGAGCAGTATCGACACAACGTGCACGATCTGGGACATACCTACTCTCACGGCTAAGACCCAGCTCATTGCGCATGACAAGGAGGTCTTCGATGTGCGGTTCTGTGCGGGCAGTGTGGATGTGTTTGTTTCGTGCGGTGCGGATGGCAGCGTACGAATGTTCGATCTACGAAGTTTAGAGCACAGCACAATCATATACGAGCCGGCTGAGAAAAAGCCGGATGGCGAGAAGGGTAAGTGCCTTCGAAAGATTCGTAGACAATCCAGTACTAATGCAAACCACAGGAAGCACACCCCCATCACGAATGTCGCCCACTCGCGCTCAGCAGACTCTCACTCCTGCGCCTCCTCTGTTACGACTCGCAACTTCACCTCACGACTCGCACCTGCTCGCTACCTTCGCCGCTGATAGCAACATTATTCGCATATTAGACGTGAGGCAGCCCGGTCAGGCACTTCTTGAACTTCGCGGCCACGCAGCCGCAGTCAATGCAGTAGAATGGTCACCATCAAGAAGAGGCATGCTCGCATCCGGCGCAGACGACTCTCTCGTCCTAGTGTGGGACCTGTTGCATGCTCAGAATGGGGCTGTCATCGCAGGTGAGCCCAATGCGAACAACGGCGCTTTGCCTCCACTGCAGCCTCCAGCACCACAAGCTGGGAATAGTGCAAGTGGAGGACAGCAACAAGCGCCGAATGTCAGTCTGAAGGGCCCTGCGAGCAGCTGGGGCTGCGACTATGAGATTGCCAACTTGAGTTGGGCACCTCAGAGCATGCTTACTGGCCAGGGAGGCGAATGGATAGGTGTTGCTGGTGGGCGAGGCGTCTGGGGGGTCAAAGTCTGAGCATAGCGAAGCGAGGCATGTTATGATTCTAGAGCAGACCTATTTTGGTAGCATCTTAGCCCTCTGAAAATACCCAAACCGATTCATGACATTGTCCTGCCTTTGCCAGTACTCCGATCCAGAATAGAGACTTCTCGAATAAGCAAACAGTAGATATCTGAACATTTTCCGCGAGAGCTCGTCAATGCCTCTAGACTGCAATACAAGCGCCAAGCATCACAATAAGCATGAGCGTGTTCAGTACTCCTGTATCGCTCATTTCCAAATCGAGGTTGTTGTGCTTTTTCGGCCAAAAGGTGGGACAAAAGATTGACAGGCACAGACACCGCGTTTATCGCCCCCAGCTTTTCATCCTTCCATTCCACTGACAACTCCAAAGAATTCCCAACATCAGCCATTTGACGCGCGACGAGCCGCCAGTAATCCTCGTGATCCCATCACTACTAGCGAGCTGTACCTTATCCGATCCTTCCATCCTTTGTTCCTCAGAACAAACAACCTTGGGGAGCTTGTTAACTAGTCCTGGCCTATCGCGCAGCTCTGACGTACATCTGGCGTGAACAGTTATCCGGCGCATTGGAGCCTTTGAGCGCACGTCATGCAGTCGACTTTGTATGCAGACGGAATGGTGCGGCTTGCGTTGCGACTCTTCCGCCGAGATGTACACCAGAAGTCGCACCTGCTAAGGGCTGTGAAAGAGTACTAAGCAGCGCGGCGCTGGCACGCGACCACTCTTTATCTTGCTGAGGAGAGATGCGTCAGAACAGTGTCTCCGTCTTTACCCTCCCTTTGTCCTTTCTTGTTTGCAAGATACCCTAGAAGTGTTTCCTTGCTAAGTGCTCGTGATATGTGGATGCAGACTCCATCACTTATGCAGAGTACCTGAGACAAGAGGATCGTTGCGCGCAGGAGCCTTGGCCAGGTTCTTCCACGTTGCGCAACTCCTTCCACGCCATCTGGAGCGCAGGAACGAATACGTGAGATTTCGGCGGGTATTTGCGACGAGCGCGCATTGCTCCCGCTTCAAGCTTATAGTCGGTGGATCTCACGTCAATACTCGAATGTAACCCCGTCTTCCAGTGAGTAATTGAGAAGTCGCAATACTCTGAACAGCCAAGTGGTATGTATATCTAGGCCTCTACATACACGATCAACAACACCAAGCTTAGCACTGACAAAATGACGACAGAAGTCAAGATGCCGTTCATCGAGGACGCCCTCCCAACTTCTGCCAGTGGACACCTCTCACCTCTCAGATCGAATCTAGAGGACATGATCATATCATGCGGTGCTCTCAACAAACGAATAGCTTTGCTGAATGATGATAAGGAGACGTATGGAATGCTAACGGAGGAGTCCTACTGCTACGATGTACCTGTACGACATGCTCTGACCCCATCGCACGATCACGATGCTAATTTGACCTCAGGAGGCCCTCGTACAACTTCAGAAGATCTCACGAATGGCACTCATTGCGACTCGTGATACCAACACGGAAGATGAGATGGTTGTGGTGAATGAGACGCAGCTGTCTTTGGTGCTTTACCATGTAAGCTTGTCAAGATCTGAGGACTTCCGAGCCCTTCTGATAGCAGCTAGTTTATCTCACAACATCGCAAGATGTTGGAACAGCTCACTGCGCTCCAAGCCATGATGAAGACAACTGGCAGTCTCTACAGTGTCCTTGGTGTGACACTGCGGCGACAAGCACTCATTGTTGATGTAAGATCTCCTTACCAAGCATGCGCTCTTACTGACAGTGGCTAGAATTTTAAGCAAGCCATCGATGCGAAGTACAGCGTTGTCAAGATCCGAAGCGCGCCTGACTGGCTAGAACAGATGGAAGCCTTTCGATCATGCCTCGAGGCATATCCGATGCCTGACGAACATTGGGAGAGGAATTATTGAGCTCAAAACGATGTTTTGCTCATCAAATGATACCCTTCGCACGGCGCCTGGTCCTAGCAAGTTGTGCAGATGTGCAATCAAGGGAACGCCTCTTCAGTCGACAGGACTTCTTTGAGCATCGAGCAAGGACAGTAGCTTGTTGTTCCGATCTTGGATCGACAAGTGTGAGAACTATATCGCATGCGTTGTTCTCAGTCTACAACCCTGGAATGCTTGTCCGTCTCTCGGTGTCATCGAAGTTCAGACAACGTATATTTGATCACGGTCCTTGTCCAAGATAGACGTCAATACATCATGGACGAGATATTTTGTCGCGACACAGTATTGCAGTATTTCGTTGAGAATCATGTTTGGTTGACCCATATTGCGGACTTGATCCATGCTCCCGAACCGGCCATCGAATTCACTAGGGCACAGCACTGCAAGAGCATGGAACAAAACACAACAATACGCGGCTCTCGGGTTGCATCCGAGCACTTCAAGTGATTTCCTTGCATGAAGTGATGTGTCTGACATTTCGTCGAACATTTTAGGATTTCTGTTCACCGCAAACACGCATCGCGCGAGAGCACGCCATCCCGCACGGCATTGTCTGATATTGCGAGCTTCACTTCACCGTGAATTCAACATGGCGAATTTGGATGACTCCGCCTTTTTGCCCATCTTTTAAGCCGCAGAGTACGTACCTGCATTTGATTTCCGCCAGGTACCATTTTTCACTCATCTAGTACCTAGGTTTCTGTGGAGTATCTGCATCAGCCCACACAAAGAATCCAACCAGGGCCAATTCGAAAATGGCTACGGCTGAAGTCTTGTCACCTTCACTAATTCCGTTGCCATTGGATCTCAAAGCGGACCTGTCAACCGTGGTCGACGTACAGCTAATCGAAGACTTGAGCGACGAACAGACGACTCCTACGGCAGACGCCAGCGAAGTCTTTCCGCATCGCCTAGAACGCAAGCCAGACAGCCATGGCCCACTGATATCAGCATCATTGATCACGACCGACTTCGATGCGCTCCGCTTCGACGCCGCCGCGTCGCTGCAAATCATCCAGTCTCACCAGCAGCACAACTACTCGACTTCTACTCCGCGATCACACCATCTCATCTCATCTCCGTACAATGATCCAAATCACCTACTCGATCTCCGGACTTTGGACACGCAGTCACGACTTCTCTCACAGGCTCTCACGTTCCTGAAGCCTATCAAGGATGACTATGCCACAGGAGACTATATGTCCTCTTTCAACTGGGATGAAGTTCTGTTGACGTTGCGGAGTCTGGCTGATGCAGAGAAGCATACGTGGGTGGCGCAGTCTTTCTACACAGTCATATTCAGGTCGAAGCTCAATGTCGGCGTGGATGAGCAGCGCTTGCATGATCTAGACAAGAACTCACACCGAGAGGCTGTAGAGAGTGGTGGCCTGCTAAAGTACTGGTTTGGTAAGCGTGATGGAGAAGAGCGGAACCTGGCCACATGTGAGTGTAAGTCTTTATCATTGAGCTCTATTGCTGAGAAAGTGTTTAGGCATATGGAGCTCGAAAGAGCATGCTCGACTTGGAGGTCTCGGACCAGATCACAAGAAGGCACGCATGGCAGCCAAAGAGCTGTATCACGAGATCAAGTTCACGACCTGGCGTTTAACTATCGATGACGATGCGAAGGAGGCAAGACTGCACGGGTGGAGCGAGCGGTAGAGTAGATGACCATCTCGCATTCTGGGATGCGGCTCTTGACTGATATCGATGGAGAGCGGAGAGCACGGCCTGGTCAGTGATGATGGACAGCGATTCATAATTCATGGTTGTGAGAACCTCATACTCTCATAGCATTAGAGAAGTGTCATGGATTGACATTAAAAGGTAGAATCATGATGATTTTGTCTGATTTCGTTTGTAAGACGTTGTTGAAGCTGCCATTCACGCATCTCATTCCTCGTACAATCTTGTTGACCATGCATTGCTTCAGCAACTTGCTGCGACTCGTGCCCTAGCAGTCCCCAAAATCTTTCCCTTAGGTATGTTGAAGTAGCTGCTCGTGCTCTGATGGAGTCAAATTTTATGACTCAATTGTCCACATCGCTGACCATCTGACGTAGGGAGTCCTACTCTTAAGGCTGGGATGCCAATCGTTGTTGAAGTGCAGTAACCGTTCGGTGCATTATTTGGAGGACACGGGTGGTTGATTGCACATCTGTTGCAGCCGTCGCGGCAGCCTTCAGCACGTGGACGACGTTGTAGCACGTGGTTGCAGTCTTCATCCTCGTTGCCATCTCCTTGAGGATCGGTCCGGACTGACCCCGTCTAAACCCTGGTGCACATGATTCTCTGCGGCCGTTGCAAGTGTTCTCAGCTCCAAGGCCAACTCCGCGTCCGCCTGGCGCCTGAGGTTGAGTATCGCTTGAGCGAATATAGGAAGTGAGGATTCCTGCGCTTGGTTCTCGTAACGATCTTTGACCACCCATTGACGGTAGGAAGACTCGGGAAGCAAATTCGAGCGACCCATGAAAACTGCTTCGAGCACCGGTAGACACTTCTCTGCCCATTCACGCCACTCCGCAGTTCCCAGGTTTGTGAGGCACCACTGAATCTGCAGGTGAACCGTGGAAGTATCGCATGGCTGAAAGAAGCTGAACCATGTGTCACAGGCCGAGGTATCGAAGTCTTCAATCAGAATCTTGAAACCGTTTCTGAGGAAGACAGGAACGCTCTCGGCGCGAATTGCGTTACAGACTTGCGTGAGGGCGGGTGGGCAGGCGGCTTTGGTAGTAATGTCGATCTTCTCACCATTGTCGTCGGTCGCGTCCGTTGTGAGGATGACTTCCTCGTAGATGCAGAGACGGAGCTCGAGCGGCAGCTTGAAGAATGGGGATGGCGCAGTCTTGTGCTTCTTTGCGTAACGTAGGTGCTCGTTGATTTTGCGCTTCTTGCTCGCTATCTTGAATGGTATGAAAACTTTGAAGTGAGGGTGAAGAAGTGGAAAATGAGCTCGCAGCTGATTTTAGCAGGCAGCAGAAAAGGGGTCTAAGCGCAAGTGCGGTCGGGTAACTGACGATGACGTCGACCAAATTTAGTCACCTGTAATTGGGAACACCTAGAGATACGTTCTACTGATCTGTGACTATGATAAGGTTGGTACGTTGTCTACTGAAATCCACGCTGTACAGATCCTTCCGGTTCCTGTTGGCACCGCAACAATCCATTCCCATATCTTGCACCACTTATCCTTGCCTCGCTCTCTGTAGCTCAAATGTCCGATGTGTGGAGGCATCACTTGTGCTGCAGAGTTGGCTGAAGCTTACCAACGGGTTGTTCCTCATCCCAGTATAATGCTCATCAGAAGTTGAAGCTGAATGTGTAGTCTCGCGAAGGCTTGAGCCCCTCAACCAATCTCGCCATATTCTTTGCTGCCTTCTGCCACGGCATCCCACGAGACTGCCAATCTGCCATCCGAACTGCAATATGTCTCAGCTTGTCGACCGCCTCTCCATCACGAACAGCCTCAACGTTGTAATCCATGGTGACGCTGTAGGTCCCTTCATGAGTGACCCGGTGCCGAGTCATAGCCGGTGCGACAGTCCACTGCCTCAGCGGACTCTCGGGGAAGACATGCGATTCACCTTTGTAGCTAGCCACGAGTAGTGACATCAGGCTGCGGCTGTAGTCCCTGCTCTCGAGGCACTGCTTCCACTCGATCTGCAGATAGACCTTTGATGTGTCGAACGCTTTGAAGAAGGAGAACCAGGTATCGCACGGATTGGTGTCGAAGCTAGTGACTGTGACCTTGAACTTTTTGTGCTTCAGATAGATGGGTGCGCACTCTTCGCGAATAGCGCGACAGGTACGGAGCAAGCCAGGCGGCCTACCCTTCTTCGAGTCGATGCGGATGGTCTTTGCTTGTTCGTCTTCGGTGGGCGCGGGGAAGAGTTCCTCGTAGACGGCAAGCCGAAGCTCGAGCGGGAGCTTGAAGAAGGAGAATAGTGTGTTCATGCTGCTGTCCTGATCGTCGTTTGCGTTTTGTGTCGTGGAAGCGGACATCTTGCTGTGCTCGTTTTGCTCGCGTGCGTTCTGTCTGCGTGTTGTGTTAGTTTAGAGAAGAAGTCGAGCTCCCTTTTGAATGATTGCTGCGGTGGCTCGTGCACTGGTTCATGAATGAGTGACCATTTGTTGTGGTGACTCGAAGTTTATCCCGAATACACTTTGGCCCCGTGACTGACCCACGATATCCGTCCACAACGATCCAGCCGGATCTGGTTAGCCTTCCCTTGTCTTTGAGACGCGATCCCACGCAAGATCTTTTGTTCCATCGTCTTTTCACCCTCTGTCTTTTGCACGATCTCGTCCACCATGGGCTCATGTCGCAAATCACCATCTTCTCGCCATGCTCCAGCACTTGTTTGCGACTGTGCTACAGACCAAATCGAGTCTCTGACAGCCATAGAGATCTGCTCATGGCCCGCCCATTTCGATTGGGAAGCACAGATCCATCAGTCGATCTGCACTTGTGCCTGTCCACTGGTCTCTAACATACGCCTCCATATCGTCTTCAATCTCGTGCCACGCGAGACCATACATCTGCGACTTTTGTACCTTCTGTGCTAGAGCCCTCATTGTTCTCAGTAGCCACTGAGCATCGATCTCTGGAAACTCGGGGAGGCATGCGAGAAGAGCCACCGCCTTACCAGGGCTGAAATTTGGGGCTTGACTGCCACCGATTGGCACAATCTCCTTCGTTGCGATCTTCCACTGCCTGATGGAGCTCTCTGGGAAGATATGTGATCGACCATGGTAGACTGCTTTGATGAAAGCAAGCGTCTTGGCCACAAGCTCGTCTGTTGAGTGTTTGTTGGACTTGCGCCAAATGATCTGCATCTTGACCTTGGAGACATCCAAGCCTTTGAAGGAGCAGAACCAGGCATCGCAAGCATCCGTCTCTAGATCGATGATTGTGACCTTGAACTTGTTCTTCAGAAAGAAGGGTGCGGCTTCGGCACGAATCGCGCGGCATGTTTGGAGTAGTGGAGGATTGCCTTCTTCTGAACCAATATCAATGAGCTTCGGCTGCTGTTTAGTTTCGTCCAGAATTTCGTCGGTCTTTGAGGCTGTCGGAAGAACTTCTTCGTAGATGGCGAGGCGTAGCTCGATCGGCAGCTTGAAGAAGGGCGATGCCGTGTGCGATCCATCATTGCCGGCTTGCCGGTCGGCGTTGTTCGTCGTTCGTGTCGCAGTCGCAGACATTGTACTGTCCATCATGCGAAGTATTATGGGTTGTAAGTCGTTGCATTGCAGAAAACACCGAAAGGCTTTAAATGTGGCGGCAGCGGAGGTGGCCCAAGCGCTTATGCGAGGCGACCATAGGCAACCATTGCCGGGTAAGTCGGAGACACCACTGGGGTCATTAGTCTCGTAGCTTTCGCATCAGTACATCATCACTTCACAGTCAGGGAGAGACCGACTATCACAAGCATGAGAACTGAGGCTTCCAGATTTTGATCACCTTTGACCAGCTCAGGATCGCGCTACAAACGAACCAAAGCCGTCTTGGTGCTAAAGTCCTCCAATCGATGCAATGGCATGACTTATGCCTTTCGCCCGTGTATCCGTCACTATTCCCATATCCTTTGCTCTCCAATTTCGTACTCTACTCGCTCTCTGGCCATGTCTTCACGCAGACAAACCGTTCGCTTCGAGCGGGGCGGCTATTGGTACGAACTGAGTCGGCAACGGCTCGTCTTCACATAGCCAAGTGAACTCCCCAAGCTTGATCCTCCAGGCGTTCGACATCACGTCATCGCAGATGCTCTTCCAGTCGCCACCACGGCCTCTCGAGCGAAGCATGGCATCCGTAAGATACCTCAAGTCTGTGACTAGCTTCCGTTCGACACCATATCGAGCATAATCAACTCCCAGAAGCACAACCTTGACCACCTGACTTTTGGGGAAACTGCTTCGTCTGTGGGGTGTCGAAATTGCCCACGGCCGAAACGAGCTCTCTGGCATGACATTGGATCGATCATGGAACGCAGCGTTTAGCAGGGGCAGAAAGTTGCGTTTGAAGCTCAGATCTCGAGTTGTGCAGCTCCACTGGACCTCCAGATTGACCTTCGAAGTGTCGCATCGCGGCTGGAAGAAGGCAAACCACGCATCGCATGCGGAAGTATTGAGATTCGTAATTACGACGGTGAAGTTATTTTTGAGGAAGACTGGCGTGCTTTCGAGACGCGTACCGCGGCATGTCTGCGTGAGTGGTGGCGGTTTTGCAGCCTTGGAGGCGATGTTGATTCTGCTCTGAGTTTCGTCATCGGTGGTTGCCTCGTTGGAGAGAAGGACATCTTCGTAGATGATGAGGCGAAGCTCAAGGGGTAGCTTGAAGAACGGCGACTGCTCAATGGACGACATGGTGCTTTTGTTCTCGCAAGACTCTGATTGTAAGGTGAAGAAGTGCAGAAGAAATCCGTCGGTGCCTTCCGAAATGGTCGCCGCGGAAGAGGTCCGAGCGTTCTCGCGCTGGTGGGCAAGGTAGGAACATGTATCGCAGCATTGATCAATTGCACAAAGGATGCGCAGACATGGCCGCCATCTTGTATTGTATCGTACGTGCCTCCATATGTCCAGATAATTTTCCAGCTCGCATTTGCTTGCCTATGCATTTCTGAAGACTGACTCGTGCCGGAGTTGCTCTGTCGTAAAGTGCGCATACGTTCTTGCTTGCGATCGCCCTAGAGCTCAATGCATGAGGAGCTCGAGCTCGCGGGCAAGATGCTTCATCGTCGGCTGAACCAGGTCCTGCTCGACTTGTTCCCATGTCATACCCTGCTCACGTGCTTTTACTAGCCTACCTCCAAGCTCTGCGATCGATGTGAGCCGGTCCTCATTCTCTTGGCGGAAGCCTTTCATGATACTCTCATCTGTCGAGTCCATACTCGTGAGCATCATGCGCATCAAGTTCTGAATCCAGTCCGCTTCTCTGGTGGACCAAGGTCTTAGATCGCTGCGAGGGAAGATTTTGCTTGTGCCATCGAATGCTTGCTTCATCAGGGCAAGGAACTGTTTCCTGCTCGTGCCTATAGGTTCGAAATACCAGACCAGATTGACTTTGACTCTCGAGGTATCGAAGCTCGTGAAGAGATCAAACAAAGCATCGCATTTCGTGGTATCGCAGTCAATGATCTCACAGGTGAACTCGCTTTTCAGGTAGATTGGAATGCTCTCTGCACGGGTGAGGTGATTTACGCGTGTCAATGCAGGTGGACGAGGATGGCTGGCGGTGATGTTGATTGGCTGTACAATTTGGTCGAGGATGACGAACTCGTAGACATGAAGGCGTAGCTCGGGCAGCAGCTGAAGGAATGGAAATGTCGCCTTTGATCGCCGAGTCCTACGTTTGCAATCCGTCATGTGTTCCGTTCGTGTCTGTCGTCGCTTAGGCATTGTGGCCGCTCGTGGAATGTTCGTTGCTGCGTGTGATTGTTTGCTTGAGTTGTGAAAGCGACAGGCGCGCAGATTGTGCAAGAGGCTGAAGCGGTCCGAGCTCCTGTACGTCACCGGGCAACTGGTCCTGCGAATTCATCTGGCAGCGATGCAGATCTCAGGGCAAAGTGAAGACACTCTGACCAAGGATGGCTTCGATTCAAGGGTTATTCAGTATCGTCCGAAGGTCTCGTAAACAGTAACTCAGGATCCGGTCCATCATCCTCATCATCATACATGCTCTTCCTCAACGCAGTACTATGACTCATGCTCCCATTTCCCAAGCCCTCCGCTGCACTCTTGTACAGATCCTTCGTGCTACTCTCCTGGGTACTTAGTGCCTCTTCATTCCCAGACTCTTCGCCACCCCGATCGTCAGTCAGTGCTTCATCTCCGTCCGGTCTCAGCCCGAAAGTCCCCTCTAGCATCTCCTTGCCCTGTTGCAAAGCAGCCAGCTCAGCTTCGATACAGACTTCCAGAAGACGCCACTGCTTTTCGTGCGCTAGCTCAAGTTTCTCCCCAATGCTTTGGCAGACTTTGTCCATCCTTTCCACGATCTCCCCAGGCGACGTGGCCGAAGCTGGAGCTTTGCCCTTCCGGCTCGGACTCGCTGTCTGTTGCTGTGCGAGCTTGCCGACTTCTTCTTTTAAGTACTTCTCGAACCCCGTGACTTCACGCACAACGTCTTTCCACACCGCTGCGCCGTCCTCAAGGGCCACCCGATCCCTTCTTACGCCTCGCCGCTGCTTCTTCAGCTCTTCGATATCGCCTTGCCAGTGCTCCTTCGCCAGCTCAAGCGTCCGTCTCTTCGGCGGCAGTGACAAGAAAGGTGAATCCTCCTTCCCACCTCCTTTTTCACTGAACACAGGCGGCGCCTTCATGAACCCGCCCACGTCCCTCTCCAACATCTGTAAGCTTGTCTTATAACTACTCAACCGACTCGAGACCGCATTCTCCACCTCCGCGATCTCACCCACCACCCGTCTATGCCTCGTCTTCATCTGCGCCAGTCTCGTCTCCATATCCTGAATCTCCAACTCCAACTTCCCCTTCTCTTTCTTAAGCTCTTCAGCTTTCGCGCCTCGGTCTTCTGTCTCTATCGTGTGGATTTTCTCTTTCAGGCCTGCTTCCTTGCTTGACCACGCCTCGAGTTGTGCGAGTACGTCGGTGTCGTGCCTCGACTCCCGACGGAGTAGGTACTCCTCCTCTTCCTTCACAGCAGCGCAATCGAGCAACGTCTTCCAGATGCCCCGCCTCGCCTGCACGAGCGTGCGTTTCTTCCTTCTCCTGCGTTCGGGCGATACGCTTCCCCCGTTACTCCGCAGACTATAGCTTGTCTGCGTAGGCGTGTCGCTGAAGGCATCGTCCTCTCCTTCCGCTTCATTTGACGTCCCTTCCAGCCCAGCGAGAAGCCCATCTGACTGCGCATCGAGCAATTCCTGCAGTTTGGCCTGGTAGTGTCTCTCCCGTCTGGCGAGCACGGTGAGGTCATCAGAGCGCGGCTTCGCTGCTGAGGGCGATCGTGCCGCGCTTGGTGATCTATCGTTGTTCTTGCTCGAGGGCGGAACATATATGCTCTTTGCGATAGGCGCGGGAGGGAAGGCCTCGGCCTCGTGGTAGGTGCGGTAGAGTGGGAGGTCGTAGTCTGCGCGCTGGAGGGCGCGGCCAGGGAGCAGGGAGCGGAACATCGTTCTCAGATTTGTGAGAAGACGGCGGTGTCGCTATGGCAGCATGGAGTGGTGATAGAGCATGCTCGAGCGGTAGCAATGCTTCGTGCAAGATAACCGACACGTGGACTTTGATATACAGAGGTCAAGGTCATGGAGATGGGTCGGGTGATGGATGTCGCGGAGCTTTGACCAATCACATGTCGCGTCAGCCTTGCGATGTCTCTGAAGCCTTGCGCCTGCACTTGCAATAAGCTCGACCGATTTCATCTGTGAGCCTTCAATTTGGCAATATTTTGATGTGCTTCTCGTCTCATTGACAAGTCTGTCTTTCACCTCCTACAACTACGAACAAAGAGAAGTGGGATATGCTCTAGCTTCGCCAGGAATGTGGCTGCTGCGAAATGGTCTTTGATTCGCATCGATGTGACAACGAACACTACAAGATGATAAGTCTATGTTAATGTAATCATAACCCAATGACCTGAAACTCCAGCTCTAAAAATAGCGTCCCGTCATGGCCCACGTCCAAAAACTCAACCCACCCACCTCCTCGCACTCTTAAACATCCGAATCCAAGGTCCAAAATCCCCCCACTCCTCCTCCATCTCCCTCGGCGCCCAACTCCTGACCTCCTTCAAAATCGTCCTCTCCGGGTGCGGCATCAACGCCAGCACCTTTCCATCCAGCGTCCTCACGCCCGTGATCCCCATCGGACTCCCATTCGGATTGAACGGGTACCGTTCCGTGACTTTCCGATAATTGTCCACGTACCTCAGACTGACGAGGCCCTGCTGCTGAAGCAGCTCCGGGCTCGATGTGCTCGCCATGTCCTTCGGGAAGGTGGCTTGGCCCTCTCCATGCGCTGTGACGATGGGGAGCATAGACCCGTGCATACCGTTCAGGAAGACGGATGGTTGCCAGTCTTTAGCCGCGGTCTCAGGCGGACGATCCACAACCTCGACCATGCACACACGTGCCTCGTACTGCTCACTCTTGTTGCGCTCGAAGGTCGGCCAGTCCCTCGCGCCGGGGATGACCTCCTTCATCTGGCTGAGGAACTGGCATCCGTTACACACGCCCAGCGTGAAGGTGTCCCTCCTCTCGAAGAAGTCCTTGAACTCCCTGCGCGCATCCGCGTGCATCAGGGCCGATTTGGCCCAGCCGCGTCCCGCACCTAGGACATCTCCGTAGGAGAAGCCACCACATGCAGCGAGACCAACAAAGCTGGAGAGGGATACCCGACCAGAGAGGATATCAGTCATATGCACGTCCACAGCCGCGAACCCCGCCGAGTGGAACGCAAACGCCATCTCCGCCTGTCCATTGACACCCTCCTCCCTCAAGATAGCCACCCGCGGCTTCGCCACAAACAGTGACGACATCTTACTGGTAAGCGGCATGATATCCTCCTTCGGGTCGTAGGTGAGTCTGCAGCTCAGCCCTGGATTCGCATCGTCCTTGATGTTTTCGTATTCCTGCTCTGCGCACGCCGGATTGTCCCGCAGCTTCTGCATGTGGTAGCTTGTTGCTGCCCATTTCTGCTGAAGCTCTGCTCGTGGGACTTCGTACAGCTTCTTCTGGCCGTGGCGGAAGGTTAGTTTCTGACTCTTGCGGGAGCCGCTTGAGACGGTGCCTAGGCGCTTGATCAGGCCGGGTGGTGGACCGCATGATGCGAAACAGCCCTTGAATCGTGTTTCGTCCTTCTTGCGGACTTGGAAGACGGCGCCCAATTCTTCGTTGAACAATGTTTGGATTATTGAGCGGCGGTCGGCGGATACACCGAGCTGCAGGAGGTCAATGTCGATGCCGCATCGGCCTGCAAACGCCATCTCGACGAGAGTCGTGAAAAGACCGCCATCAGAACGATCATGGTACGCGAGCACGAGATCCAAGTCATGAAGCTGCTCGGCAGCGTCCGAGAAATCAAGCAGATCGTAGGCCTCGTCCACATCCGGTGTATCGTTGCCAACCTGTCCAAAGACTTGCGCCAGCGCCGAACCGCCCATGCGATTCTTGCCCTGTGCCAAATCAACGAACAGAAGGATCGTCTCATCGTCCACATCCTCAGGCCGATGCAGAGCCGGCGTCCAGGTGTGCTTGATCTCCTTGACTGGCGCGAACGCAGTGATGACCAGGGACAGAGGCGCCGTGACTTCCCTCGCCTCATTGCTTGCCTGATCCTTCCACTTCATCTTCATGGACATCGAGTCCTTGCCCACGGGAATACTGATCCCCAGTTTCGGACACATCTGCATACCAATCGCCTCGACAGCTTCATACAACGCCGCTCCCTCGCCAGCATGACTGCTCGCCGCCATCCAGTTCGCGGATAACCTGACTTTCGACAGTCTGTCCGGAATATGTGCGGCGGAAATGTTCATGATCGACTCTGCGACCGCCATGCGCGCAGATGCTGCAGGCGAAATGAGTGCCAGTGAAGGCTTCTCGCCCATAGCCATGGCCTCTCCCGTCTTGACGCCGCGCATGAGCGCCGTAGCCGTGACTGAGACGTCCGCGAGGGGGGTCTGCCATGGTCCGACCATCTGATCTCGCACTGTGAGACCACCCACTGATCGATCGCCGATAGTGATGAGGAATGATTTCGAGCCGACTGAGGGTAGAGCCATGACTCTATTTATCGCTTCTGGTAGCAAGCCGTCCACATCCAGCGAAGGCGCGTATGTCGTTAAAGAAGTGTCGAAGCTTGGCAGGACAAGCTTTCTCTTATCAACAATACGACTCATCCTCGGTGGTTTGCCAAACAGCACAGACATGGGCAGATCGATTGGCTTGGGGAACTTCTCAGACTCCCGATCCATCAAGATGAGCCTTTTATCCTCCTCGCTGCTGCCGCCCGTCGCGGTGCCTACGACTGAGTAGCCGCATCGTTCTCGCTTGCACAATCTCTTGAACTGCTCCAGACTCTCCGGGGCGACCGCCAGTACATATCGCTCCTGTGCTTCACAACACCAAATCTGCAGGGGACTCATTCCTCGATCGGCATTGTCGACTTCTCGCAGCTCGAACGTGGCTCCGAGTCCTGAGTCGTGGACGAGCTCGGGTAGAGCATTGGACAGACCTCCAGCACCAACGTCGTGAATGAACAAGATGGGGTTCTGCGATCCCATCGCTGTGCATGTGTTGATGACTTCTTGCGCCCTTCGCTGTACCTCAGCATTTCCTCGTTGCACGCTGGCGAAATCGAGATCCACGGATCCTTCACCTGACTGTACACTGGATGCCGCCCCGCCACCAAGACCGATGAGCATCGCTGGCCCACCGATCACGATCAGCTTTGCGCCTGGCTTGACAATGTCACCATTCTTGAGGGCATGTTGCGGTCGAACAGTACCGACACCACCAGCGATCATGATAGGCTTGTGGTATCCTCTGATCTCTTCCTTGCCCTCCTCCACTGGAACTTTCGTCGTTAGAGTGCGGAAGTAGCCTGTTGTACAGGGTCGGCCGAACTCATTGTTGAAGGCTGCACTGCCAATCGGTGCCTCAAGCATGATGTCTAGACTACTTGCAATGTGAGCAGGTCTCCCAACATCCAGCTCCCAAGGCTGCGTGAAGTCTGGTATGAGCAGATCCGAGACCGTGAAGCCTGCCAAACCAGCCTTCGGCTTCGAACCTCGTCCAACCGCACCCTCATCTCTTATCTCGCCGCCAGACCCTGTCGCTGCACCCGGGAACGGCGACACCGCTGTCGGATGGTTGTGCGTTTCGACCTTTGCCAAAAAGTGCACCTGCTCCTTCTGCTGCGTCCACTCGCCCGTCGAGTTGTTCGGTGCCCAGAATGCCGCCTCATCGCCTTCCAACACCGCCGCATTATCACTGTACGCACTGACCACATAGCCCGGATTCTTCTTGTGCGTGTTGCGGATCATACCGAACAAGCTGTTGGCCTGCCTCATGCCATCGATAGTCCAGTCCGCGTTGAACTGCTTGTGCCGGCAGTGCTCCGAGTTGACCTGCGCAAACATGAACAGTTCCACGTCCATTGGCCCTCTCTTCAGCTGTTCTGTGTATGCCTCGACGAGGTACTCGATTTCTGATGCGTCCAGTGCGAGACCCAGTTCGCGATTTGCGTGTTCCAGCTCAGCGCGCGGACTCGAGCCTGCCTTTTGCAGATCGACCGTGGTTGCCAATGCTGGATCTCCCTCCGCAAAGATCAGATTGAGATCTGGCGTGGCTCTGCTGATCATCTGCGTCATGCGATCGTGTAGCGTGTCGGCCTGCGGTATCTCGTCATTGCCAATTGGTGCTGCAAACGTCGCCGCTATAGCCATCCCCCGCTCGATACGCTTGACTGCCTTGTCCAGCCCACATATCTGCGCAATGTTTGAAGCCTGCGAGCTCCATGGCGATATCGTGCCTGGTCGGGGATAAATGTGAAATATGGCCGTCTTCGGGTCGTCTCCGACGTGAGAATTGCTCAATGCCGCGTTGAGCGTCGCAGTCAGCCTATCACTTAAATCCGGCTTCTCGCCGTAGTCCAAGATGTGCTGCAAGTCCTTTATCTCTTGCCACTCCAGCTGCTTTACAGGGTTGATATAGTGCACCCATAATGCGCGGACTTCCTGCGCCCCCAGTGCCTTCGCAAGACGCGCGAGACGGAAGTCGGAGAAGGCACTGGACCCAGGCAGGATCAGGTAGTCGGTGTCGTCGGCGTCCATACTCGCGAGTAAATCACGCTGGACGCGTGATACTGTGTAGGTGTCACAATCGTGAAGTTAAAGATCGTGGCGTACAATTTTCGTGCCCCTCACATTTTTTCTCTGAGCAAATGTCGGGTCACCGCGGGGCAAGGGTCCACAGCCTTGTCAGTCGCCGGGGCAAGAGTGATCCATTGTGCCTCTAGAAATGCTTGCTTTTATGTTCCAATGACTGAGATACTGCTGAGTGATCCTTTCTTACCATTCAAAAGACTTTCCTTTGACTGTGTCGTTGTTGCTGGTGCTGGGAGCACTCGTGTCGGCGAGGTAAGCGCCCCACTTATTCTAGGAAGGCGTCCCTTGCATCTCGTCCCACGTGAAGCCATTCACGTGCAAGGCTGCTTCTCACCCAAACGCCGCAGTCTTGGACATCTGATTGAATCACGAAACCTTCATCAGATCCGAGCTGAAAACCCCATATGACAATAATGACATCCCATCAGCAGCCATCAGACGGACCAAGCATCTCGATTGTGGCTCGCTCCTCCGCAGCCCACCCACCACGGATGATGGAAGCAGGCCAATCGCCTTTTGGGGGAGTTTCATCTTACCCGACCAGGCCTGCACGTTCGAGCCTTGCCCATCTCTCTTGCCGCTGCCCATGCTGTGAATCACTAGCCAGACCTTTGCCTGTCTCTGGAACAGGCGTGCGAAACAAATCGGGGTAGCCATGCGCTGCTATTTTCGGGCACTGTGAATGGCGACGGATACTTGTAGCCAGCCATGAGTTCTGGTGAGTCCAAGTCATTTCGTGCTATTAGGTATGTACATAAGATACATGCATAGTATTTGGGGTATACAACAATTAACAATGCAAGATTTCCATCGTGCAAACAGACAGCGCTTCGAGCACTGCGCTGTGCAAGTGAGATCAATTTTCTTCAGGTTAACCATCCCATGTCTCTTTCGTCCAAAAAATCGTTCGCGCACAGTAGTTTGGGGGCGAAGAAAATCGTAATCGCCGAACTCGTGAAATTAGTATGGACAAAACGCGTGTCTCATCAATTGCGGCCCCAGGATATCCCACTGCCCTTCGGTTTGGAACTGCTGCCCTTCTCGCGCTTCTTGACGCTACCGCCGCTGACGATACTTGTGGTCGTCGTCAACTCAGGCACAAATGGGTCGTAGCCGGTCGGGCATGGCGGTAGATCTGGCATAGGTGCGCGGTCACCTGCCCCTCGAGCAAGCATGCGAGGGAATCTCAGCGATTTCGTGGTAGATGATGTGGAGGATGAGGAAATCGAGGCTGAGCCTGCGCTTCGGGGTGGTGGATTCTTGTTGCGTGGTATGACGGGCACGGGGATCTTTTCATCGTGTGTCTGCAGCGCGTGCTTCTCTTCGTTTCTGCGGTACCACTCGTCGCGTGCGCGTTGGCTGAAGAAGAATGGCGCATTCTGCGCATTTTGTGCTGTCATCTCTGGTGCGGATGCGGCTGCTACAGAGCGCCGGCGTTGCATGTTCACAGTTTTGTCATCGACTGGAATTGGGCCTTCGGAGGCGGGACTTTTGGGACCATTGAGCGAAGCGACCAGTTTTGACGAGACGTGTCGTAGCTTTGAGCGCGTGTTGGATCTTGGGAGTGAGTTTTGTGATTGTGGAAGATGGTATGGATCCATCTCTAGGAAAGAGTGGTTCGTGGCTGCGTTGTGTGGGTATGCGAACGAGTTCGTCGAGTAGTTCGTAGCGGATGAGGCTTCGCGACTTAATGATGTGGAGTATGCGGTTGAGGAGGATGGTCCACGGCTGAGGGAAGTCCCTGCGGAGAACGAAGTCGCCGAAGATGGGCCTCGACTCAAAGAGGTGTCCGTGAAAGCTCGTGTTATTGAGCTCTGGGGCGTCGCCGGCCGACTTTTAGAGCTGCTCCGTGACTGCGATATGCTCTCGTTGTAGCGCGAAGAGATAGTGCCGGACCTTGAGTGTCTGCTCGTTTCCAGATTCCCCTGGCGATTCATGGAACTACTTCTTGACTGTGAAACTGTCTCGTTGAATCGCGAAGAGATCGTCGCAGATCGTGAATGTCTACCTTCAAGTACATCGTACTGTGAAGCCGAGCTATGCCTTGGTGGCGCTACAGCATTTCGCAATTGAGATGGAGCTGTCGGCGCGCGTGTCATGATTGGTGCTGCGAATGGATCGACTGGGCCTGCTGTGGTCCCCGAGAATTGCAGACTCTCGTCGCTCGATTCAGAGGCGATTGTGTCCGATGGTGATCTCTTGCCTTCCGAAGCTCCCGTTTGCGTCGCTGAGCTGTTACTCGAATGCGATGCGCTAGTGTCTAGGCGAGGTCGCGGTGTCCGCGATGGAGACATGGCTCCGATCGCTACAGGTGATGCAGTCCTTTCGATCGGCGACTGCGAGTGCGCAGATTGTGGTTGTGTCGATGTTGATGATTGCGATCCATATCGTTGACTATGCCTCCCTCTGAAACCCGACCATCGTTCCGGAACTTTCACCACATTTGCTTTGCCAGATGCCGCCACATTCACAGCGACCGCTCTCTCGATCTTGAATGGTTTCGCTTCGACCACTTCGATGACCGCGAAGTCTTCGTCATCGGAATCTGATTCCTCCGCAGCAGATCCATTTTCTGCGACAACATGTTCCTGATCTTCCTTCGTGGCCACAACTTCATCATGAAGAGCCGGCGATAATGACTCCTCTGACGACTGGTATTCGTCGTCCAGAAGCGGAGGGGTTGGCTTCTTGACCACAGCTTTTGCCTGCTCCATACCGCCACTCAGCCTGATGTTCTCCTCTGCGTCGTAGAAGTTCGCGGATGATCTCACACTATCGGTCGTTTCGTGATTATACGAGCTTGTCCTCTCCATACTCCATGGTTTTTGTGCAGGTGTTTCCATCAAAGTAGGTTCAGTTGTGTCTTACGCTTTGTGAGAGCTTGAGCGTATTTGCTAATCGCAGCGACCGGCGGCTACCGGTATTACGAGCAAACAATCGGCTGGAGTTCCCCAGCAATATCCGTTTGTAGTTCGTCGTAATGCTCGTCCAGACTTAGCAACCTCTCGGAGGATTACTTAGCCCTACAATGTCCAATTATGTCGCACACACGCAAACGTCCCGTCCAGTCTCCACGAAGAAGAAAATATGCGAGCGAAGGAGTTGCTTATGTGGGCAGCAATTCACCTCCTAAGGCGAGCAGCGCAACAAGATAAGAAAACGAATGACGTTTCAACACCCGCTGTACCCAGGTACCAGGCTCGAGGACAGAGGTCAGAAGGGAAGAAGATCCAACCAGAAGTGCGGAGACAGGCAGTCATTATACAGACTTGATTCATGGCTTACATCGTCCATGTGGCACTTGCCAACCCGGCCTTGACAGCATGGGCGTGTGAAGGGCATGGGTACTCGAGCCACGCTTGGGTTTCAGCCCATTTGGGCCTGCCAATCCGCACTGCGGGTACGCATGTATGCAACCTCATGTGTATGATTCAGTCAGTCCAGCAGTAGCGCGCTGTCTCGTGACGCTATCATGTCATGAACACGGCATGAAGAATTCGCAATTAGGATGCCGTCGAGAGTGTCCCGTGGAGCTTCTGAATGACACAGTAAGAAATAAAGCTCCGTGCAGGGGAGCCTTGCCGAGATCCAGCTTCTCGGACCACGCGATGGAGGGAAGACCGCTGGTCACCTGCTCTGAGTGTGGCTGTCTGGAGACAGCCGAGAGCGCATGCGAAGTTTGGTCGCTCTTCGAAAAGAGGTTGCTGTGACGGCAAGTCTTTTTCGAGATGAAAGATTGTGGCAGAAAGGGACTTTAGTCCGGGGAGCTAGCCGCGCTAAAGCCAGCCACACCCGGGTGCCCATCTCTTAGCCCACGCTGCCCGACCCTTTCTTGCGTGCTTCGTTCTCGTTTCAACAACGGTCATGTTTCGTGCATGGCAATTGCACGCCTGCTTCTAGGCCTTGCTACGGGGAGAACGGGACTTAGAGATCTGCTTGCAGAATTGCTGCTTGGAGAGCTTCATGATGAAGCAATTGTCAGAGGGATGTCCTTGATCATCACGAAACCCTATATTGTTCATCTATTCTAAGCAGCAATTAGACCTGCCAAATGAGTGTACGTGAGATCCCGTCGATTAAATTGCAGCAGATCTGCGCCGGGCGACGTCCACAATTAGCAGCAGGTTCAGCACAACAATTCAAATACAAAGGACGCCTGCTCTTTCAGCTCTTCGGATCTTTCCAGCAAGCGAACGCAAGCACACGAAGTTCCAGATCTTCTGCGACGAGTCTCAGTGGCCTGCTTGCGCATCTGCCCACGTCGTCTTGAGACGCAGGAACCGCGGACCGCTGCTGGGAATTGTTTCTTGCGCATCTCGCAGATCTCGCAGCTCCCACATGGAGACCTTGAAAGAGCTAGGGCGAGGCGAGAAGGATTCATCATTCAGATCCTCCTGCACATCGTTGGGGAATAAATGTTTCGATGTCAGATCACGATTTTGACATGCTGGCACAATTTACCAGCAGTGAGAATTTGGCACCGGGCATGGGGCTCGCTTCGGCAGAGCGGTGAGCGCACGGGGTTTCGAGCACGGGACGTCAATGAATCGTGCTGTACCGAGAAATCATGGGAACAGGTGGGGGAATCGTGGCGGCATGTTCGTATGTATGTATGCAATGTGCTTTTTGTATTTGATATCAATTCGCTGTGCGCAGTCACAAGCTTGCGCTTTTATCATCGCATGTCCCCAAAGCACAGTAATGCATCGGCAACTGCCGTCCATAATATTCAGCTCTGCGATTAGCAGAACCACAATCACATGAAGTTTGATGCCAGGCACCCGTTCAGGAAGTTCAGCCTTAAGCCACGAATCCTTCTACTCCTCGACCTCGCCCATGGTAACGGCTTTCTTTGGTGGCGTATTGACGAGTGCGCGAGCGGGCCTGAATATCTGCAGCTGGTTGTCCTCGGCCGCGGCCAGCATCCACCATGGGTCGTTCTTGTTCCAGTCGAATTCAGTCAAGCGATTGGTGAAGCCTCCATGCATGAATAGCCTGAGGTCGTGTTAGTCCTTGTCCAATACAGCCCTATGCGCGGGATACTTACAGCTCAGGTGCGCCCTCTTCAGCCTCTTCCTCTGTCTGCTCCTCGCCTGTTCTGCTTAGGTCGTAGATGATGATGCGTCTATCGTAGCTGCCGCTGGTGAGGATGGCCGGCTCTTGTGGATGCCATTGGAGTTGGATGACAGCGTCTTGGTGTCCTTCGATGGAATGGACCTTCTTATCGTGACATCGCAGATCCCACAGTGCGACGGTCTTGTCGGCTGAGCCGGTGGCGACGGAGAACTCGAATTTGGGGTGGCACGCTATCGCATTGACGGCGTCTGAATGAGCGTCCTGCACCTGGAAGACTGCACCGTTCTTCGAAGACACGCGAGGGTCAATGATTGCCCAAGTCAGATCATCTGAGGCAGTTGCGATCCACGACTTGTGAATTGGATGATGCTGCACGTCGTTGACCACCGCTGAATGATGTCTCCACGTCTGCAAGCTGTCGATCTTGCCGTTCTTCTTCGCGTGCGCATCAATGTCCCACAACCGCACTGTCTCGTCTTCGCTTGCACTGGCCAGCTGACCTTCAGTGTGAGGACTCCAGCTAAGGCCGAAGCCTTCCTTCTCGTGTCCATCGCAGGTGATTTCTGGCTCGCCCTTGTCCTTCTCTGCGTCCAAGGTGTGCTTTGTGCGGTCCCAAATGAGGACACCGTCGTTCACTGACCAGGTTGCAATGAGATTCGCATTCTGTGGCATGTATCGCGCCTTGTTGACTTCGCCCGGATGCCTGATCTTCTGTCGAACCTCAAACTCGAACTTCTCTTTGCCTGCGCCATAGCCACCAATCTCGTTGCTAGTTTCGTTGTAGTCGCTCGCCTCTGGGTTGCTCAGCTTCGGTACCCGTATGTGGACGATTTGGAGGTAGTTGTCGTCGTCATTCTGTGAAGTGTTCGTGCCGATGAGCAAGCGATGCTGGCGCAATTCTGTGCCTTCCACGTCCTGCACGTCAGGCAGCCATTGTGCTGTGAGCGTGGGCCACTTCAATGCGCGGGCGTAGAGTGTGTCGTAGAGAAATGGAACATTCTTCTTCCAGATCTTGTACTCCTCGTTGATGCGTTTCTGCTCAAGTGCGTCCTGCTTCTCCTCACCAACATCGTCGTCTAGTGCTCAAGTCAGTAACAAATCGCGAACATAACCTTACTCCAGCGCCAGCTCAACCATTCTCTGACTTTAGCGAAGCCTCTGACTCCTCGTTCATGAAAGTGCTTGAGGAAACCGCCGAAAAGAAGTCCAGATCACTCTTACCAATCTCCATGTCGTCTGCCATTGCGCTGGTACGATTCAGGGTTATGGGTCGTGAAGCTCAAGGCAGATAATAGAAAGGCGAAGTGATGCTGTGTGTGAAAAAGCAATTATGTTTGGCAAGCGCCGTTGAAGGATGCTGGCTTTGCAAAGTGGGTCGGTGCCTTCAAAGAGTGCGCGGGACGCGAGACGCCAAAAACGCGCTAGAAAGGTCATGTGATCTAGATGAGGCAGGCACTAGTCCCTACAGCCTGAGCAATGGTCTGTGCTTTCACTGCTTCAAATGCCCGCCACTCTGTCATGGACCTTCACTTCTTCAAGGACTCCGTGTCGAGAATCTAACGTCGTCTTCTTTCGAAGCGCAACAGCTTCTTCGCGCGCATAGCGCACACCTGATTCCCAATACCTCTCTTGCTGCTTCCAAATTGCTCACTTTCACGACGCAAACGTCAGCCTCTTTTGAAGTTCACTTCCTACAGTCTACAAATCCTTCAAGTAAAAGAAGGCACCAGCAGCCATCATGGGTGTTCCAAAATTCTTCAGATGGATGTCGGAACGGTATCCTGCCATTTCGCAGCTCATCGCGGACAACCGCATCCCCGAGTTCGATTGCTTGTACCTGGACATGAACGGCATCATCCACAACTGCACGCATTCCAACAATGATTCGCCCACCTATCGGTTGACAGAGGACAAGATGTTTATTGCTATCTTCAATTACATCGAGCATCTTTTCAGCAAGATCAAACCACAAAAGCTATTCTTCATGGCTATCGATGGCGTCGCACCACGAGCAAAGATGAATCAGCAGCGTGCTCGACGCTTCCGAACAGCTCTCGACGCCGAGGTCTCCCGTGAAAAGGCGATCAAGGAAGGCATTGAGATGCCCAAAGAGGAGGCATTCGACAGCAACTGCATCACGCCAGGCACAGACTTCATGGCTCGGCTGACTCGACACTTGAAGTACTTTGTTGCTAAGAAGGTGTCCGAAGACGCCGATTGGCAAGGCGTGGAAATCGTCTTGTCTGGCCACGAGGTGCCAGGTGAAGGCGAGCACAAGATCATGGAGTACATCCGTCAGGCGAAAGCTCAGCCGGATTATGACCCAAATCGCCGCCACTGTTTGTACGGCCTCGACGCAGATCTGATCATGCTCGGTCTCCTGAGCCACGATCCGCACTTCTGTTTGCTTCGTGAAGAGGTCACTTTTGGTCGCCAATCGAAGACGCAGTCAAAGGAATTGGAGCACCAGAACTTCTATCTGATGCACCTTTGCATAGTCCGAGAGTACTTGGAGCTGGAATTTCAAGAGCTCAAGGAGGCTGATCATCTGGGATTCCAATTCGACATGGAACGGGTTATTGACGATTTCATTCTAATGGCATTCTTTGTGGGCAACGATTTCTTGCCTAATTTGCCCCACCTCCACATCAACGAGGGAGCGCTGGCACTCATGTTTGCCACCTACAAGGCTGCTCTGCCAAAGGCGGGTGGCTACATCAACGAAGGAGGCAAAATCAACCTCGATCGGCTGGCATTGCTTTTGGACGAGCTATCGCATGCCGAGTACCGCTTCTTCGAGGCCGACAACTCGGATGCAGCGTGGTTTAAAGGCAAGCGCATGGAAAAGGAGGATGTCATGGAGCGCACAAAGCGGAAGGGACAGCTTGTCATTTCTTCTGAGCAAAAGGAGATCTTCAAGGGCGTGAAGGACTTCGTTCAGAGTCGAAGCGCGAGCGGAACGGCGACTCCGCACGATCTTCCCTCCACTCTTCCGGCACGCGATCGAAAGTTTGTGGAAGAGCTAGCAGACAGTCTGAATCTGCAGTGGAAGACTGTAGAGGACGACGAAGGCAACAGGCACATGCGGCTCAACTTTCCACCGAGCGCAAATATCGGCGGCGACGATGAGGATTCTGCTGGTGAAGAGGATGATGAGGCTCAGCTAGCATTGCTGCGTGTGTTGAAACGATACGAGAACGCGAAGATCGTGGATGTCAGCGTGGACGAGGCTCAAGCAAACATGGACAAGAAATACGAGGAGAAATTCCGAGCCTGGAAGAACAACTACTATCAGGACAAGTATGGATGGGGCTTGGACAACGAGGAAGAGATGCGAAACCTGACCGAGAACTATGTTCAAGGTCTGCAGTGGGTGCTGTTCTACTACTACCGTGGAGTTGCGTCCTGGCCATGGTTCTACAAGTACCACTATTCTCCCATGATCTCAGATGTCAAGAAAGGCTTGAAGGCGGATATGAACTTCAAGCTCGGCCAGCCATTCCGACCGTTCCAGCAACTTATGGGTGTCTTGCCAGATCGCAGCAAGAAGATCGTTCCAACGGCTTATTGGGACCTCATGACGAATCCGAACTCACCAATCATCGACTTCTACCCCCGAGACTTCGAGCTCGACATGAATGGCAAAAAGCAAGATTGGGAAGCCATTGTCAAAATTCCCTTCATCGAGGAGAAGAGGCTTCTGGACGCAATGGCGACGAAAGAGTCTGCACTTTCTGATGACGAAAAGCAGCGAAACAGCTTTGGTGTCTCCTTGAAGTTTGGGTGGAGTAAGGACGTCGACTTTGTCTATCCATCCTCCCTTCCAGGCTATTTCCCTGACTTGGAGCATTGTCACTGCATCGAGAACATATTCGATCTGCCGACCATGGAAGGCTTGGAGTACCATGTTGGACTGATGCCTGGTGCACTGTTGGGCGCGAAAGCCTTGGCTGGGTTCCCAAGCTTGAAGACTTTGCCATTCACTGCTCGTCTCGACTTCCATCAAGTCAATGTTTTCCAGCAAGACTCGAAGAACGAGAGCATGGTCGTCGAACTCACGGAGGCCAATGCGCGGGCAGGACTCGACATTGCGAAGAAGAAGCTCGGCAAGCCTGTCTTCGTAGGCTTTCCCTTTTTGCAGGAGGCAAAGGTCGTCAAAGTAGCGGACGAGTTATTCGACTACGTTCTCGCGGAAGATGGATCTGGACGCGTCGATCAGTTCCCTCACGATCCGAAGGGCATCGAAAACTTCAAGCGGAAGTCCGACTCGATTGAGAGCAGGTACAGCAAGAAGTTGGGCATGACAATTGATGAGGTCCAGGCTATCGTGCATGTTGACATGCTCAAGGGTCTGAAGAAATTGGACGATGGCTCGACGATCAAGGAATATGGCGAGATCAAGGGCACTGAGACAGAGTACGCAACCCAGGTCCTTGTCGATGAAGTCTACAGTCAAGATCAGCGTTTCATTGAGAAGGCAGCAGTGCCTGTCGAGGAAGAGTTCCCGTTGGGTTCCAAAGCATTCTTCTTGGGCGAGGCAGCTTATGGTCGCCCATTGGAAGTCACGGCGCATAACAATGGCAAGCTCAATGTCTGGGTGTCTCTTATGGCAAAGAAGGAGCCAGAATTCGGACGGCAAGCAATCATGCACTCGGAAAGCACCGTTCAGTACATGCCTTCATTCGCAGTGGCCAAACAGCTTGGCATTAACCCATTAGCTCTCAGCAAGATCACTTCATCTCTGTCGGTCGAGTCCAGTGGTCTGAGGCTGAATCTTGGTTTGAACCTCAAGTTCGAGCGCAAGAATCTCAAGGTCCTTGGGTACTCTCGTAAGGGAGCTACTGGTTGGGAGTACAGTCGCAAAGCTGTAGACCTCATCGTGCAGTACATGACCAAGTTCCCTGAATTCATCGCTGGCATCAGTATGAACCCGAAGGGCGACATCTATACCGATACAGACTTCTATCCTCAAGATCAAGCGAAAGCGAAGATGAAGGAGATTGGGCAGTGGCTGAAGTCTGTCGAGTCGAAGTCATTTGAGAAGGTGCCGCTCGAGGCTGACCAACTAGACTCCGATACTGTCGCGAAGATCGAGGAGTTGGCGGACCAGAATCTGGCGAAGATCGAGGCGAGCGCGAAAATGATCAAAGGTGTCCCGCGCCATGCCCTATTGAATCCAACTGACGCTGAGCATCATATCGGCACTCAGCGCTTCAGTCTGGGAGATCGTGTTGTGTACGTGCTCAGCTCTGGACGAGTCCCAATCGCGTCTCGTGGAACTGTTGTTGGCATGACACGAACGTCTAGACTAACATTGCTCGACGTTGTCTTCGACACTGGCTTCATGTCTGGCACTTCACTTGGCGAGAGATGCAGGCCGTTCCATGGGTCTACGGTACCCAGCAATTCTGTCCTCAACGTTACCGATCGTCAACGTATGGTCGTGACTGCTGCATCCAGAGCGCAAAATCCGGCGCCTATCTCGCAGCCACTGGGCAGCTCGGGAGCTCGTGGCTACGGTATTGCAGGACAAGGTCAGCTCAATCCTGCGAGAGCACCTGCACCACTTCAAGGATCGTTCCGTGGCGCTGTGGCTGGACAGCAGAATGGCAATGCGATGCAGCATGGTAACCTGCCCATCCGTACTGGTCCTTCCCCAGGCGGACGCGCTGGCTATGCGAACATCAATGGACACGGGCGTGGTGCGCCGACTCGTGGGCGTGGCCGTGGTGGGAGCGCATTCGCAAATGTGGCGCCGGCTGCCAATGGTCACGCAGAGAACGCTGCGCCTGCTGCGAGAGGTGGTCGCGGTCGAGGTGGTGTGCAACAGACGGGTACGAGGCCTCAGTGCACAGCTTGTGGGAAGCCTGGCCACAATGAAGCACAGTGCTGGCATGCTCATCCGGAGCTAAAGCAGCAAGGCGGGGCCGCCAACAGGCAAGGATTCACTGTGGTGGACAACAGCGATCCATTGCAGGGTGTGCAGCATAACCCGAGCTTCAGGCCTCGATCGTACAACAATGTGCCGCCGCCTGCGTCACTGGAGGCGGATGCTTCGAGAGGACGAGGTGGTAGAGGCGGTAGAGGACGAGGTAGTCGTCGTGGTGATCGCGGCGGTGCTCCTGCTGCTTAGATCATGCTGGTGATGAGGGCAAGCCTGCGGATATCAAAAAAGTGCCCATTAGGTTGGGACATGAACGAATGAATATTGAACATGTTACTCGCTGACCCATTTGAGCTCCTTATCTTTTTTGACTTCCTACAATGCCTTCTCATGAGCTTTTCCCTTCAAACATGTCGCCACTGGTATCAATTTCACCATGCCAGATATTCCAGGTTCAACTAAGAGAATCTAAGCGCTGCTTAATCCTTGACAATGACATGCTCTATGTGGGTCCTGCTCGCTGCGGCTAACTCTTTTTGGCCATCCGAGGTTCTCCAGCGTCCTCTCCACACTGGAGAACTACGGGGCCGGATGAAAGATCTAAGCAGCGATCAACACATTTTCCGTGGATGTAATCGCTTCTCTTTGGATAACAATTGCTTCTGACACTGTATAAGCTCAATTCTGTAGTACACCATGTCTTTCACCCATGCGTCAGCCAGCGCGGATCTCAGCGTCTCCTCGCTGTTCAACTTCAGTAACCATGTAGTGCTCGTCACTGGCGGGTCTACTGGCTTGGGCGAGATGGCCGCCCAAGGCTTCATTCAGAATGGGGCACGTGTTTTCATTGCCAGCAGGAAAGAATCAGAACTCAAGAAGGTATTGTTACGTTCATCCCAGGAATCTCAGCAAATATCTCACCAAATTATAGACTTCCGAGCGTCTGAACAAGCTCGGTCCTGGCAAGTGCGAGTACATCGTTGCGGATCTCAAAGACAAAGCCGGCTGCGAGAAGCTCTGCGCAGACCTGAAGGCGAAGACCGACCGATTGACCGTGCTTGTCAATAATTCAGGCGCAACATGGGGTGCTCCGTGGGATGATTTCCCAGAAAGCGGCTGGGATAAGCTTATGGCGTTGAATGTCAAGTCGATCTTCTACGTCACGGTCGGATGTCACGGTCTTCTGAAGAAAGGTGCTACTGCCGCCAACCCATCAAGAGTCATCAACATTGCCTCAATGGCAGGCGTTCAGACCATGGATGTCACGACAGGAGAAAGCGGCGGCCTATCTAAGCCTGGCGACGGAACGTTCTCCTATGGCCCATCAAAGGCAGCTTGTATCCACCTCACCAGACTTCAGGCTTCAAAGATGATGCCCGATCACATCACCGTAAACGTCATCTGTCCTGGTGTTTTCCCAAGTCGCATGACGAACTTTGGTCTTAATTCATTCAGCTCGGTCTTTGCGGCCGGTCAGCCAAGCGGGCGCATTGGCGTGCCATCTGATTTTGCGGGTACCGTACTGTTCCTCAGCTCGGTCGCCTCTGCACACATGACGGGCAACGTGCTCGAATTGGATGGTGGTTCGACACGGAGCGGACTCAAGGGAAGGGCACAATCGAAGCCTGCACAGAAGTTGTAGATTAATCTGCAGCACCAAGAATGTAACAATTGTGGAACAGCGCATCGTTGTCTCACAGACTGCTCAGTTCAGCGGACGAAGCCCTCTTAAATGGACCATGGACTCGAATGAGCTACTGACACACTCTCGAAGCGCTTGAATTAGGAAGATAGCCTGGCCAAGTTGCCTCAAGTTATCATCAGGCAAGAGGAAAAATCAGGGTATCTTCGACTGATTTCGTAAAAAACAACCACCGTATCAAGGCCGACCGCCCGTGCCAGATCTACGCAGTCGCTCGCTTGACCGTTGCCCGTGTCAGTCCTGGCGTTATTGGAAACACCTGAGCACCACTTGTACTCCTGTTGCGAGGGAAGGCGAGGCTCCCATGAATCATAAGCGGAAGGACAGCGATAACCCAGAACAGATTGATCCATAGCATGGCCACCGTGATCTTCATCTCAACGTATATCGTCCCTACTAACGCGCGTCCCCATGCAAGCGACCGTCGCGAGTACGTTCGGCCATAGAAATTGCGCTCAACCTCGTTCTCCTGCAATGTGCAGAGCAGTTGCTGTGCAACACGATTGTTGATTCGTTTCCAGGTCGTGTTCTCGGCGATCGTTCTTGATGCCGTTGCCATCATGGACCTCACTTCGGCGTTGGAAATCAGACTTGTCGTTTTGTTGACGAAGGCTTCGAGGTCGTCCTGCTGCACCAGAAATCCACTTTTCCCATCTCTAACAACCTCTGAAGGACCTCCGGCATCCCGAGCCACCACGGGGACCCCACAGGCCATAGCCTCAAGCACGACCAAGCCAAAGGTTTCAGTCACTGAGCAGTGCAGGAAAATGTCTGCAGATGCATAGACTCTGGCAAGTGCTGCACCCTCGAGGAAACCAGTGAATACCACACGATCTCTGATTGGCGCAAAGAAGCCACACACTTCTTCCTCGACAGCCGGATTTCTGTTCCCACCAGTAATGACCATTCTGAACGGGACGTTGAGCTGAGCTAGCCGTTGCGCGACTTGAGCAAGATAGCCGAACCCCTTCTCTGGCGCAAGGCGACCGACGCAAAGCAGGATGATCTCTCCGTTCGGAGCCAACTGACGCCGATAGCTTTCATCTCGTCTTCTTGGGGTGAACATTTCGGTGTCCACCCCTCGACCTAGATGCACCATCTTCTCTCTCTGCACTCCTGCCTCGCACATGTAGTCTGCCACAGGACTCGACGGATAGAAGACCGCTTTGACAGACTGATGACTGTACAAGTATCCTTCCACAAATCGAAGCAACCATACAGCATAGCTGTCCATCGGCGCAGGGAACAGGATATCAGAATATGCAGACAGATCGGTCTGAAAGTTTCCGATCACTGGAGGTGGATTCGCTAGGCACCGTATCTGGAGCATGGCCTGATAACCCACAGATGCTGGACTCGCAAGATAGACGAGGTCAGGCTTGAAGCTGCCGCAGACTCGATCAAATCGGAATGGGTAGGCGACAGAGAGCTCAGGGCTATATGGTAGAGGCATGCCGCCTAGCCTTCGCACCGGGCCCAGAGCAAGTGCTGGTTGAGTTGACTCGCCCACATAGTGGGGAGCGATAAGCTTGAGATCAACCCCATTCGCTTGCAAGTATCGGATGATCTGTGTCGTTGTTCGACTCACACCGTTGATGGGTCCGAGAGATTCGCTGAAGACAACGACGCGCTTGCCCCGCAGTGCTGATGGAAAGTCCTCGTCGATCAGCTCTTGCGCATCCGCAAGCTCCACGATTTTCTGGTAAGCCATGGTCGCAGGAATTTGATTGTGTCGAGTGCACGGTCTGCATCATGACGCTTGGTGGCGAGGTATCGCATTTTGAGTTTGTTTCTGGAGCCGCCACCGGAGAGCGTAACTGCGAATCGCATATGTGCGGAAGGTCACGAGGAATGTCAATTGCGTGCGCGTAGATGCGAGTAAATGCCAGCAAAGTTGCACGTTCTGGTGTTGATAGGAGGTAGAATTCCTTCGCGCAACTCGGATTGCCAGCCAATGGTTGCAGCGAGCTCCACCCCGTGCGCGTCTATCAAGCACTGCACACGCCCAGGCATAGCACCCCGAAGAATAAGTGCTTGTATTAGTCTACCATTTCTATATTCGCAATCGAAGTAGCTGCTCAGTCTACCGGATCTTTCGCTGCGTCTCGAAGTCACAACCATATCTTGAAGCAGTTTATGTATGTCGATCTGCCCGCTTGATCCCGAACCTTTGCGACAAGACAACCCATTGTGCGAGCACTATCGCGACGCGCATAGCCCGGGCGCTTTCTTTGTCGAACGCATCACTGACCAATGATCTTGTCTTTTCAACGTCAACAAAACCTAATTGGTTTATGTTCTCCTCTGACAGAAGCTTAGCCAATAGCTTGTGGAAAGGTCCGCCAACGGGATACGTGGTCGGTGCTGAATATGGCTATTCGAAGTCAGTATCTTGAGATCTGCAAGACTGGATAGTGATACTCACATGTTTTTTCCTTTCGTACAGCTCTTTCGTGATAAAAGGCTTGGCGGCTTCTCTGAGGATCCATTTCTCCACGAATCTGTCCTCCGTGGGGTCATATCTGACTTTCAAGCTTGGAGGAAGACCATAAACATATTCAGTAAGCTCATGATCGAGAAACGGAGTTCTTGCCTCGATACTGTGAGCCATCTCCGTGCGATCGCCCAAGCAACTGAGGAAGATATTCGCAAGATGTCCTTTCGTCCATACATACATCGCGCTGTTGACTGGATGCCAGTCCTTCTGTATTCTTGATAGAGTCTGCACAGGGATGTTGTTTGTTATCGCCATTTGTGGATCGCAAGTTCCGAGGCCATCCGTCCAGCCAGCGAACAGTGAGGTTGGCGAAAACGCTGTCATTGACGGTGCCGTCACGATTTGATTGAGCATGCGGCGCGGCAGGCTTTTGTCAGAGGTAGGAACGTTCGCACCGATGCTTCGATAGTACTGGATCACCTCGTCATCGTGTTCGCGACCCTTGGCAATGCGCTGCTCCTCAGGTAAACCCGACGTCGGCCAGGAGTAATCAGGTTCACGCAAGTAGTCCGCAAGGTACATCGGATAGCCAGCATATGTTTCATCAGCCCCCTCGCCAGTGAGCACGACTTTATATCCAAGCTCGAGCGGCACTTCAGAGAGCGCATACTTGCCAACATAGTTGAGATCAGGATTCTGATGTTCACAATGCCATGTCGCGTCCTCGAATCTTGCTGCAAGCTCGGCTTCATTCATGTGCTTCTTGTAGTACTTGACGCCCAAGAATTCAGCCGTTCGAATGGCAATCGCTTCAAATATCAGTAAATTCCCTGTCTAGTTGGACAACGTACTTACCAGACTCGTCAAAGCCACTCTCTTCGTCGAATGCAATACTGAAGCAACTGACTCGCTCAGTCTCTTTCTCATTACCAATCTGTTCACCTCTTTCCCGGATCAGATGGGTCACCATGCCAGCGATGACGGACGAATCGATCCCTCCGCTCAAGTACACACCGAGCGGCACATCTGCGCGCAACCGAAGTCTGACTGCATCGAGCAAACGTTCTCGCACGCCCTCTATCATCTCCTGTTCTGTGCGGGTCTCCTTCAAAGTCTAGAGACAAGGTCAGTGGGATCGTTAGTTTCTGGATGGGTGTATTGTACCTTTTTCGGAAATTCGATATCCCAGTATGCCATTTGTTCCATGCTGCCGTCCTTTCGGCACATCATGTAATGCCCGGGTCTGACTTTGTTTACGCCTCGGAACAGAGTGCGTTGATCAAAGTTCCAGCCACCCTCTTTCAGGCTCTTCACATCCCACTCTGGCTCCCAACCAAAAGGCAGAAATGCTTTCGCCTCCGCAGCGATCAGAAGACGATCATCAACATGCGTCCAGAACAGCGGCTTGATTCCATATCGATCTCTCGCAGCAATGAAAAGTTGGTTCCGCTCATCATACAAGCATAGCGCAAATTCGCCTCGGAGATGCGAAAGAAATTCGATGCCATAATATTGATACAGCGCAATCACGATCTCGCAATCACTTCGGCCTTTGAACTTATAGTCGGTCTTTTGCTGAAGCTCGGCGCGAATCCGGTCGTGATCGTAGAGCTCGCCATTGACAATGGCATGAACCTCGCCAGCTGAGTCGTGGAAGGGCTGCGCGCCATCCGGAGAAAGATCATTGATGGATAGCCTTACATGACCGAGAGCTAGAGTCTCATGTTAGCACATGGAGCAAGCATCGTCTGGGAATGTGCGAGGACCGACGCTCGAATCTGAGCTTATCCAGGTGCCGCGTGAATCAGGGCCACGATGTTTGATCGCATCTAGACTGGCATCCAATTGCTTCTCGAGAGAATTTCTCCGATTAGTCACGCCATTGATTTGAGAGGCCTTGGAAAGCTTGTTGTGCTCCAGCGCAAGACAACAGCTGATGCCACACATGACTCCTGGAACTTCTCGAGCTTCAGACTACAGGTGATTCATGGAAAGAAGCTTTTCACTTTACGCGCTTGCTCATTCCGTTTTGTAGCCGGAGAATAGGCCGAATCAGCTTCAATCGATTAGTGACGCAATGACGAAGCGTTTCCATCGTCTGAGGTCCCGAGGCTCCACAAGACGCAATAGTCTTATCAGTACGCCCTATTTGCATGTCACTATCTCGAAGCTGCGGTCTTCGATTGCTGCTAGCCGCTGCATGTTAACTGATGCTTGTCAACACTGCATGGATGATAGCAATGTGTCGTCATATCCAGAAACTTGTATGGCAAGAGAGTTCATGAACGGGGAGAGTGTCTCGGAGCAGAGAAGGCACACGCTCAGCCACAATATTTTGAATGACAGGAAAGTTGTCTGGTGGCGATGTCAGTAATTGCAGGAGAGCACGCGACGCGACTACACTACGCGAAAGACGTTGAAGCCGCCGATATCGGACCACTATGACTTGCGGCATTCCCCCGGTCATCACGAAAGAACAACCTAGGGAAGCAGTACGACAGCATCATGATTCTCGTGGCTACATCCTCGATATCCAAAGCAGACTTATCAACGCTTACACTGCTTCTCTCCGCTGCGAGAACGGGCAGCGTTGCTGCAGCGACCTCTTCGCCCGCATGTCCTCAATGTTGACCTTCATGTCTTCGATGCCCTTTCCTTCTTGCGGAGACGGTCCAATCGTGTCCAATGTGTATCCTTGTGGATGATACTTCTCATCACCCGGGGGCTTGCCACCGATCAATTGCATCAAGATGGCCACAGGGCTCCATCGACTCCAGGCCGTCGGCTCGACGTACCATGGTCTTAGACCTCCATGGCTAAAGTGCGCGAAACCTGTAGCAGGATCGCTGGCTCCAGATACGATGTCAGTTGCCATCCATGCAGGTCGCGGTAGAGCGATATGCCGCAGCGCGAGCTTCCGCATGATTGTGAGAGTGGTCATGATACCCTTGAGCAATGGACCGGCGGCTTCAATGCTGTTCTTTGCATCAGTCGACTCGACGCAATCTTCGACTTCGGTAGCACTCACCTCAGAGCCTCGCGCATAGTGTTGTCTAGGTTTAGCCCAATGGTCCTTCGTACAGCACCCCGCAATGCTGGTGGTATGCCAGAGTCAATGTACACACGAACATAACGGTCGCTCTGTTCACTTGGGACCGCTACTTCCTGTTCGTACTGCACTGTCCAAGCAACCAGTTCCTCGCCAAAGTGCTTTCCATCTCTCCAGCCATCTTTGAATGACGGCAAACGATCATATGGAATCTGGAGATCATCTCCAAAAGTCCTATGAAATATACCGAGCGCACACAGCTCCACATCGCTCAATTTGCGCCACTCGGTCTCATTCACGACGTTGATGATCTCAGCAAGGCCGTCTCCAAGTGTATGCAGCATATCTGCGTCCAAGATCTTGCCAGCCTTGCGGTACCGAGCATGGAGGTAATTCATGCGCGCAACAGCTTTAAGGTAACGCTGCGACTCGTAAGGCTGAGACTGGGCTTCCCTGAGGAGGATCTCGGTGTCAATGGCTCTCTTGCCGGCGGTATTCTTGTTGTTCTGTCCAGTCACGGCAAACAGCTTCGACATTGTGGGGATTGCGCCCGCCTATATGTCATGTCAACGCTGATATGTCTGACAGACACGTTGTCCATACCTTAAGCAGAGCTATCTGGCGAGCCAACCCAAAGGTCATTGGAAATTCGAGCGTCTGGAGCTCAGTCACGATATCGTAGGCCTCGTCAACTGTCATCGTGGAGAGCTCTCGATGGGCGAACTTTCGCTTGATGCGATCATGTCTACGATGGCGAAGAAATCGGACGCAGACTATGTATACTAAAGCGACAGCGGCGAGGACAGCAATGATATGTCCTCGAGACCATTCGAGGAGTACTGAAGACAAAAGTGAGAACATGTCGATATTGTTGCAACTGAGTTATGGAAGATGAGCGGGATGTTGTTCAAGATCTCTTTTTATCGTTCTCCAAGGCTGATCGCTATCATGCTCCCGTCGGAGTCGGAGAGATATGGTCGGCATATGATGAAATAATCAACTTTTGTTTCCTCGGACAACCTGTGCTCAGCAGTTTCACATGGACCCAACAAAATTGATAGTCAAAAGCAGGCTCTATCGAAAATGGTCAACTGCTCCGACAACGAGATGCCACCGGCTCAGATTTGGGAGCCGCTGGATCAGAACTCGAGGACGCTCGGTTGATTGGCTATTGGTCTCAAGTGCACATGTGCCGCGAGTAATGCAAGGCTGATGGACAGCAGCCTGGGAGTGACACAGTCCGCAACACTACTTCTAGAACCTCGCGAGCACGCCGCTATACATATGGAGACTGGTGACATCTTGAAATGCCCCTCACTCATTGATTCATCTTTAATACCCATCGTCGAGACTCGAGAGCTTATACTTGGTCCAACAAGCCCTGACTATTCTATTAAGCTCCGTCGCATGTGGAACGAAATGAACGACAGTCCTGGCACCATCGTGGAGTGTTCAGTATCCAGCTTTCGACTGGTCAAGATCTAACGGACAGCACGTCCCCAAGGTCAGCACGAAGCTCATGAGGCATATTCTGCTGAAATGTCCTCTAATACCGGAAGAGCCTCATGTCTTGAAATCGAGGGCCTTCATCATCGCTGTTGGTGGGAATAACATGGAGGGTATCGCCTGCTCCATGGAGAAGCGGACGCCAGTGTTCAAAGATGTGCCTAACTTGAAGTATTGTTCCTTCTGGCTGTGCTGAAGGCCTAGCGATGTCAAAGACTAGAATCAAAGGGCAATCGATTGTCAATGTAGCCCTGAAACTACACAGGTGAATGGATCGATGACGACAAGTGTGGTAAGAATGCAGCATGTCAACATGATTTGGCCTTTATTTTGTTCCGCAGCGCATACTCACCAACCGGGTGATGGTGGTGAAAACTCTTTCATGTCCTCACGGAGATTGTCAAGACAATGTACTGATAATCATTGGCTACTTGTTAAGGCGTCAAACGCAATAACTCGTGTATTGCCATGATGAGTAGAGGAAGAGGTTGACCACGCGATATCCACAAAACACGCGATGCCGACATCGGCAAAAGCCAGCCTCGCGATCCAAACTTTTCTAAGTGGACATTGCCGAGCTGTTTCGGAAGCCATTGACACAGCATCATGGCGTCGGCAGCGAGGACATTGCGTATAGGTATGTTACTGCTGCTCTCGCATTCATTCACAGTGCTAACGACATGCAGGTCTCATCCCCGGTGACGGCATTGGCCGCGAGGTCATCCCAGCCGGCAGGAGAGTCCTCGAGGCTCTCCCATCATCTCTGGGCCTCAAGTTCTCCTTCGTGCACCTGGATGCTGGGTTTGAGGAGTTCAAGAAGAATGGCGCTGCTTTGCCGGACAAGACTGTGGAGACATTGAAGAAGGAGTGTGATGGCGCGCTGTTTGGTGCAGTCAGGTAGATCCGCCAACCACGAATGGCAGCCAGTATGCTAATGAGCATAGCTCTCCAACCGTCGCAACCAAAGGCTACTCCTCGCCCATTGTCGCCCTCCGCAAGCGTCTCCAGCTCTACGCCAATGTCCGCCCTGTCAAGTCTGTCGCGACAGCCAAGAACCCCGTCGACCTCGTCATCGTCCGCGAGAACACTGAGGATCTGTATGTGAAGGAAGAGAAGACCTACGATGGTCCCGAAGGCAAGGTCGCCGAGGCGATCAAGCGTATCTCGGAGAAGGCGAGCTTCAACATCTCGGCTATGGCTGGTGAGATTGCGCTCCGTCGACAGAAGATCAGGGATAGCGGTGCGAGCAGCATACACTCGCAACCTCGCGTGACTATTACGCACAAGAGCAATGTCCTCTCGCAAACCGACGGTTTGTTCAGAGAGACTGCGCGAAAGGCCCTCGCTCAGGACAAGTTTGGTGCCGTCAAGGTCGATGAGCAGATCGTGGATAGCATGGTGTACAAGCTATTCCGCGAGCCGGAGTCCTACGATGTTATTGTAGCACCAAACCTGTACGGCGATATTCTCAGTGACGGCGCCGCCGCTCTGGTCGGCAGCTTGGGTCTCGTCCCCAGTGCCAATGTCGGCAGCGAATTTGTCATTGGCGAGCCATGCCATGGTTCTGCTCCTGACATCGAGGGCAGGGGCATTGCCAACCCGATCGCGACCATCCGCAGCACGGCTCTCATGCTCGAGTTTCAAGGTCTTGAGGAGGCTGCGGCTAAGATTTATGCGGCTGTTGATGCTCAGCTTGAGGAGGGCAAGCTTCTGTCGCCAGATCTTGGTGGATCTGCCAAGACGGAGGAGATCATTGCAGACATCCTCAAGAGATTGTAAGCTGTGTAGGCTGTTCGGACTCGGAGGGTTGGATCATAAAAGCGTTCTGTATATGCTGGCTGGTCTTTTGGTAGAACATCCGCCTGAAGCTTGAGATACCACAATGTAACATTGATCGTATGAAATAGCGTATTTCTCCCTGACTTCGAACATGCAAGATCCTCCTCCAACCCCATCTCAAATGCATCTCGTGCAGCGATCGGCAAGTAGTGCGGCTCGTGCCGAAATGCTTCCTTCCTACGTCACTGCTCCGCCATCGTTGGCATTTTCTCTGTTGAGGATCAAACACATGCGCACAAGTCGCAGCAACGAACAGACATACTGTAGCGACCCTGTCCTTCATACCAGACCTCGCAATGGGAGATCCTTCGCAATACCAGCTAAAAGTCACAGGCGGTCCTGACTACAAGGACCAGCACGAGATCAAAGTCAACACAGCAAACGCGCTGACATTCTCGTCCGAGCATCTCGACGTACGCGTCTTCGTGCGCGTAAAGGACTTCAGAGGTAAATCGCCTCCCACTGTTTGACGACACAGGAGACTGAAGCAAAATCAGGACTGCCTGAAGGCTCGCCCTCCGATTGCAGCTATTTCCAACATCCAAACCACACCTACGATCGCTACTCGATATCCTTCACGTTCGTCCCCAAGAAAGAGATCAATGGCGATGACTTGGTATTCGGCAATGACTTTGACCATCCGATTCGAGATCGCCTCCCACCCCTCTTCGACAAGGCGCTGAACATCGTCAAGGGGTGGATAGATCCCGGACTGTATGGCGATCCCTACGCTGACGAACCATATCTATACGGTCCGCTATTGAGCAGTGTGAACGTGTTCCGGATAGGGCAGAAGAGCGGGGAGACGAGTGGTGACGTACCAGAGGTGGAAGCAGAGGAAGAGTTAGACGACTCAGGACCCGTAATCGAGGAGGGCGCGGACGGCGACGAAGCAGGAAACATAAGAGACGAGCACAGCATACCCGCCACGAACAAAGCGCGGATGACGTATTTCTTGACCGAGGACAACAGGAAGGCGTTCACGTTCGAGCAAGGGCGCACCCACGCATGCGACTTCTTCAACCCGTACCTGGACTTCAATGAGTTCTCATTACGGCTGCTGTGGGGATTCAAGCTCAATATCTTGGGACACTGGGACGGACAACCATTGAGGTACGTGATATGTTGATCATGCCCTCCCAAGCTGGACGAAAAACATTTTCATGAAGTTCTCGTTTCGTACCGTACTGACGCGGCATGCCTCGACTAACAGAGAACACACGCTCAGATACGTGCTGCGCAACCGAAAGACGGACGAAGTGCTCTTCGTGGTCAACTTCGCTCTCATACCTATTAGTAAAGAGGCGGAGGAGAGTGTGGCGCAGCTGGACGGTGCTGAAGAGGGTAAGAAGGATGAGGCGGAGTCGAATGATGATGAACTGGATTGAGTGGGAGATTGGAGCTGACGTGATAGCACTGGATGAGTGGCAGGACGCGAGCAAAATACCTAAAGCGATCAGACAGGAGAAGGAGAAAGAACATGTCGAGATAACGATTCATGAAGTAAATGATGAGCAGTGGGAGGATGCATCGGATGGGCATTGGCTAGGCGCGGAACCTTGGCTTGGTGACGATAGACGAGCATAGGGTGGCGCAGGCGGCTAGAGCATGTTTAAAGGAAGAAGAGATTCTGTCAGAGGACGGTCTCTACATATCGATGGGACCCCGTAAGAGGGGTTTGCGTTCCAAGTTAGACTATCGACAGAGGCTCGCTTTAATCAACATTGACGAATTTGTCAATATCGACACGCCTGTACAATGAAACGTGACCAAATGCTTCCCAGTACTGTGCCAACGTGTCATGTGAGATGAGGATGAGCTGCGACGGGATGTAGATATCTGCGACTGGTGTTAGCAGAGATTCAATGGTAGCCCTACGGCATGACTTACCATCTCGGAAGTCCCGCGCAGCAATATGCCCAGCACTCTTCACCACCCTTGCACCTGCAAATTTCTCCTCTGTAGCTACACGGATCAAACCAGCATCGCTGATATCTGGCGCAACGAACGTGTACTCTCCACGCGGAATATTCGGATCGCCTGTCAATTTGACACCGAGGATCTGGCCCTGATGCGAGTCACCGCCAGAGTCTGCATCAGCTGGCGCAACGCGTGAAGATGAAGCCTCAGTAAACTCTGCTTCTGGGATCGTCCAGGGCATCTCAGCTGTGAGATCGAGGTCTTCCGTGTCCTCGAAAATGTGCTCATAGTCGAAGTCTACTACCAGTTCAGAGCTTTCGTTGGAGTCATCCGCTGGTGTGGCGGCTCCGGAGACATCCCCGCTTTGTTGTCTGCGTCGTCGTAGCGCAGCTTTGGCGCCCATGGGTAGCTCGATCGGCTCGTCTGGCTGGAGCACGACCAGGAATTCGCAGCCGTGACCTGAGTAGTCTCCTACCCATATGCCACGCCATGGCTTCTCCTTGGTCGGTGTGTATGTCTCTGGCGGGAGAGTCGCGAATGTGGAGACATCCTCGCCCATGCGCATGGTCATGCCGCGGGTACCCGCCAGTCGTGATGGGAAGTCCATCCATCGCCGCAGTCTGAACGTGTGTTCAGACAGCTCAGACGCTTTGGTCGGCGTATGACCGGTGCCGCGGAAGCCGTCTAGACTCGCGTTTCGAACTCTGGAATGGGCAGGTAGCTTTTGTGGTGGCCAGACTTGCGTGTTCTCGCCAATCGCCGCTGCAGGAAGCGGTCGCGTGAGAGACAAGCGGCTGTTGATTCCTCCCATTGGTGGAACACCGCCGTCCATGATGACTTCTTCTGAGTATCGCTTGCGTAAAGGCAGATTTGCCACTGCATCAGCGTCGATCTTGAGTACTGCTCTGTTGAGGTCGAGTTGCACCTTCGGATCAAAAGAATGGATGATGACTTCTGTGTTCCATTCCCAGAACTCGAAGGTAGATGCTACCCGCTCGGCGGCTAGAGCATATGCCTCAATGCATTGCCGACTCGGGGAGTAACGCGCGATAAGCAGACGTCCCGTGTGGATCGTGTCTGCGTACCAGACCTTGTACTTCGGGATGAACCAGTATGGATGGAATTGCAGGAACTGAGCTCGATATGACAACTTCGTTGATATGGCTTTCTTGAGATCGTCTCGGTGGAGCGTGTTTTCCAGATGGCTTAGCCAGAGCCGATCATCCACTGCGTGCTCGCATAGCAAGCGACAGGTCTGGCATACGAATGCCAGATCTGAAGCCGGCAGGAATGTCAGGATGTGGTGGATGAGCTCTGATGGTAGGGCTAGAAATGATGAGTCTGGCTGCATCGTGCCCATCGTGTCGGCCATGGCTAAGACGCCGTCCTCCAGTACTCCTCGTAGCAGGGAAGTGAGTCTTGAAGTGAGCATAAGCGAAAAGACACTTTGATGTGACGGAGACTTCGTCAGCCTATAAAGTAGGCGCAAAAATTGTGTGCTGTTGACGGTGTTCGAGCCGAGGGTCGTTGCGAGGTGATGATGTTGATATCAGTCCTCCTAGTCGTCAGGACGATCGCCGATGGCGAATCCGGCGGTAAGAACGTAGAAGGAACGGAGCGTTGGTAGTAGATTCACAGATCTTAATGGATCTGTTTTGAATGAATTTCCTTACGATCTTTCCGTTTGGAATCTGCAAGATATTGTGATGAACGCAACACTGACGCAAGATAATAATTGCTGTTAGTATTCGAATGATGCAGCGTGACTGCGCGAGCTGACCATCCACCAATCAGAATTGGCGGCGCAAAGAGTGGACCGAAGACGATAAGAAAGCCTCAACGTCTCCTAGACGAAGATTTTGACATCCGATGACAACGAGCACTGTCGCTGATGCTCTAACTTCGTTCCTTGAGAGGCCCAGAGACAGTTCATGTATCCCCTTCACAGCAGCTGTCCCACGTTCTCGAAATACCGCAGGAACCACGCGCAGCGCCGTCTACCGTCAGTTGTGCCACATGATCGGAAGCACATCCCCACGACACTTCAGCTGGAACTGGGGAACGGTCATGGCATTGATACATGATGATCATCCCTTTGCAAAGCTATCAGACAGCGAGCAAACGTGCGGATTGAGATCATCTTGTTGTTTCATGCACAACGCGTACAAGAGACGCGACGGCAGGGGTAAACTGGCCGTGCATTGTGAGACTGACGTAGAGAAACAAGTATCCCATACGATTGACGAGCATATTGAAGACATCATATAGGGTCTCAGGACATTGCACTAAGTCGAAATGATTGGATCCCGAGACACGTAGCAGAGCCTGAAAGGCTGGACATGCATCTGGATTATCACGACACGCACAATCGTCAGACATATCCTGGAGCACGCTACCGTCCAATACTGGCTAGAGCAACAAAGAGGGCATAACCGGCGACGAACTGAAGTCTTAATCATCCAGAGGTGACTGAGGTTCCTGTCAGTCGCGTAGACGTCACTGTTGCACCCCCGGGAAGGCGCGGTCATAGCGCGAAGCCCCACATAAATTTCGCAAGGCTGCAGGCTACTTCTCTTCCTTTCACAACCTCCTTTGAAGTTTCAACTTCATTTTTCGCACTTATTTTGATCATTGGTCTCTGATTCTTGCTAACACAAGATCGCTTGAGCCAGAACTTGCTCATCGCTTCTTGCACCTCACAATTGACTCATCAGCTGCACTTCAACACCACTGACGACACTGAGAGCAATACTGCAAGACAACAACACCATGGTGTCCACACGCGCCTCACAGGCGTCGCAGGGCTCGCAGCCTACGCAGAACTCACGCAAGCGGCGTGCGTCTTCGACGTTCTCTGAGGTAGGCTCACAAGCATCGAAGGCACGTAAGACGAGTGGCCGACGCTTCACCTCCGCCAATGAGCAACTACTTGAGGAGGAGCGTGAGTCTCTTGCAGGCTCGCGCGAAGTGTCGCTCGAGGCTCCAGTCGCCACACAGCCTCAGCATACCCCGACTCATTCTCGCAAGGCCAGCCGTCATTCACTGCCAGCAAATCTGCAATTACCTGCCAATATCAAGTTCGAGCCACTCCGAGTCGCTCTTGCACGGGAAGCTGAGCGTCGACGTCGCGCAACGGAGGGTCTGGGCATGGATGGTGCGCTCGTTGAGTATGAGGATGAAGAGAGCACCACCTATGTTGACCTGGCAGACTTGGGCATCGATGGCACTCGGTTGATGACCCCGAACAGTCGTGCCCCCGTTCTTATCAAGCACACGCCGCTATCGCTGATTAAGAAGGGCGAGATGGACTTGCGGGAAGACGACATCTTCAAGTATGAAATGGCGTTGCAGAAGGTCACAATGGAGAAGGCTGAGCTCGCTGGCAAGCTTCAAGTTCTTCAGCTTGCGGTGCAGGCCCTTGGCTTTGGTGATGAGACGATGCTGGAGGAAGATATGTGCTCGCTCGTCCGCCAAGCTTTCGATCATCTTCGTGCTGAGGAGTCAGAGATGCCCATTGAGATGGACTGGAAGAACATCACCAACGAAGACCTGCTGAAGGCTCAACCGGAAATCGTGCGCGGTCTTTTGCGGGACATTGACCAGTATGCTGGCAAATTGGAGGAGTGCGAGGCTCACCTTGCGCTGATGGATGCCGAGTGAGTTTACAATTCGTGCCGACTTGCAGACGACACACTAACATACTTGTAGGTACAAGGGTGTCCTCAGCAAGCTTTCAGAGCGAGAGGAGATCAACAAGACGCAAGCGGAGGCTTTGCAGAAGGCTGATAATTTGATCAATGCCCAGACTGCGGAGGTAGAGTCTTTGACTGAGGCCAAAGTCAAGCTTGAAGGGGAGATCAAGGACTACGAGCTCGATGTCCAAGACTTGGAGCAAGAGTTGAACCAGAACACGATTCAATTGCAGAAAGAGAAGGAAGATGCTGTGGCTCGCATGACAGAGGAGCTGAACCAGGAGCACCATTATCGCCAGACCGCAGAGCAAGAGATTGCCGAGAAGGACGCAGCGTACACAACACTGCAAATCAAGTACGAGGAGGCCACATCTGACCTCGACGTTACGAAGGAACAGCTTGTGCAAGCTAAGAAGGACATCGACGCTAAAGACGAAGAGCTGGAGAAGCTGGAGGAGAAGCTCGAGGCACAACTTGAGGAGAAGAAGGAGCTCGACAAGGCGTTCGATAGACTCGAGGCGAACACTTGTGACCTTGAGGAGGATATCAAGGAGCTCACTGAGCGCAACGAGCAGAATGAGAAGACGATCAAGGAGCAGGGCGAGGAGTTGGATGGTCTGGCAAATGAGCTCAAGGACAAGGAGACCGAAATCAACGAGCTGAAGTCTGACGTGTTCGGCGCGCAAGAGGATGTCAAGCAGAAGAGCGGTATCATCTCCAAGCTCACGAAGAACATCGAGGCACTCAATAAGTCCATGGAGGAGCTGAAGAAGGAGAAGGATGATGTCATTGCAGAGAAGAACACACATCTGGACGAGTATGAAGGCGTAGTCGACAAGCTTCATGAGCAAATCCAGCAGAAGGACAGCGACATCGAGGCGTTGCGCAAGGAGAATCTCCGCGTCATTGCTGCCAACGAGGAGCTTCGCAAGGCTCTGGCCACGCGCGGCAAGGACGTCCGTGTGCTTCGAGACATCACGAACCAGCTGGTTGGCGATGCCGAGCAAGACATGGCAGCTCAGCGCGACTGGGTGGCTCGTAAGGCAGAGCTCCTGCAGCAGGTGCGGCGTACCGTCGACACCATCGGCGAGGCACCAGAGACCACGACACTCACGCAACAGGTCGAGAAGACGACCATCGTCAAGACCGCTGTCCGCGATTCCGGCTACTTGGGAGAGGAAGGGGAGAATGCCGACATGCTGCTCGCTAACGGTGATCTCTACGAGTGAGCACGGATTGCTTCAGGAGAAACTCCACAGAACGGATAAAGACGGTTGAAACAGCAAGCAAGGACGAGGTCTGAGGGTGGTTGGGAACATCATCTTTGAGAGCAACAGCAACAATCGGCATTTGAAGCGGGAATGAATCAGCGAAGTTATGCATTGCATTTGTATCGGTAGGAAATAGCTCATGGCGATAGAGCATGATCGGCACCGGCGCCGTGATCGACACATGGCTGCTCTGGCGTTCAGGTACCCACTGTAGTAATACCCAGCATTAATTTCGACTGAATGTCATGACTTTGAGTCTCTCCACAGTGCCACCACTAAGCACAAGTCCTCAGCTTGCTTATTTGCATTATCGACTCACTCTCCGTGATGATGGCGAGCAGTCAGGAGATCAGCAGCTCAGGTCCCCACTCATTTGGTCATTGCTCCTGCCCTCGTGACGTACCTGAGCTGGGGAAGCTGCGATTGGCTGCACTACCCCGCCTTTCAGCCTTCTCCGTTACGAAGTAGCCAGACCCTGGAAACACGCCAGTCAACGTGACACCAGACACAACGAGCTCTCCCGGAGGTGAGCTGTAAAGTGTTCCTTTCTGAGTGTGCTCGACTCAATTCCGCATTCTCACACACTATAACAATTCACCACCCCAAAGACACGCTACAATACCGCAACGATGAGTGCAATCGCTGATGACGGACCTTCTAAGCCCATTGAGGTCCTCTTTGCTGTGCATGATGACTTTGACACGCTTGACGTGCTTGGTCCGCTAGAGATCTTTCATCATGCTAAGAGCGATGGTGGTGAGTTGTTTCCCTCAGCACACCATAGCATTGTCCGCAATGCAACCTGCCATTGAGCAGAGAGAAGTATGGTGAAGCACACAGCAGCTAACATGCACCTCGCAGCCAAGGGCTCCAAAGTCTTCAAGACGACAATCGCTGCGGCGACTCAAGGCGTCAAGTCCTCTCAAGGTATCACAGTCAAGGCCGACATCGACTTTGACGATGCCATGGAAGACCTCGACGACTACGACATCCTCGTCATCCCTGGCGGCGGCACTCAGCCAGTCCTCGACAAGGACCTCCAGCCCATCCCACTTGTGAAGGCATGGGTGGAGCTCCAAAAGAAAGACCCCTCCAAAGAACGCACCCTCTTCTCCGTCTGCACCGGCAGTCTCCTCCTCGCTAAAGCCGGCATCCTTCAAGGCCTCGCCGCCACCACACACCCAGACCACTACACGCGCCTGGAGATGCTGTGCCAAGACGCCTCAGTCAAGGACACCGGTATCCGCACCGACGTCATGGAAGACCGCTACGTGGTCAACAATGCGCGCTTCGACCTCGGCGAGAAGCCAGAGGACAACCCTTTCATCACCACACGCAAGCCTGACGCCCGCCGCCCAAGCATCATCCAGGGCCGCAAGGGCAGCGAGTCCTTCAAGCAGGCGAAGAGGAGGGAGAGCTTGCTGAAGCGCGCCAACATGCCGCTAGGTGGTCTGCGTCTCATCACTGCAGGCGGCATCACGTGCGGCATGGACGCCGCGCTGTACCTCGTCGCCGCGCTCGTCAGCGTCGAGTCTGCGCATGAGGTTGCGCGTATCACGCAGTTCAATTGGCAGAAGGGCGTTACTGTCGAGGGTATTGATGTGTAGGCGTTTGGCGTCTAAAAGGCCTGCGCGGTGCTTTGCATGTTATGCAGGCACGGGCGAGATTCATGGCTAGTCATGGGCTTTTGTGCCTGTCGACTCTACTCTACTCATGGCGGGGCTCGGGATGAAGAGCCCGCAGCATTGTGAACGGACTGTACGCTACTATACAACGAAATTACGATCATTTGGCATGTAATCCTCGTCTGACACTTAACGCTGTGCCCTCAATGATCGCGTGTCTACCACTGCTTTCACCCCGCAAGGCACAGAAAATACCCCTCCATGTCTGTGCGTGGCTAGTGCCCCACTTATGCATGCAGCTCCAGTAGCGACTTCCAAAAGTTTCCATGCTTCTGTTCGTGTGAAACAGTCGAGGACGTTGACTTTCAAATCTGCAGGCTCACATCAAACATCCACAATGCCCGACTCGCCGCCGCCCGAAGAGCAGAAGCGCCTGGACAAGGAAGCAAAGGAGAAGGAAGATGCGGAACAGGCTGCCCTGCCGTACAAGTGGACACAAACAATCAAAGATGTTGACATATCGATACCGATTCCTGGCAACATCAAGGGTCGAGATCTGGACGTCACGTTGACGAAGACGAAGTTGAAGGTTGCGATCAAGGGACAGGCGGCCTTCATTGATGTGAGTTCTTCCCCGTTGCATGGGGAATCTGGACAACGGTTCCTACTCATTTGAGATTGCAAAAAATACTAATCCTCGCAAACCAGGGCGACTTCCCCCACCCCATCCACTCCGACGAAAGCACCTGGACCCTCGAGCCCACGCCCTCGGGCAAAGAAATCGCCATCCACCTCGACAAGATCAACAAGATGGAGTGGTGGCCGCACGTCGTGACCTCGGCGCCCAAAATCGACGTCTCCAAGATCGTGCCGGAGAACTCGAGTCTAGGGGATTTGGATGGGGATACCAGGCAGATGGTGGAGAAGATGATGTTTGATCAGCGCCAAAAGGAGATGGGGCTGCCGACGAGCGATGAGCAGAAGAAGATGGATATTCTGAAGAAGTTTCAGCAGCAGCATCCTGAGATGGACTTCTCGAATGCGAAGATTGGGTGAGCATGAGAGGTGGGGCTGTTCAGGCGAATGGGCAAGTGCATGTGGACGGTGGTCAGGCATGACGCTGCCACCAGGTTCCTGGCATGGCAAATCGGATTAAAGATGGGATGAATCGCATTCTAGCAAGCGCAAACGGTATAGACACATGATGGTATGTACAGCTTCAGCGGGGATCAAGTCGTCCACGCGATAATGAACACTTGAGAACCTGGTTCTCTTCTCCCTGATCACGACTTACGACTGCATCTTGAGCACGTGTCCACCACGCTCAATGGTGTTGACAAAGATGTACCCGCTCTTGAACAGCGCATAGCTGCTCCACGAGCCAACAAACGCATCAGGCGTAGTCCCCTCAATCCCATCGTCCTCAGGGTAGACATCAAAGAAACCAACCTCCTTGACACCCTTGCCGGTCGGATCACTTGGGATACTCGAGACGTCCAGAACACGGAAGCCAGCGCCGTAGTTGCTTTGGTACACAAAGCCGTCCTTGACGTACTGATTGTGGTCGTTCGAGATGAGGCTTGACTTGTACAGGCCAGTCTGCTTGGGTGCCTCAAGCGACTTGATGTCCCAAATGTACGTCACGGCGCGACCATCGGCTGCCGGGCCGGCCTTCTCAACTTCATCGTACTCATCATCGAGAAGGAGGTACTCCTGGTTCTGGGTGTCGAGTACCCATCCCTGATGGGTGTACGTGGCGCCCTCGTAGGAAGTGCGCGAGATGATTGTTGGCGCAGATTTGTCGCTCACATCATAGATGGTGAGGGTGTCCTCGTTGTAGCCATAGCAGATTTCCTTGCCTTCGTACTTGCTGTCCGGACCGCGGTAGATCAGGCACTGAGCATCATGCACATACCCGTCCTCGGAGGCGCAACCAGCGTCCTTTGGATTCGCAGGGTCAGACATGTCGATGAAGATGAGGCCAGCTCTGCAGCCCGAATTGCGCGGCACAGCGCCAACAGAGTAGATGAAATCCGTCTCGTCATTCGCAAGCACATTGTGCGTCCTGCCCACAGGCAAATTCGTGTAATGGCTCGTCAGATCCTTCGTAACGTCGAAAACGATTGGGCTGGTCGAATTGCTCAACGTTAGCAACTTGGTCATGTCGAAGACCTGGATGCCGTGGTTCTCGGCCTCGGATCCGATGATCATGTAGTTCTTGAAGCCGCGAATCTCGCGCCAGATGCTGGGCTCGGCTTCGTTGGACTTGGGCAGGCGCCCGAGATACTTCATCTTGCCCTGCTTTGTGATCTCCACGAAAGCTGCCCCGTCGGCTTGGGCGATGGCGACAAACTCGCGGCCGTCTGGTGAGGTCCAGCCCCATGAGGATGAGCCTTCTCCTGTTGCGCTGCCGAGGTCTGTGTGGCTCAGAAAATGCGTCAGGTCAATCTATAATCGCTGCTATTAGCTTTACAGTCTAGAGCTTCATGACTTTCGTGTCTTACATTGTTGCATTGAAACGTATAGTTGGCGTTGCCTGGGATGGCTTCCGCGACACCATTCACGCACTTCACGGTGTCTTTAATCTCAGGATACACCGACGAGTCCATCATGCCGTTTGCTCTCTGCTTGGCCCACACAGCCTCCTTCTGGTTCCTGATCATGCTCATCATGGCTCCATTCTGGTAGATCTCCTTCGACCTTGCCTCATCCCAAGGCAACTCCTTTGCCGAAGAAACAGCAACGAGCGACGACGCTGCAGCAAGCAGCTTGAACCAAGACATCTTTGCAAGCGAGTGTGGTACTAAAGAGTGACTGATGGTAGTATGTATGCTTTCATGATCGAAGGGACAGCGATTCCCTTATATGCAGATGCTACAAGCAAATGCCATCTGACCACTAGCCAGTGACACCACCAGATAGCACAGATAGCCATGTCGCATGTATACTAGTCCACACGGAACACCCATCTTTGCTAGGAAGCTGGTATTGCGCAGGCATCACGTCTACTACCTGAGCACATGTACCCTTCCCGATTAGGCAGTTCAAGGAGATCCGCCTCTTGGCTCCTCCTCTTCTCGACCAATCCCGAGACACAACCACCATGGAGAAGGCCGAACATCATGTTTGAGATCTGGGAGAGCGTTGATCGAATTTCTGAAGACGTGCAGCGGGCCAATGGAGTCTTGGTCGTGGCGGCGGGCGTGGTTCGTTCCATGCGGTTTCCATCCGCCTTGGCACCTAATTTAAAAGGCTTGTCCCTCATCTCTGGACACAAATGGCAGCTACAGAGATGCTTAGCTTTAATTCTCGATCAAACACCTACTGTAATTGCTGTTAAATGCTAGGATGCGATCTGCAGGAATGCGATGCACCGTGATGGTTATCTTGCGGCGAGACCGAGAAAGGCTGGAGACAAGCATTGTTCGGAGATGTAGGAATTTCTTCAGAGAGATGCAGATCTTCTGACCTTGATTCATTGTTCGACTTAAGCTTCGAAGATGCGATGGAGTATGGCTTGTAACATGCGCCAGACATGGCGGGAGTGATGCCGTCTATGTGTCACGCGACACGTCTGGATGCCAGAAATCTCCGGAGCCAAATTCAGGTGGAGGACCCAGCGAGAAGATATACTGAATACTTCGGACAATATTCGCCAGAGACATGGGCTGTTCGACTCGCTGTTGGCTTAGGCAAGACATGGTCCACGACGAGCAGAGAAATCGCAGACGCTGTGTCTGATCCTCAGTCTCCTTCTGCCGCAAATTCTCCATCTTCCCATTCCTCCTCTTCGATGCTGCGCCCGGTCAAAGCAGCCCAAGATCTCTCCAGCAAGCCCTTCTTCAGGACCATGGTGAGCACGAGTATGAGTGGCAGATGCCACACACTTGCCCAGAACAGTCCGCGTGCAGAGCCCTTCTTGCCTTCGTGCTTGTAGAATTTGACTGCTTCGTAGATGACCCATCCATTGATAGCAGTACTCAAAGGTATATAGGCTTTCTCGACGACACCGGCGTATGCGAGGCCAAGGCACACTGGAAGCATCAAAATGCTGTAGCGAAGAGCAACGCGACCGTTTCGAGCAGGATTCGTCCATGCAAGCATCTTGTAGCCTGCGTTCTTATACTCTTCTCTTATGCCCCAGCTCAGCGCATTGAAGTGTGGGAATTGCCAGCAGAACAGCAGAGCAGCTAGCAGCCATCCTCCTGCGCTTCGTTCTCCAAACAACAGCTCTTGCCAGTCTCCGGGGCCAGTCGCCGTCTGACCTGCTGCTGCCGTCCACCCCATCAATGGCGGGATGCCTCCGACTATTGCACCAACCCATGTGTTCACCGCACTGATTCTCTTCATCGGTGTATACACCCCAGCATAGAGAAAGATATTTGTCGCTGCCAGCGTGGCTGTGGTCGGATTGACGCCGAACCATAATGCGACCGTGCCTGCCACACCTGTGGCAATAGCAAAAATCAATGCTCCTCGTTGAGTGATCAACTTGCGGACGAGCGGTCTGTTACGTGTCCGGCTCATCTTTGCGTCGTGTTCAGGCTCTGCCATCATGTTGAGCGTGTTCGCGGAAGCAATTGTGAGAAATGTGCCAGTAGTCAGGAAAGCAAGTGTCAGCGTGCTGAGTGATGGTGCTGCCGTAGTCGCGGATTGTAGCAATGTTGGTACAGGGTATACGCTATACGCGGCGGTCGTTGTGAGAACAATAAGAAAGGCTAGTCGTGGTTTCGACAGTGATAGGTATGTTGTGAATAGTCTGCGAAATGAGTTCGTTGGCAGTTGTGAGGCGGCTGTGGTAAGTCGATTCGAGGCGTCTAATGGTATGGCCGGCTCGCCGGACTGATCGTGATCATGTCGTCGCCGTCGTTTTCGATGCGGAAGCTCTGTGTTTTGGCTCTCTGGAGCCACTTGTGCTTCTTGCTGAGATGGTGTGACTACTCCGCCGGCGGTCTCCGTGCTGGCTGAAGCTTGCAAAGTCGCGGTCGATTGCTTTTGCAATATGCTGCTGCCATTGAAGGCTCTCGACCCACGCGCCAGCTCTTTTAAGATGCCATTGGCCCAGAAGTATTCGCCAGATGGAGTTGCGCGAGCGCCCAGGCTAGCATCTTGTCCGCGTCTCGTTGACAATGCGAGATTCCGTCTTCCTTTGCTCGGAGTTCTGGACAACCTGAACAAGCATCTCGAACATATTGAATCGGTACCAGTCCGAAGTAAGCTCCTCGAAACGGGATTCGGATGAAGCATGATCACCGAATGGCTCAATGGGCATACATCATGGTCAATGAATGTTTTCTGGGACTGGATGCAAGGCCGGTGGCCGATGTTTGGTGCCTTGGTGCCTTGCGCTGCGTCTCCGCGACGTCGTGAACAACTTTGACCGCGAGTCGGAACCTCGAACCGCTGTCTCACTGACCCTGCCACATGCGCCAAGGGAGCTGGACTTGTCCTCGCTTCGAAGCGTGCACCTTGTTCGTACATCGGAGCATACCTTCTAAGCGACGAAGATGTGCTTCGCTGACAAGTGACACCTCCCGAGCACCTCGGAGGCATGATAAAGTACAGATGGACCCGCAAGGGAGCGTGAACCCTTTGTCAATCGTCAAATTTCGTACTTCACATGCTTCTCATGCAAATCTCGTCTCACTCCATCAGCTCCAAGCAGTTTCTGATTCCGGTAGCGCGAACGCATTCTGACCACAGCACCACTGGACAGCAACGTTGAATGGACGGAAGAAATGGCAGGTCGCTGAAGACATTTGACTAGATTGACAATTTCCAAAGGCGATAGACATTGATGCCAAGAAAGTATGCCTAGCGATTCCATGCACGAGACGAATGCGCCTTCCGATGGAGGAGATGCTGCCTCGAGTGCGACTTCCTTCGTGGATGACGTCGAGACCTGTGCCCCAACACCACCTCTTCTGAACCCATTTGACGACCACTATAAGCGAAAACCTTTCCACGGCTCGAGATTCTGTGGTAAGATGGAGGATCAAAACGTGCGCTATCCGAAGCGCAAGCGAGAGCAAGTCAAGTACTACGACAGCGATGACGAGGGCGAGCAATTCGCGTCAGATGATGAGGAAGAGGTACCAAAGACCAAAGTAAGTACTGACAGGACGCGTACGAACGTTGAGGGCACGACCAAAGGCAGACGCTGTTTATGGAGCAAGCGATGCTGACAATTGCTTGAAGAAGGCGAAGACCAGCCTGCCAAAGAAGCAAAAGCCACTCCCAAAGCACAAGGTCTTCCCATTCATGGAGTTGCCACCAGAGCTGCGCAATCACATCTATGAGCTCGCCTTAGCTGATCCGAAGGGCCACTACATCATCGCAGAGCGTCGAGCTCATCGACGCGTCGGATCACGCGTCACACTGAACACGTTCAAGACCAGTGGCCATGGCAACGGTAGATACAACAAATGGCATCGCAGACAGACCATGTTTCAGGGAATGTCAGAAGCGCAAATTCAGGAGGACGGGTAAGTAACTTAAGGCGACTTGTATCTTATTTTCATCCAGCTAACCTTTTACAGTCGAAAGAATATACTGAGATCCACGCTGCTTCGTGTGAACAAGGCAATCTATCATGAGGCTGTCGGTTACCTCTATGGCAATAAGTTCACTTTCGCGGACACAAACGCGCTCCACGACTTCTTGACTGCTATTGGTCCCAGGATGCGTGCTCGCCTTCGCGAGATCGAGGTAGCTGAGTGGGGTTACAGCTCAGCGCACAAAGCGATGAACTACCCAGCTATGTCTCTGCTCGCAGATGCCGTCAATCTTGAGCGCATCTGGCTCAACATTTGTCATTGGGAGGTACGTAGCATGGTTGCAGAGCTCTGTGGTGTAGCCCAACTAATTGTACCCAGCGCACACTAGGCCAGAAAATCTTTCGCGATTGTGCTACGTTCATGATTGCGTATGGCCTCGCGAATGGTGACAAAGAAGCCGCTCTCAAGATTCTCCAACTGCCATCTTCGGAGGATGAGAAGCGCCCGTGGCAGCTCACGAAGACGACACGCACCCCTTCGGCGAACAAGAAGATCATGGAGGCTGTCCGAGCCTTCCTCAAAGTGGCTTGAGCGCACTACGTATTACATTGATGGTGGCGACTACGATTTACGTGTTATGGGAGACGAGTATCATGATTGGGAAATGTCTAATGTCTATGCGAGCTGACTGTGCGTCTATTACGCAGCGGGCGGTCTGCTGCTTCCAAGTTGGTCCAATTTGTCGCTCAATGGGCTCCACAGTAATCTAGCGGATACATACTTCAGATCTTCAAAGAGGCATTGTCTTTGGCCTTCCTCTGCCGCCGCCTCCACTTTGTAGGGTACAAGGTATCTCCAGATGATCATCCACCACTGTCATACCTTCTGGTCCGTTGCTGTAGTACTTTGCGCCCTTCAAATCAAAATAGCCAGTGCATGTGGTGACGTTGTACGGCCATGGCTCGCTATGTCTGATGAGTATACTCGCGTGCAATTCATGAGTTGGAGCACAAACCTGTTGGTATATTTTCTGCGTAACCAAAGCATTCCGTCCGGCCTGATGCTGAATCCTGCCATCTCGAATTCGCATGCAGTGTATCCATCTCCGAAGAAGGGTTGTCCGGCTGCCGCCCATCTCTCACATGTCGTGTCGAACTCCAGGTCAGGATTGATGTCCACGGCATCAAAGCGGATGTGCTGCGTTCGGTTGAGTTTTGTCGTGTTCGTTGGGAAAGAGAAGATGGAGAGATTGTAGATCTGCCATGGGATGTCTTCGCCGACTAGTGCAGCAGCTGGCTCGGGAACTGGGAAAGGATTCGCCAAAGTCGTGGCGGTCAGCGCACTCAATGCGGCAAGTAGTGGCTTGAGCATTATAATGGTCGCTGAGATCTGATTGCTGGTATAGGTCTCAGGGAAGATATATATGCTCGGATATGATGTTTATGTAGAAGAGAATAGATCCCGCATGTGGTACGAAGCAATCGATGCCAAGTAGAAGCGGTGGATCTATGGTTGTGCAAACAATGTATTTGTTTGAAGGCAGGTCAAAAGTCTTTCGACAGTCTATCCGACCTAGCAGTGTGAACACGATCTTTCGATCTCAAATATCCATGCGTCCATTCGAATGCAGTATAGACTTGGTATTCATTGGCGCCTGGGTAATGGATTCCCGACATTGTCGTGAGAATTGGCAAGATCTCCAACAGCAATGAAAGACCGTCCTATCCTGCCTCGAGTATCTGACAGATAAAGATATGTGTTTGTCGTACAGACAAGAGCATTGGTCGACTGAGGTTGCAATGGATATGCAGCCAGCCAATAAGAATACATGGATGCGTTCTCCATCCTTAGAGCCTCATCTGCTCGGTACTGCACGATGACCAATGCATCTGACGCGTTTGACGGGTCGTACGGAAGCCTACTTGTGCGTTGTGCGTGCTCTGTGCATGTGTTGCTCGATTTGTACACGTTGTCTGGTCGATGTCGGGTCGTTGCGTGTGCATAAATAGCGGTCAAAGGCGACGGTGGCTTCAGCGCATTACACATATCTTCATGTCCGTACTGCGTGATGATATATCTCAAATCATTGCGTCCCGGATCGGATCAAGCGGTGAGGTCGAACCTGCTTTCTCGACTTACACGAAGCAGCAACTGATTGAAAGGTGGCTAGAAGCATCGGGTTGCGTGCAGCACCATGAATGGACTGGCATGATGATCACTCGAGCAATGAATCGTCGAGCCAGCCTCATCGTAGGAGATTACTGACTTCGTGACGATGTCGAGCGGTGGAAGAAGCATTTGACTTTGGTGTAGACAGAAGAGGTGCGTGTCACATGCTCAGCCCTACGAGCTCCACGCCCCACTTCAAACGAGTCTCCATCTGCGATCCAGGCAGGCTTCAAACAAACCACCACATCGTCAAATGTTTCTACTCTGAAGATCGATGATGCAGCATCTGGCTAGCGTAAATTATCGTGAAGGCTGCCATTGCTCAAATGGAGCCGAAGTTGACTTTCACAATACCCTCGCTACACGATGACCTGAACTTGGACTGTCGGATCTATCACTCTTTCTCGGAGGATGTCATTACGAATCTTGGTCAGGTCCGAGGCGCAATCATTGCTCATCCGTATGCGCCGCTTGGAGGATGCTATGATGATCCCGTCGTGAGCGTCATTGTGAAAGAGCTCCTCGACAGCCACTACGGATTCATCTGCACATTCAATTTCAGGTATGCTCATAATTTTTGCACGAGATATGCCCTCCAAAATAGCTTACATGAAGCTCAGGGGCGTCTACGGTGGCTCAGGTCACACCAGCTGGACAGGCAAAGCAGAACGTGCAGATTACGAGTCTGTGGTCGGCTTCATGATTGAGTTCCTCCGTGGATGCGAACCCATTTCGGACATCCAAGAGGGAATATTTGATGACCATGCTGTCATTCCCATCCAGCTCATTCTCGGCGGATACAGCTATGGATCGTGGATCTGTTCGCACTTGCCAGAGGTTGCGGAAGTCATGAAGCATTTCAACGCTCCAACGGAGGCAAGTGCTGCAGCAGAGATCAAAGCACGTGCGCAGCATCTTGCGACCCAGACGAACCTGGAGTTGAGAGCAGCATTTGCGGAGTCGAGATCGAGACATGGCCATACTCTGTCGGTGGGCGGTGAAGAAGCATCACCAGAAAAGCTACGGCGGAGTGGCGAAGCTTCCCCAAGCAGAGCAGCCTCTGGTATCAGGAAAAGCTTGGACTTCGCTCGCAAGCTTGGTTCGCTCCGCAAGAAGCGCCAGGAAGAGCTTCCAAATGCTGCGATCGATGACGAGGGAGGTAATGGCGAGCATGAAACAGACACCGCCTCCCAAGACATCATCACAGCGTACCTGCTTGTCTCACCTCTACTACCACCCATATCGGCGTTCACGGCACTGCCCTTCGGCTCCAACCCTCTGCGTGGACACAGCGAAGAGACGCTCCAGAGACTCAGCATGAAACCAACGCTCGCGGTCTTTGGCAATGATGACGCTTTTACATCTGTGAAGAAGCTCCGCAACTGGGCGCAGGACTTGAGCACTCGACCAGACTCACGATTCCACTTTGTGGAGATAGAAGAAGCCGGGCATTTCTGGAGAACGCACACTGCACAGAAGGCTCTCAAGTTAGCAATCGGACACTGGGCTAAAAGTCTTGGATCGGTTTAGCCTTTTTCGACGAATTCGGATCAGGCAATTGCGCACGAAGTCCTCCCCTCTGGAGGATCAGATAGTTACTACCAATTAACTCCAGACAAGCGACCTGCTCTACAAGGTTTTGTGATACGATACACCATAATTCCGAGTTCCTGCGCGCACCGGACGACGACTAATCATCTCTCACCACCTCTTTGCCCTTCAGATTGACGGGCTGACCATCGTCGAGCCATTGCACGAATGCCTGCTTCTGCGGTATGCTCCATCGAATCCATCCATAGTCTTCTACTGACAGGGTGATCATGACCTGGCCGTGTGTCTTGCTGCGTACGTGCTGAACTAATGCCTTCAGTTCATTCCGGCCATTGATGTCTTTCCACGACTTGAGGTTGCGCTGACGATCTGAGCCGTCTGGGAGTCGAGTGAGGAGCCACTCAACACACACCTTCACGTACAGGCTGGTCAATGAATGGCAGTGGTGACGAATGCGATCGAAGAGGAGAGGCGCAGCATCTTCAGTGCGATGCTCGGACGGCGCGTGAATAGAGCCAACGAGGCGCTGTCGATTGTCCCACTCAAACCGCATCGTCGTGATATTCGAGCAGCCATAGTCATTGAGACATGAGAAGAGCCAACTCAGATCTTCGAACCATATCTGATAGATGCAGATTGGACGCAACAGTCGCTTCACCGTTGAGATCTGCTCCATGGCGGTGCCAATCTCGGTCTTGAGATTCTTGCACGTCATGGCGAGGTGTTTCATGTCTCGATGTGCTTTGTCGGCATTGAGAAACTGAACAATCTCGTAAAACGCGCCAGAATTGAGTTCGAGAACCTCTTCCTCGACATTGGTGAAGCGGTTCACGATGCGGCCTTTGCTGCACCGAGAAGGGATTGATGGGTAAAGCGCGACTATGTGATCGCAGATGATGTGCAGGACGTCGTAGGGAAGAGTCGAGAGATTGAGGTGCGAGCCGGGAACTGCCGGTGGGACAAATGGAGGTGATAAGGTCGTGGCTACCCTCGCGACCGCATTGTTCGATGCGGTACTGGTGAGTGCCGCACCTCTAGATGCCGCACTGGTGAAAACCGCGCCTCTAGATACCGTGCTGCCGTACGCCAAGCGCTGTCCAGAGAAGAAGTCGAACGATTGTACCTGGGTACTGCCCCAAGCAGGTGCGGAGAAGTTGAGCGGATTCATGGCCGTAGGTGACGTATTAGCCGATGCGGAAGCCAGATTTTGTGTGCTCTGGAAAGGAGAACCGGAGTTGCCGGTCTGGGTTGTGTCTGGTGGTGTTGGCGAGAGTGCTGGAGGCCTAGGCAGCGGCGCGTAACGCGAGCTGTCAAAACCTGATTGTTGATCAGAGTCGTGCTGAGCGAGACGACCATGTCGTGGCAGGAATGGTAGTTTGTTGTGGTTCATACCTCGCTGAACCTTGTTAGGTGGCGCCATTGTCCTTGACGTGCCGACAGATTCTGGCGAAGCTTGTCTCAAAATTGGTTGAAGAAAAGGTTGTGTGGATCCTGGGTATCCTGAATTAATCGTCTTTAGGTTTCATGCGATTAGCCGCTATCGCCTTTGTTTTATATGCGATCAAGCGCCGTTCGCTGAGAAGAGACAGTATCTGAGGCTTTCAGACGGAGCGTTGTGTTGAAGAAAAGGTGCTGAGATTTTAAACACGACACTGTAAGATCGTTTTGTCGTGAGTGACCTCTGGCGATCGACGAACGGAAATCGTCGCTGTCTGGGACGGGTCCGGCGCTAGCCTTTACCGCGCGAGCGGCCGCGATCGACTGTGTAACAAGGTGAGCTTAAGGTGGCGATAACAGTGGTTCGTTTGTGAGTGCGTGAAAGACGAGGGTGAGAATAAGCCAGCATTGCCTTGAAGTCACCTTTGAGTGGAGCCGGAAGATTATGAGGAAGTTTGAATTCATACTCATTTGACATCAGAATGTCAAGGTTTATCTATCTTCCTGCCGTGACTTCTCACGGCCTCAAGCAGGAAGGAGCCATGCTATGCATTATCGTCGAATGTCTCGCTGAAACGCCATGAACCATCATCAAAAGTGCCGACCCGGAGAGAGCGATGTGGGTATCATGACCAACTCCTAATTATGCCTGAATGGCTCATAGGCCGTCTCCCGTCCCTTGTACGGGCTCGCACCGTAGTTGCCCATCTCCACGTTGCTTGTTTGCTGATACGAGTTGCGGTCGCCGCCAAGTGACTGGTAGCCACCTCGCGAGCCGAAAGGCGCCACACCTGCATTGTAGCTGCCATCCGCACGCGGCTTTCGGTCGCTCTTGCCGGAGCAGCAGCAGATGCTAATGGTCCAGAAGAGTGTGGCACCGAGCGAGAAGGCGAATGCGATCCAGTCGAGCGCGAACATCTTCGTACCGACTGTGAGACGGATGCCGTAGGTCTTGAGGACGGAGTTGAATGTGCCAGTGAGGACGGAGAAGAGGACGGTGCTGGTCAGCGCAGCCAAGAAGCAGAAGAGGGTCGAAGCAGCGGAGACGATCGTCGTGACGCATGAGCCCCAGCGAGAGCAGATGGCCAGGAGACCAACGATGATGTTGGCGACCGTCGCGAAGAAGGCAATGGCATACGCAATGAACATCCAGTTGGCAACGCCCTTGTAGATGTTCAAGCCCTTCTCCAGCTCGCTTGGGATCAGGTCCTGCACGCCGGTGCCATTGAGACCCCAGACATCTACTGGATTGAACCAGAAACGTGCTTCACGCCCAGAGCAGTGCGTCAACTTGACATCGCCAGTGCCATTGTTCTTGTTGCCCTCGCAGTAATTCCACAGGTAGATCTCATACACATCCGATAAGTTCTTGTTCGAGTTCGTGCTCGTGAGCTGATTGAGGAATGTTCGCAGCTTGTCGTCGATGTCGCCTGGGAGGTTCGTACTCAGGATGCCTGAGTCTGTGAGATTCGTTTTGAAGCCCGTGGTATCGGCCTTGTGGCGAATGTTAGTCAACTCTCAGGTTCAGATGATGCTGACGACTTACTTTGAAGAAGTACAGCGATGATAGATTGCTATCGTTCTTGTTCCAGCCACCAATGCCAATGACAATAAGCAGGATCAAGGAGATGATGGTCAGCACCATCGGTATGGCAATACATGCTATTCTGCCGGCCTTGCCCATGATGAAGATGTGATTCTAGTAACGTGCTAGATGTATTGTTGAGAGAGCGATTGATGAGGTAGCGAAGATCGAAGTCGAGGATCGAGATCTGGGATATTTGTTTCTTCCCGTACGTCAATGTTTTTGTGCTCAGCGAGAGACCGTAAGAAAGACGGGATCCAAGCAAACTGCAGCCGCAATCCCAGCAACAAAGATGACGCAGCTAAGGCAGCCCAGGAACGACAGTCAAGGGTTGTTGTGCAAGGGCAAGATGATCGCAACACAACAATAGTACAGTGACCCAAGTTTGAAGAGCGAAAGTGATGGTCTGGCAGAGATATATTTTGCATAGAGAGGGCAGGGCTGGACTTTCTTATTATACTAGAGCAAGGCTTGTGCCGCAGCGCAGTGGGAATACGCAGCTTAGCGGATGATTCCACCCATTGAGGATGTGGACCCTGGAAAAGTGAGCTGTGCCACCATGTGTCTATGTTCTTGGTGAAGGCGCAGCAAAGGCGTGTTCAGGCAAGTTGACGAGAATTATGTCGGGTCTTTGCCGAAGGAGCGTTCTGCGTGGAAGTAATACGCGGAAGCCGCAAGAGCATCTATTTTGTGCTGTAGTTCATCGCCATTGTGTTTCCGACTTCGAGATCTTCAATTGATGATCCAATGCAACCAAACTGGTCTGAAGGGTGGAGCTTTTGGCCGTTCAGTATTCTGATCATGTTCTTTGGGCAGTGAACTACATGCAGATGGTCGAGTCCATTTTTCACACTTTGCCCATTTCCTCATCGTGTTCTCACTTCTCGTGAACTTGAGGATATCCTGCCCATCATCTCCAACCCACGCTCCCATTCCGCCCCATCAGGAACGCCACGCAACGCCGCGTAAGCTCAAAATAGCACCCGCCAAGGCGCACTAGTCTCCGCCAGCCATCCTCCGACCCCGGCCCTGGACAACGTAATCTGGGCCTGATCCGTCCCCCTGGAGAATCACGTGCACACAGCCTGGGAGTTGGCATGAGGCCGTTGGAGGGGATGTCACTGGTTGATGTGTGTACGCGTACTCTGCGTGGCCTCAGCCTTGCAGTATGCGCGAATTCGATAGTGAGGAGGGGTAGATATGCTCGGGAGGTGGGGAGGGCCGGTTCGTGGGAGCTGAGGTTGTCGTGTTGTGGTCACAGGGAAAATGTACAGAGTACTCAACTCAGCCTCCCTGGTTGATGCATAAGTCGATAGTCTTCACCTTTGGATGCACGAGGCTGGACATGTTTTTAACAGAAGGATATCATCTTCGATTCGTTCACCACTCCAATGCTCAACAATATACAAAGTCCATCCATCCAGCCGCATCCCAACATGATACTTCGTCAGAATATGCCCATCCCCCTCCCCCAAAACCAGATTACCCAAAAAACTTGAAGCTGGGTATAAAGTCCCCAATCGACCGCCCAGCAGGAAACTGGAACAAACAGACGGAATAAAGTAGCAGCAGACTGAAGCTGCTGAGCGAGCCTTGTCCAAGGAAGGCAATAACAAGAACTCCGAGCTCAATGACTGAAACAGCAATGGGAACGCCAGTGGATGCTGTGAATATGATACAAAAGCCCAGGCCTGGGCACGTCCTTTGGTAGTCTTTCTCTCTTTATCGACAAAGAAGATGATTTTGGATGTTGTAGATGTCGTTGGTGATTAGATCGGTTCGAAGATCCTTGATGGGTGTTGTCCACGCGGCAAGTGCCGTCTCCAGATACGAAGCACCTTGGCGTGCAGAAAGCATGCAGATGATGCTCGTATTCAGGAGGAAGGTGCTGCTTCATGTCGCCTCTTGACGAGAGCAGAGGTCGTGGCAGCACGTGTTTTAGCGGGCATCAGCGCCCACCAATGATATGATGAGGTTGAGAATGTATAGCAGCAGTACTGCAGACTGCCAAGATAGGTGCGGATATGTGGAGCCGATGTCAAGACATTCACCTTGGTGGTTGTTCGGGATTGTGCTGGTTCTGTGGTCCTCTCTGAGCACCATGGTTGCGTGTTGCCCTGTTTCGCTCTGCTTCCTGCCTTGCTTCCTCACGTTTCTGTGCGTCGGGGTCGCGAGTTGGCGGTGCTGGTGGTTGTCGTCTCGGCAGCGGTGGTGGGTTGTGTGGGTTGTACAGCTGCTCTGGGATGATCTTGCAGACCTCTTGCGCAATGGCGCTCGCAACGTAGCCTTGAAGCTCTCTCGACTCGCGCATGTCCTCGCCCTCGAGTCTGAACTTCTCTTGCTTGGCCATATTCTTGCGTCGGGCAGCTCTGATCTCGTCGAGGACGTAGAGCAGTACTGGCTCTGTTGTGCGGTTGCGGTTCTCGCCCCATCTTGAGAAATTGCGCACATATCTCCGTGTCACATCCATGCAGCCATCTGCCGAGAAGCCAATGCAGTAAGCAAGCTTTCGTTGCCATCCTTGCGTGTATAGCAGCGGCTTGTCCCAAGCTTGCTCGCATACGTCCACAGACACCCAACGCCTTCGGTGCGCCGAGTAGATTTCCAACCAAACATGATCCTCAGAGTTCCAGATCCATCGTACTCGAGCACCCATAGCTCGGCAGAGCATACCAAAACAATTGGCCCATTCACCAACTCGGCCTCGTCGTGTCTCAAGAAGAACGAATGCGTCATTGTATCGTGGGAAGCGCTCGTATGAGCCACAAGCCTCAAATGAGCACTTGTACAGCTCGACTTGATTCGCTCCTCGTGCCTGTTCATCGGGAGTGGGTGCAGCCATGCCAACGCCGACTGTCGGGTAGCCGCATTGATGGCAAGGAGGATTGTTGACCCATGAGAAGAACGAAGACTTGAACCATCGCATCAATGCTCTGATAACACAGTCTTGGTATGCCCAGGCAGCTTTCTTGTTGGGGGCGAGCGATAGTGCTTCGACTTCCAAGATCTGACTCTCTTCCTCTGCTTCGTTGTATATCCGCTCAAGAGGAATGACTCGAAGAGCTTCGTCCAACAACCCGGGGTTCTCCCACTTGCACGGCATACTCGATAATGTATGCAGCATGTTGCGAAATCGTATCGAGCGTGAATCGGTCGGTGGTTGAGGAATTAATGGCAGATTTCGGAGAGAAGAGTAGGTTGGTAATGCACCGCCAGTCTGATGTGATGGGAGAGGCGAGCTGTAGTCACGATGCCGCGCAGATTGCGATCCTGTCCGTAGTAACGAAGACTTCGAGCTCAACTCATTCATGCGCTTGGTGCTGAGTTCCTGTCGAAAGCGATGCGTGAGCTCCTGGCAGATTGGCCCGTCGAAGATGTTGCGGGAGGACGATGCGCCCCGATTTGGGGTCGCTGTTCCGTCCGCCATTGTGAAGATGATAGAAGGAGAGACGATGCGGTCGTACTCGCAGCCAGATGTATCTATGTGCGGTTGTCGTAGGTGTCGCGGTCGAGGTGGTCGTTCGCTGCCAACGCCGCGCTGGATTTGTGTCTCAGGGTTGTCCGGGCGCTGCTATAGCCGCCAGCCAGCAATAAGAGACCTCGATATGCGATCTCGAGATCCACGAACGGGCAGAACGTCCAACTGGTGCAGCGATGCACTCCAAACAGCGTTTCCACGATAGCAGTGAAAAGGTTCCTTGCGCCGAAAGAACGGTATGAATTGGAGGTGTTGAAGCGGACGGGGTGGGGATGAAAGACACAGGCTGACGACGCAGACGCTTGGCTCTGTGCAGGGGTTGCTTCGCCTCGAAATAGACAACCAAGCCCGCAGAAACGCAGCCGCGATTGGGGCGGTGCGGGTGCACAACTCTCGTGTCGTTCACGATATCACGATTGAAGTCCTAAAGCAGTCTCTCGTCTTCGCGATGATAATATGGCAATTGCATTCGACTTTTGTGAGGATGTCGCGATGTGTGGTTCTGCCGCCCAGCAGCCACGACCAGCAGGAGTTCGTGTCTGGGTCGTCATCACGAACGCGCGTCCCGCGCACAAATAAGGCCAACGAGCGACACCTCATCGCTTGCACCATCTGCAGGAGGTACAATAGCTACGAGAGCGGGACGACACCAAGGGCTGTCGCAATCTCCAATACACAATGTACGTAACCTCTTGGGCATCGTTCTAGGCGAGCGACGACGAAGACGACTTGTAATTTCCTTCGCCCTCGCCATCTGGGTCGCCCTTGCCTCGAGGGAATACGTTCTTCATCTGGGCAGCTCTGACCAGATGATTCTCGACCATGCAATTGTGAATCACTCGGGTCTTTTGGCAGGAAGGGATTGTCAGGATTGCGCAATGCTCAGGAAATATCTGCTGCATGCTTTGCGACGACCACGACAAGCAGTTTCTTTGCTTTACTTGCAACGGGCGAACTGCTCGCGTGCGAGCCAGGCTCCACGCTAGATGAAGTCCCCGTACAGGTACGTGCACCTTTCGTCAATCGAAACACCAAGTCTTGGTCGCAATTATGTTTCCGCTTCCTCATCTACATTATTACATGTACTGTTGGGAACCCACAAGAAGCCCAGAAACTTGAGATGATCCAGACCCCGAGCTTGTGCTTCTTGATTTTCGCAGCTCTTGCGACTTGTGCAGCAAGCAAGCAATGATCGACTTTCTCCCTCCTGCTGTGCACTGTGGAGGGATTGCGTGTCCCAAGGCCGATCAGGCGGATTGACACCGATCTCTGGGCCAATCATATCGCACGCTTCGGGTTCTCCTTCAGCCTTCTTCGGCCGGTCAGCCTTAGCAAGTAGCCGGCGGAACATCGCTGCTCATTCGCCACCTCGAGGTTGTGCGTCCGTGAAGGAGGCCGCGACACGACACCTCCACACAAGATGTCGGTGAGTTCTTGTCTCTCCTAAGCAATCACTCACGTTCCACTTCATTGGGTTCCGTGCTTGTCAGGTGCCACGCACAGCTTTCCAGAAGTTTGCTTACTTGGGGTGCGCGTAAGAGGACCCTGGATCTGATCTTCCGAGATGGATAGGTTCACACACACGCACTTCATCATGGTGTGTACGTACCTCACTAAACGAGACTATTGGCATCCCGCTGCAGGTACGTACCGCTTTTTGGACAGACGACGCACTCTTGCGGTCCAGAAGCTTGAGACGCAATGCCAATATTGCCATCGTGAAGATCAAAAGCTTGGTGTTTTCGTATGCTCTTCGGTGGCAAATTATGTTCGTGTTTGAACACGCAAGAAAAAGCTTGGAAAGGGGCTACCATAAGTTTCTTTTGCTAGTGACAGAGTACCGGTACAAGGACATCACCATACGATCGTCACCTACCAAAGTTCAAGTGACCAAGATAATCCGGCGCTCTCGAAGCGAGGTGCTGCATCACGATAGCTGCACGACACCGGTGCCGCGTCATCTTTGACCCCTCCACCGGAGCTCTGCAGAATCTGCAAGCGGTCTATCGAGCTCGATGACCAATAACAGTTCATGAGGATGGTGATACCTCGCTTATCAGCGGCATGTGATGAGCACCGATGCTCCAGGAAGTGATTGTGCGATGTCATTCACACCCAAGCATTGGAGAAGCTACATGACTTCGTCTTGTGGCGGGGCAACTGGAAGCATGAGGGACGTCCACATACTGCTTATATCGGATGCTGGATACAGAGCGCATGCATCTTGCAAAACGGCGTTGACTGGAAGAGGACTATGTCTCCCTCCATTATTGGAAGGCACAGGACGTTGAGCGTAGAAACACAGTACCATTATTACCATTACCTTTACAGAATAGGACTCAAAACACCACTAGCCCGACTCATCATGATCACACTCCGTCTATTCGTCCTCTTCACATCCCTCTCCCAAGCCTCGCCCATCAGCAAACTTGCAAATCGACCATTCGTCTGTGCAAGCAACTCCTGATACGAGCCCTCCTCAACCACTTGTCCCTGGTCTAACATCACGATCCTGTCCGCGATCGCCATCATCTCCCTAGCATGCGTGATGATCAGCACAGTCAAGGGCTTCGCACCTGGCTGTCGAGACTCGGCGAGCAGTCGTTGCACTGTATCGCGGATCAAGCTTGCGCTCTCGACATCCAGCGCTGAGGTCGCTTCGTCGAGAATGAGCAGTTCTGGGTGCCGTGCTAGTGCGCGAGCGATGGCGATGCGCTGTGCTTGACCACCCGAGAGACCCATACCGCCGTCTCCAATGAGCGTGTCGTACCCTAGTGGCAGTGAGGCGACGAATTCGTGGATGCCGGCACTGGTAGCCGCTGCTCGCACATTTGCAGCTGAGTTGCGTGGATCTGTTGCTCGAAGACCGTATACAATGTTGCCTGAGATTGTGGTCGGAAACAATGTGGGCGTCTGAGCAACGATTGAAACGATGTTTCGTAGAGCGGTTGTTGATGTTTGGTGGATACTGCGATTCGCCAAAGTGACGTCGAGTGAAGTAGGGTCAACCTTGCTATCGATGGTCTGATACAACTTCAGCAATATGGCTGCAAGCGTCGACTTGCCGGAGCCTGAGGTGCCCACAAGGGATACGCATGAGGATTTCTCGATGTGTAGATTGACGTCCTTGAGAATCAGGTCCTCCGGTCGTGAAGGATAGCGGAACTGCACGTCCGTAAACCGGATGTCGCCAACTGAAGGTATCTGCAGAGTGCCGTCATGCTCATGATTCTTCTCTGGAAGTTCTGCAAGTCGAAGAACGCGTGATGCGGCTTGCTGCGAAACACTGAGCTGAGGCACCGTAGCCAGGATCATCGCCGCCGTCGACACACTCATCAGCAGCAGCGTGAGCACTTGAAGAATGGCGTCTAGCGTGAAATCCTTATTGATCAGCAGCTCCGATGCATAGTAGAACACAAGCGCCACGATGTAGAGCAACACGGACTGAGATAGGCCATAGAAGATGCCGACGTAGATTCCTTCTTTGATGCCTTCTCTCAGGATGTTTTCAGATGCGGTGGTGTGCTTCTCCTCAAAGTACGACTCCAGCGTCAGCGTGCGCACCGTCTTGATGCTCGTGAATGTCTCCGAGAAGATGGAGCTAGCATGCTGGATGGCATCTTGCTTATTCTTTTCCATCACAGCGCCTACGCTGGACAGGCCAGTCGTGATGAGCAGTAGAGCCGGTGTTGTAGCGAGCAACACAAGTGTCAGCTTCCAGCAGCTCACAAGACTCCACGCCACGGCGACAAGAACCATGACGATGACCTTGAGTACGGAGCCAACAAATCGACCAAGTATATGCTGCATCATCTCTGCGTGCTGGTCTAGGTTCTCTGTCATTTTGTTCGTGGCATTCTCATCCCTGTCAAAGAACTCTCGTGGCTGCTCCAAAACTAGAGCAAGTGCCTTTCTTCGAAGATGATTGACCCAGAATTGCGCAATGCATTGGCTGTTCGAGGTGGACACGAAAATGGTGATTGCGTCTCCGATGGCAACACCCAAGATTGCCAGCGAGTATCGAAGAGCTTTTGCTTTGCGGTCAACAGGATCGTAGAGCGTCTTGAGCAGCTTAGAAAAGACGAAAGCAAAAAGCGGTGTCGATGCGGCAAAAGCTAAAGTCGCGACGAAGCCGAGAAAGAGCACAAAACGTTCAAAACCTGTCAGACTTGGCCAAACAGTTTTGCATATTGTCCAGACAGTCAGCGTCAGGATATCGTGTTCGGTCTCCGCTGTGTCAGACGAGCCTGCTGAGTCCTTCCTAGCGTGGACGGACTCGTCCAGTGGCGGCTTTGGAGCGATCACGATAGACTTCGGCCTTGCGAAGTTGTGTCTCGAGAAGCGCTTCGTGACGGCTGTACTGAGCTGGAAGCTAGCTTGACTCGTCCTCCTTCCAGCTGCAGGTGCATCCAATGGAGACTCAGCTTTGTTGGATGCAACAGAAGCTTTTCTCGTTAGCTGTACGTTGGGTATACCCAATGTGTTTGTGCCGAAGGCATTGGTCATGCGGTTGCTAGGCATCACTGAGAAGAATGATGCCCCGAGTCCAGGCATTGCCATCGAGTTGCGATTGCCTGGCCTCATGCCCATGCCCGGTGAGAGCCACATGCTCTTTCGCTTGTCCACTGGCGAGTCGAGATACCAGTCAAGAGGATCTTCCTCCGTGCCATGGAAAGTGACGATCTTCTCGAGTGTCGATGAGACATCGGACTCGAGATCTGAGTCCTCTTCGTCTGAGTCTAGCACAGCATCTTCATGCAAGACCGGCAAGATCATCTCGTTCAGCATGGTCTTTCTCTTCGAACTTGCCGGTTTCTTGGGCGTGCCTACGAACTCGTAGAACGGACTACCTTCCACCTCTTCTATTGTTTTACGGTACCCATTTTGGACCACCATCCCGTCTTTCATGACATACACAAAGTCATCTTGCAAGATCTGCGAAATATCGTGCGTGATGATGATTGTGCTCCGTCCTTTGCGCCACTTGCGAATTGCCTCCATGACCGCAATGCGATTGATGTAGTCCAACGCACTTGTAGATTCGTCGAGGATAAGGATTTTCGGATCACGTATCTTTGCTCGTGCGAGTGCGACTCGCTGCCGTTGACCACCGCTGAGACTGCCACCTTTGGCACCGACACGCGTCCGAAAGCCATCGGGCATCTTCTGGATTGGATCATGGACCATGGAGAACTTCGTTGCTTCCTCCACATCGTGAGATGGGATATGTGCTGAATTTGCGCGGCCCAGTGCAATATTCTCGTGCAACGTGGTGTTGAACAGGACACTCGTCTGCTCGACAAGAAGCAGATTTGATCGCAGCCACTGTACATCCAGCTTCTGGATCGAAATGCCATCCATGGTAATCTTGCCATCGCTCGGATCGTAGAATTGCATCAACAGCTGCCCAATTGTGCTCTTGCCAGATCCGGACTTGCCGACGATGAAAGTTAAATCGCCTGCAGCGAAGAAGAGATCTACCCCACGGAGGACGGGCTGTTGAGGTCGACTGGGGTATGTGAAATACACTTTCTCGAAGGCAATGTCTCCAACACAAGCATCTGGCTTCTCTTTCTCCTCTGGTGTAATCGAGTCCTTGTCCGTGGTCGCGACCATCAGCATCCTCAAACGATGTCCAGCAGCCTTGCCTTTCTCAAGCGCGATGAGCATTGGCATAATGCCCATCAAAGCACTGACCGCCGCAATGCAACTCCAAAATGCTGTCATGATGGCACCAGCCTGACTTGCGCCTTGCACGCCTTCAACCAGGGTACTGCCATACCAAAACCCCTGCACGAACATGCCCAGTGTTATGACACGTAGTAAAGCTGTTTGTAGAGCACTCCAATTGACCTGCCGGCAGTAGAACTTCTGCGCGATCTTCAGCAGGGCAGCATATCGCCAGTTCTCCACACCTTGTCCATTGTAGCACTTGACAGTCTCGATGACGGAGATGGAGTTGGTGATGTGCTTAGCTGCGTCGCTGAGGGCTTCGATCTGCTTGTCGATTGCTGGCTGGAGCTTTCGTGATATGAAAGGAACAACCAATGCCGTGATTGGTAGTGTCGAGATAATGACGAGCGTGAGTTTCCATTGTTGCTGCAGCGCGAGGGCCAAGCTCGCCAGTGCGGTTGTGAGATCACGAAGCACCATACCGAGTGGCTGCGCGGTCGCTTCCTGGAGATCGATTACGAAGCTTTGTAGTTTTGTTGTCATTGCACCCATGCCGTCTTTTCGCTGATCGTACCATTCCATCCTACGATTCAAAAGCGCCTTGAAAAGTCGTTGTCTCGCGCCTCTCGCTTGCAATTCGCCAAAGATAACCCAACAGAAGAAGAACAAGAAGGTAACAATCCAGCTTATCGTCCCGAGGCCAACGAAGAGGAGATTGTACAGCTGCATGTCTCGCCTAAAGACGTCCTCAGTCGCCGTGCCTGCGGCGTACTGGGCCATGATGCCGAAGATGCGACCGAGCAGATACGATTGCACAGGCGTCACTGCGCCGACAAGTACTGCGAAAATGCATGAGAAGATCGCGATCGTCGTATGCTTGCGTGTCGTGAAGTTGAATAGCGAGCGCCATTTTGCCTTGGTCGCAGGAGTAGATGGTGGAGCTGGAGTTTTTGGAGTCGTGCTCGCTGTCCTTGCGCTCTCCAGAGGGTACGATATCTGAATGCCTCGATCAGCTGGCGATGGCTCATCTTTATTTTTCCGTCTCATTCTCCATGATGAGAGAAACGACCGTGATTGGTGCGGTGGCGCATGGCGAGAGTCGTCCATGTCAGAATCCTGTGGATGATTTCCATGCTTCAGCAGGAAGAGGTTGCAGGGCGGAGAATCGAAAGGTGTGGTGTCGGTGCCACCATAGCAACCAGTCCGCACTGTAAACAAATCAGCTCGTTACTTGAATCAAATTCACCTTGTTGGATCGCTAGTTATGGAAATGGTAATGGCTTTGTGGGGAGGTCTTGTGGCACTAATATTGTGCTCCTTCTGTGCTTCGTATTGTTCTTTCGTACTGCATTCCTCATCTATATTCCATCATCCGAACTTGCAATTTCGTCGAATGCGATGATTTCCAATGCTTTTTACTGGACCTGAGAATCCTATGTATACTTGCTTACGGCGCCTCTTGTCCTGAATGCACTGCAGGACGCTAGCGATCTCCCATGCGATGATTGAGCACCGTCGCACCGCTGGCACCGATCGTATATTCGAGTCGTCTTGGACGATAGCAAGTTTCCTTCCGTGTCAAATGCTCATCGCGAGATCCACGCCACTGCATTCTACGGCTTTTGTGCCTGCTCGTGCACCCAGTCGTTCAGGCCTTGCCGGTTCCGCACGATCTCGATGGCATAGAACTGCATGCGTACCGCGAAGATCGTGTCCTTCTCATCATACTCTTTACTTGCATCCGCCCTCAACATCGTGCCAAAGTTGAAGTCCTCCACCTTGTCCTCGTAGAGCTTGATGAACTCTCTCCACTTCTCTTTGCCCTCTTTGCTCTTCATTTCGTCTTCATTTATGCGCGCCTTTGCGTCGAAGTCTGGGAAGTGTTCTAGGAATTTGGCGTAGATCTCGTCGTCGTGCTTGGTGAGCTTCAGTTTGCTGCCGGGCATGGACTCGAGTATCTTCCAGTATGTGAGCATGTGCTGGATGGACTTGACCGCCCATTGTCGCTCGAGCTGATTTTAACCACAGTTAGCACATATCTCCCGAACTTCACGCTGCAGCATCATGCGCAAAGCCGTCCCATGAGAGCAACCTTTTGCGCACGCGCATGGTGATCAATGACGTACATCTGGATTGTTGTCTGCGGTCTCTGGATCGAAACCAGGTGGAGGGGCTGACATTTTGGAGGTCTTTTCTGTAGACGCGAAGGTATATCAAATGAGTAGAACTTCAGCGCCTCATCGAATATTGTGTGTGGTTTTATAGCTGCCATTATTCTTCCGAGTCTTGTATTACCAAAAAGCTTTCCGATGCCCGGCTCCACTAGGGGCGACGAGAATATGCGGGTATATTCTGTCATGTACTAAGCTACATTCAGCATGGCTTCCATTCACATTGCCAGATCTGCCCAGCCAAATTGCGCCTCCTCCGGATAGCGCAACATCCTCGTTGACTTGCATCGAATTGCATGTCAAATGCTAAGGTTTCATCGAAATCTCATTGCTAATTGTATTGAGGGTCCGTAATAATGCGTTGTGCCCGCCGATTCGCTTGCAATTCCTAGGGAGGAGCAGCCGATGATGAGGAGGATGACGGACCTGCTTCCGTATTGTCCGGATACATTCGTTTCACTGCGCGAACTATGGCCGGCTGTTAGCCGTCGAATCTCTTGTCTGGGCCATCTCATGCGGAGCTCACTGTCGCCTGCACTGATGCTTTGTCCTTCGGGAAAGGTGCTTCCATCAAGCTTTGTCATAGTAGGTGACACATTGTCTCTGGATTCAGCCAAACTACCATATAGCATGATGGAGTTCCAGTCGAAGGGTCCTATGTCGTAGGTCAGCTGCTTTGGACCAACAATATCTGGCCCTGTTCCTTACCGTCCTGCACGAAGTCAACGATGTCCAGTCCATTGTCTCTGTCAGCAGCCTTGGGCTGTTTCCAAGGGAACAAGTCTGCGAAAGGGATCCCATAATTCTGCTTGAGCTGCATGGAAACGACTTGATATCTGTCGACATCATTAATGATCTCTTGTACCGTTAGCTCATCCCCGGTGTCGTCGTTCCAATCATCCACGGCGCCCTGCAGCTCATCAATGTTCTTCACGTTCTGCGGGTGGAACTGTATATGATCGCGGGCATCGTAGCGTTGATGTTCGTGCTCGAGTCCCTATATCACACGTCAAAGCGGCCCCGCAACGTTCATAGACCAAGGTGGTTTACCATCACATGTCCTGACAGGCAGTTAGCATTTCTCTGCGGAGACGATCTTGGGGACTGACCCAGCTCATGTGCCATGGTTGCAATATTCTCCTTAAGGGCACTATCCGACTGTTCCTGGCCTGGGTCGAATTGTATGCCCATTCGTCCATCCCCTTGACTCGTGGCCCTGGGCTGCCAGCCAATTCCATTGTAGGCGCGAGTACCGGTGTCTTTCATGGCCCACAAGTATACAGCGTCAGGATATTCCGCAGGAGCAAATGCACCCTTAGGTATGCTTTTCTCTGGCTTTGCGGGGGTCATTTCGAATCTGACACCTCTATTCTCGCCCAATGCATCGGCCCTGCGAATGTTAGCCCAGCAATTGCAGGATCGCAGACCCCGGCTTCAGCAAAAACGGCTGGTCATCGACTCTGGAAATGGGTCAGCTTTGGACTACCTATCACATGGTGGTGCTTCACTCACCACCACATCTTGAAAGCACCTTTCAGAATCGGCCCCAGGATTCTCTCATCGTCTGGGCCTACAAAGCTGAAATATATTATCACCGGGCAGCTGGGCGAGCTGCGCTTCCACGCCCATGTCACATATTGCCTCGAAATGATGCCGGGCTTGTCATAGATTATTGCCTTTACTGCGGCCTCGTCAGTGAAGTCAGGATTGAGGTAGAAGGTACGTTTCGAGAGTGCTTTGGCTGGTCGTCTCCTAGTAGGAGGATCGTGGTACTGTAGCACGCGATCGTGGTAGGGGATTCTGGAGCGCTCCAGATATTTGACAGTGACGTTGTCTGGTCCGTGGTTGAGGATCGTGTAATTGTGGTACAGGTGTAGACTGTGGCCATGACGGAGTCTAAGTACTCCTGGCGACAAACCGTGCGAGTCGAGTCGATTGAACGTATGGGAACCTTCGACTGACTTTGCTAGTAGCCCAGCGATTCCGAGCAAGAGCGTGGACCAATTCATAGTGTCGTGTAAAAGTCTTCTACTGTGGCGGTTGATCGAGGCAGAATGGAAGACCGGCGTGGTTCTCGGATGCTATTTTGTTTCGCACTGTCGAGCAGTCGTTCTTGCCTTCGTGCGCACTGGCGTCCACAACAGGAACGAGCGGATAGTGAGACTGAGGTTGCAAATTCCTACACGTTCAATACTGCGAGCGCGATGCGCAATTACTTCCTGCGATGCGAAATTATTGGGTCCTCGCTGTCTGGTACGTACAGGTGCGATTGCATGTGGTACATAACATGTGGACGAAGTTGTCCGCTATTCAAAGTCGCCCGTGATGCCACCAAGGGATGTTATATGCGTGCACAGCCTGTGCTAAGCGCCATCATGAGGGTATTGATGGTCACATCGATGTAGCACAAGAATATATGGTGGCGTGAACTCCCACAAACATCACCTAAAAATCCACCGTGGGCAGCGCGACAGTGCGAAGATCAAAGCGTTCAAGATGCGGGAACGGGAATTAAGACTGTGTCTGCTGAAACTAATCAAACTGCTCCAGGAGCGTCTATATCTCGCTTATCAGCTGCTCATCGCTCTATATTGTTGGGCACCACTTCCAAGTGAGTTTTGTTCCCGCACTATCCCCGAACCCTGCTCTTTCGACCTCCTCAATCTCAGCAAACTCCTTTGGTTGCTCAACTTTTGACTGAGCGAAAGCCTCATCAACGAGCTCCTGAACTGGCTTCGCATCCTTTGTGTTGACTTCCACTCGGACTGAATCCGCGGACTTCGCGCTAATGTCGCTCACCGCCTTGTCCTTCTGCTGGCTGGGAAGAGCGGCAGCCAGACCTGCTCCAGTGACCACGGCGGTGGCGAGAACTTGCTTGCTGTTGACCATGTCGAATTGCAGGGGCCGTGAATCGTCTTGAACGCGTAAGGGAATGAAGTCGTGCTTTGACTCGACGGGTAAACTGGGAAACCTCTTAGCTGAACAGTCCTATCGCAACAATAACGCACACTCACAAATTTGTGTTGACCCAAAGTTGTAGGGACGAACGGAAACTCGAGGATGCTAGAACATCTTTTAAGAGCTCCACGTGCATGGAGTTGAATGGTTGTAAGCAGGGGTAACGGTGGTTCCCGGCGCCCAAATTGTGCTCTGTTCAACGTCGTTCCAGTCTTGATTGCCGAAAAATGTAGCAAGGAGATGGCGATTTGGTCGAAAACTCGTCATCATCGTCCGCTTTCGATCTTTCATGGATGCCTTTTTGTTGTCGCTACGAGCCATGGCGATGCTGCAAGCAGGCAGTGTTCATGTGCTCAAGACTGATGTCGGTAAGGCCCTGAATGAGGCAGTGCCCATGATCTCCGCGCAGATACCCACGTGTGTATGGCTTTCTCCAGCCAACGATGACTTGGGGTACGATTGTCGCCTTTTTCGAAGCAAGTTGATCCTCAGACTGCGCAGATTCACAGGCACTCAAATTGTTCGCGGGCTCTGTCTTGTCCACTAAGGATGGACAAGCATGATGCGACAGCAGCAGCTGTGCTTCGTCCCTGATGCTTTTCTTGAGTTTCGACGACGTGTGCAGAAGGACATAATCTGTTTCCCCTGGTATAGATGAGGGCACCCGCGTCCACATGCAATTGCACGAAGGAGAGAGAACGAGGGAGATGGTATGATAACTGAAGGCGAAACGCGCGAAGGATTGCGCGTCTTCGAGCTGCCTGTTGCTCCTCCACACCCCTGCTCCGATGTGTTGATGACTGAACGTGAGATCGGGTCCATCGAGTTTGCGCCATTTGATCAGTGAACCAAATTCATTTTTGAGGAGCTTGTTGACGCGTAGTATTGAGCCATGCATACGATAATCGCGCTCGTCTTCTTCATCGTGCAAGAGTAGATCGTACACCGCATTGCGCAGCTCTGGTGGGAGGCCGCAAAAGTAGTCTGTGGTGCTGGCCATTGTTATGTTCAGCCGTGGAGGTGGAGTGGTCAGAGCAGGCTTTGGTCAGAGCAGTCTTTGGTACTACGAGTCTTTGTCGCGCGCCTGTAAGTAGCTCGAGAATGCAAAAGCACCGAAGGAGCTAATGCTTGGGTGACAGATCGACTGCTTTACGCGTTGGTCTCCACGGTTGCCTGATTTGCAATGAACCCGAAGAACCGACAAACCGTGCTTTGCTTTATGTCAGGGCGCGATTTAAAGGCAATGACAATAACTCACTTCTTATTTCGATTGGTGTGTTCGTGAAACGGTAAGTGATTGACTTTTGATGAAGAGTGAAGGCGAGTACAAATGGTGTTTGGAGGTCTCGTGCAGCGCGCCAAGACACACGTGTGACAGTCCTCGATCTTATGGTCTCACATACGGAGAGAAAGTGGAGTACGGAACTGTCGCTCCAAAAGGAGTTTGTCATAGTCTTCAAGAGCTCTGCGCTAGATGTACCTACAGCTTTTCATAGCACCGCGAAAGCGCTGCAGTAACTCACACTACTGTCACGAATGCTGTTGACCAAGCTACTGCGCTCGTATCGAACGAATTTGAAGCGTCCTTGTCCCTGCAAGTAGGTGAACAGTCAGCGCATCGTCCATTGACCCATTTGGACATCATCATCCCTTGGAGTGGGAGAAACACATACCTCCGCAGCATCCACACTTCCCTCCTTCTCCAAGGCCTCCACAGCCGCCATCACAACACCGATCGGATGCCGTCCACAAACCGTATTCCCAGTCTCCCTCAGCACGCCCAAGAACGCGTCATGCACACCTGTCTCCACCGCATCCACACATCGCATGTCCACCTCGGCGATACTCTCATGGATCGCTGGATCGGCAGGCCGCTTCGAAGATGAGCTCAAATTTGTAGGATTGCCATTCGAGTCCTCGTAGTAGGTGTACCGGAAGCGGGAGCCCCAATGGCAGAAATCGGAGGAGGCGATGAAGATGGAGGATGGATCGGCGAGGTAGGGTGCTAGGAGGGTGCCAAATGCTTTCTCTGTTGCCGAGGAGGTTGAGCCAACGAGGATGGGGATGAGTGGTGGGAAGGCATCGGCATTTGTGAAGTTGCTAATGCTCATGATCAGTGTTTTTGCAAGACAGGGACGGAACATGTCACATACAGCGAGAGCATCTTGTAGATATATGGCAAGTGCATCTCGAGACTATGCTCATCTCCGTCTGCTGAGCGAGACATGTGTGTGAACTTGCCGGTCTTCTCCAGTTCGCCGATGGTGTCGAGGTCAAGCTTAAGGTCACCTAGTGGTGTCTCATACGTCTTGCATCGCGATAAGGCGCATGTGTCCAAATAGTAGTGATGCGATGGTCCCAGTAGAAAGATGCGTTTTCTGGTGGGATATCAGCAAGTGTATTATTCAACTTGATCATCTGATGATGCTTCTCACGCTTTCGACCAGTCCACAGCCTTGTAGGCCCATGCTGCTGCAGGTCCGGAGTATGCGTAACCGGCGTGCCTGCGAGCTGGACATGAGTATGCAGCATACAACATGCACAGGCCACCTACGGTGCTATGATCGCTCTCGCACTTGGTGTTGGAATGTCATAGTTCTCCTTGGACGATTCCGCGCCTATGCCGGGGACTTTGGATGGCACAGCGGCAAGATAGCCATCAAGCTCTCTGGACAACTCATCGCCATCATCAGTGTACCTGTCTTCGCATGAGCATCATTACTATCACACTGTAGGACTCGTGCAGGTTCAAGCTTGTAAGGTCGACTAGCTGAGCTAAGGCTGAGATGTCAAAGCGCAAACATACCACGATCCGGCATGAGTTGCGCGTCTGGTCGTCATTTTATCATCAGATCTGCCCCCGAATAGTCTCGACAACCTCGACTTGAAAGCCAAAGCCAGCTTGAACTAGGTCAGATCAAGCAGGTCAGGCTGATGGTCATGCCATCGAATCGCACATGCGACTCAGCGATATCAAATAGTGGGGTAGTTCGAAGCTTCCCCGACGGGGTATCGGCGCACGTCCCAGCCAGCCACGAGCCCAAAGACGGCAACGTTAGCGGGTCACTCCCCTGGGGCTTACAGCAGATCCGGAAATTGCCTGGAGATCTGCGGTTCAGGATTGTGGTTTACGCGACGAACGCTTTTCGCGTTGTTGACGCGAGGCGTTGTCTGAAGAGCATGGGATTATTCGTGACTGCCGAATGCACTTGCCATGAAAGCACGGAAAGGGGAAAGCTTGCGAAGGGATGGAAAGAGCGACTGCAATTTGTACATGACAATGCTCGCTCCTGCATGACGAGCATACTTTGAGTGTCGAGAAATGCTCCTCCGAGTCTTGCTGACTCCTGCCCAACCCAAACCGCAAGCAGGAAGATCACCCGACACGCCCAACAAAACAAGAGGTTCCAGAATCCAGAGTCTCGGACGCGGATGCTTCCCAAGGTGCCTGTGCATGCAATTGCGCAAAGGGGACGAGCGCAATTAAGGTTATGTGGCTTGCTGCTAGCGTGAAGACGTCGACTTCGCACCAATGGGAAGCTTGCAAAGGCTTGCTCGGAAGGCCATCCTGATGCTCGACAGCGATTAAATTTCCTCGTGCTTGTTGCTGGGAGCTTTTTGCATGGCGTATCTGCGCGTGAAGAATAGGCAAGGTTAGGTACTAGTAGGAGAGGGCGCGTTTGCACCTCTCCTTCCTTCCTCTCTTTCTCACTTCCTCACCTCTGCTTCACCTACGCTCTTTTTTCGGTCCCACCTACGCGCGTGTAACGTCGTCCTCTCTCTTATCACGCTCGCTCCTTCAGAACAGGCAGGTGCTTTGTCTTCACGGATATCGTCTCCTACCCTAGCACGGCAGATCTGCAGCTAGAAAGCACGCGCACAGAAAACGTGCCGGCCCTGCGTCAATTGAATCCTCACAGGAGCGAAAGGCTCGAGCGATCGGAATCCGTGAGGAAAGCTCTCGAAGCTCCACGAGAGACGCGCGCGGCAACGCTGCAAGCACGGAGACCTGCTGCCCACATTTCTTAGGCGAACATGGGTCTCTTCTCACGACGCTCCACGGGCTCCAAATCCCTCGCCAGCACAAACACTTCTATTTCCAGCTTCAAATCGAACGGTTTTCCGCACTCGCCGAGTCCGTTTGCGAAAATGGTGCCCCAGATACCTGATGTGCCAATTCCAAAACCACCAGATCCGTGGGCGAATCCTGTGGCTTATCTGAGGAGTATTCATGCGGTGAGGGAGAGGAGTCGGTTGGTGCTGGAGAAGGCGAAGAGGAATCAGTTGAAGCATTTTGAGGTGGACATGAGCAAATTTCCGGAGACGGCGAGCTATGTCGTGAGCATAATTAAGGTGCGTGCATTTGCATTCAGGCATGCATGGAGGGGCTGTCCCAGACCTCATGCAAGATAAAGATAAAGGACGTGGGGTCAAATACTAATGTCTGAGACAACAGCGCGACTTCGCAGACGAAGGCTACGACACAATCCCACCCCATGGCCGCTGGCAACACTTCGATGTCGGCGGTCGGCCGCGTGTAGACCAGCTCATGGCCACCTGGCCTTCCACAGTCGATGCCCAAGAACGCTGTCGCCGACTACTCGATCTCTTCCTCGTTTCCGTCCTCCTCGATGCAGGTGCAGGCACGAAATGGGTATATAAATCGAAAGAGAATGGCAAGATCTACCGTCGCTCGGAGGGTCTCGCAGTAGCTTCGCTGGAGATGTTCAAGGTGGGCATGTTCAGCAGCAATCCTGCCGAGCCTTGCCAGGTCGACTCGAGAGGACTGCGCAGCATCGATGTAGCAACTATGGCGAAGGGTCTACAGGTCTCGGAGTCGAATCCTATCGCTGGACTGGAAGGTCGCACTGGACTCCTCACACGCCTCGCAGACGCACTCGAGAACACCGAAGTCTTTGGTCCGGAGAAGAGGCCAGGAAATATGCTCAACTATCTCCTCGAGCATCCGACCACACAAGTCTCTTCAGTGCCTATCATCCTGCTCCCGACCTTCTGGGATACGCTGATGAGCGCGCTCGGTCCCATCTGGCCTGCCACACGTACAGCAATCGATGGACAAAGCTTGGGCGATGCATGGCCGCTGCAGATCCTCCAGAGCATCCATTCGTGGGAGAGCATTGTGCCCTTCCATAAATTGACGCAGTGGCTGGCGTACTCCCTCATGGTCCCCATGCAGAAACTGCTGAATGTCCACTTTGCTGGCGCAGAACTCATGACCGGCCTTCCTGAGTACCGCAACGGTGGTCTCCTAGTCGATACTGGACTTCTCACGCTCAAGCCAGAGGACACTCAGAGAGGTATTTCAGCGTACAAGTCTGTACATGGGACTGCTGGTATGGAAGTCGTACCTCTGTTCACGGCCGATGATGACGTGATCGTGGAGTGGCGTGCCGTCACAGTGGGCTTCTTGGACGAGTTGTTGGCGGAGGTCAATAAGGCCTTAGGCGTGAAGTTAAGTCTGGCGCAAATGCTGGAGGCAGGAACATGGAAGGGCGGACGTGAGCTAGCGGAGGTGTCCAGGCCGAATACGAAAGAGCCGCCTATCATGATTGTGAGCGATGGAACGGTGTTCTAAAGAGTTTCGGAAGCAGGAAGAGGGAGGACATATTAATGACCAATTATGATACGACAATGGGCGATTGCGATATCTTCACGACGAATTGACGGGCGGCTTATACTCATTTCATGGGCGTGAAGATGGACTTGGGCGGTGCATGGATGGTAGGGATGGGATGGGATGAGCTATGGCAGAACCCATACGGCTGCTGCATTATGATTGTAGATCGTTCAATTCTCGATGAATATATTTATGTTGCTTGACGCTATCTTGGACTATACTCACACCAAGTATCTGCGATGATCCACCCCAAGTGGTAGGCCTGTTCAGGCTTGAAGTCAAAAGTAAGCACATCTGCTCAATATTGAATATCAACCACCTTGAAGTATGCACTGAATGCTGACTCGATGATTCTTAGGCTGCAGCTACATTTCTGTGGTGAATCTGCAGACAGCATGATGAATAAATTTCTGATCTTCCCGTTCGATGTTAGAGTTGAGCTTCAGTCGCCGAGACGCTTCTCATATTGCTTCGCAACGATGAAGCATATTGCGTTCGATGCCTGCATTCTACAACATGGGTCTTCCGACTTTATGTCTCCCAGGGTTGCGTCTCTGGCTTGCTCTGCTGCCTTGAGCTGGTCATCTCCTTCGAGGCGCAATGGCTTTCTCGCTGAAATGGATTTCGATTGGTGGTAACACTCGGGATGGGTCCTTTGCGATATCTTCATCAATGGTTGCTGTGATTGCGGCGACGATTCACGCTGGGGTTGTTCGCCGGGAAGAAGGACTTCACAGTACGAAAGGGTTCGCTCTGCTCCAAGAGCTCGAATGTGCTTGGCCTCTGGATCCTCCAATTTCTGGGCATGGATCTCCGCAGATGGACAAACGCTTCGCTGATTGACAATCTCTCATGGACTGATCTGGTGCGAGTCGAGTTTCTCGCGACGCAAGGCTCTTCCTGGGCACAGTGTCAGTCTTGGTCAAACTTGACAAAGTGATCATGAGGAGTACCTACCACCATGGCTTGTAGTCCTGGACAGCAGCAAATCGAGTCCGTAAATGCTTGTTCTCCTTGAGCTGACCATAAGCGCTATGGTAAGCGGTGTCGGTTCAAATCTCTGCACCGTCCCCGTCAGCAATGCGGTAATGACAGCTATAGAGCTGAGTCGGGGTCTTGGACACCACTTACATATATACAACTCAAACAGTAACAGGCCCTTGTGGCGAGTTGGCGCATTCCGCTCGTGCTGATTTAAGCGTATTGTCTTACGCAAGGTGTGCACTTGGTTCCATTGAAATCTTGGTGCTCAACAAACCTAGATGCCACTCGCCATTCTTGGCCAGGTCATTCGCGGCTCGACGAAGACATGTCGTCGACAGTCAATGGATCCATACTGAGCATCGTTCGAGCGAGCGTGGGTGGTCTGCAGGGGAAAGATCTATACATATATAGGTAGCAAAACCTTTGGGAGTGAAGCCGACAAAGTAGCCGGTCGTGAGCTGAACAGGAGGTGCGGTCTTTGTCCTGAGGCTTGTTCACAGGTGGACCATGTGCCGCAAGGTTGTGAAGAACAGTGAAAATGAGACGAAAGTGTATATACTGCACGAGAATGGGGATCTGAAATGTGGATAATGCACTCTAGGAAACGCAGATGGAGGGAAAAGAGTTTGCAATTCCCTCATGAGGAATTTCTGAGGCGTGGGAAAAGTACGGATGACGTGCCTAGGCGGATTCAAGCGTCCAGGCAACGACTGGCAAACAAAGTCTCACCGTCGTCATCGCAAGGGGATACGCAGCGATCCGCAATGCATCGCCAGAGAGCTCTCCATAACACGACTAGTCTCCTTGCATTATTGCCCAGACTCTCCCCGACTGTATAGGTGCTTAGCATTGATGTGAGGGGATCAGGGGATATCCCCATTCTGAATTATCGCTGTAAGCTGCCGGACCTTGAAGACGCTGTCGCGACGGGAAGAATCAACATCACCACCTTGTAGATCCTCATCATTGCGCCAAACCGAACCTAGCCCATAGTAAGATGCTATTACGCTGTGGCCAGCCATCTCAGCCCAAGTACCCTGCCATGCGGTGTCTCTCAACCCAACTATGGCCCCCCTAACAAATGACCTTCCAGTACTTTCGAGCCCTCGCAGCACACAAGATCCTCGCAAACAGGCCCACCTCATCGACACTCCAGTTCATCGAGGCCACCACATCCGGCGGGCATGTGAACGCCCTCGAGAGCGAATGGCCATCGTGATCTATAATCTCGGAGGAGTTGGCAGCGAGATATGGCTTCTGCCAGGAGACCTTGACTTGAACTCCTGCTGCCTTGCCCTGCGTCTCGACCGCGTCGTTGGCGTCCTCACCATCCTCATTCATCACATCCTTCGCATGCTTTGCCTCCGTCTTCGTCGCATTCTCCACAGCCTCTGCACGCTCTCCAACCTCTGCACTTCCAAGCACATCCTCCAGCGTCCACACGACCCAATCCTTAACCCACTCCATGATCTTCCTCCCTCTCTCATCAAGCTCAAGATCTTCCGCACCCATCGCATCTCCATATCCCCAGAAGCAGACACACGCACCATCAAGCTTCACCTCAACTTTCTTATACCTCTCCACAAAATGCGCATACGTGATCGCGTCTTCCCAATCCCAATCTGCCCGCTCATCCTCAGGGTCGTTGTACGCGCCATTATTATATGCCAAGATCAAATCTTCGAACATGTTGTTGCACACGCGGATTGTTGGGGGGATACCCGTATAGCGAGAGAGGCGCGCGAACACCTCTGCGCCAAAGCGCTTGCTGACGAGGAGGTATTCGCCGTGTTCGCGCTTTGTGCTGCTGGTGATGAGGGCGTCGTAGATGATGATACGCAGCTCTGCGGGCACGGCGAAGAGTGTCCACGCGTTAGTCTCTGTGGTGACAGTGGAAGCGGTGCCGAAGATCTCCTTTGACGACGACATCCTGGCGTTCTGACAGTGCTGTTCCTTGTGAAAGTTCCTGACAATCGTTCGGATGTGCTGATGTTCGAACAGAGTTGCGCGTTGCAGATGAGACGGCGGTAAGTCTGAGGGCGACAGCGAGGTTGTTGGTGGTATTGTTGTTTTGGTTTCGAGAGACAAAACTATTAGAGCGAAGGGAAGCGCTTCAAGCGCCGTGCCAGTGTTTGCCTGTTCTTAGCACGAGTGGTCACCCCGAGCACTGCCCCACCTGGTCAGGAGTAACTGCTATACATGATGGAAAAAGTGACTCTTTGTGCCGAAGGCAATGAGTTGTACTCGATCATCTGTGCAGATCAGTATCCGTATTTTGGGCTCTGCTGTTGTGAAGATGAGTACACATCATGAGAAGCGACATACATATGTACTAGACCATTCAGCAACCAAACATCCAGCATAGAAGCCTCTCCTTGATAGTGTCCATCCTTGCAGGCTGTCCTTGCCGCAGCTATGTGCTAGCCCTGAACTTCGTATCTTCCCTGTTCGTACTGCTCCAGCCAGCGTCCAGCATTCTTCCTCATGCTCTCAACGCCCAAGATCCGCGCGCACAAGCCAGGCCCATCGACGCCCCAGTCGAGCCCTGCAACCGCGCGAAGACGACAGGATACACCTCCACATACCACAGAGCGAAAATGCTCGTCGAGCTCGAACCGCTTGTCTCCCGGCCGCTGCCACCACACATGCACCTGCACTCCGTGCGTCCAGCTTCCCTCGTTGCCTGCCTTTGTCTCGTTGCCTGCCTTTGTCTCGTTGCCTGCCTTTGTCTCGTTGCCTAGCACACCCTCGAACAGATTCTGCGCAGCATCATGAATGATCTTCATGATCTCATACCCCTCCTCCCTCAGGAACAGCTTCCCGGACATGAAATCGTCGCGGTTCTTGCCGGCCCACAGGCAGACGCAGGCATTCGCGATCGCGACCTCCACCTTCCCGTACCTCTGCACGTATGACGCGAAGTCTGCCGCAGTTGCCAGGTCGGCAAATGCGGTCATGCCATCGTTCTCTCCATACACCTCGATGACGCGATCGCAAGTGCGATGATCGATGACCACCCGTGGCGGCTCGCCCTTGAAGTGCTTCAGACGCCCGAACATTTCAGCACCGAGGCGCTTATCGATAAGTAGGATGTCGCCGTGCTCACGCTTAGTAGTATTCGCGATAAGCTCATCGTAGACGTGGATGCGTAGTTCAGGTGGGAAGTCGATGAGGAAACTCGATTTGCTGGCGTCCTGAATAGCGGATTGGCCTGTGGCTAGGTACTGAGCGAAGATGTTCTTGGCGCAGGACATTGTTGCTGTGGTCCTTTGAGTTCGCTGGTTCGGGGTGCGACAGAGGTGGTCTTGTATTTCTTCTCGTTCGTTCGCTTGGGAGTGGTTGTGCTGTGAGGTACGCGAGAATCGGGAAGGTGTTGAGATGCGAGTCGAGGATACAGGCGGTGTCAATGTAGCAGCGAAGAAATCCTGTGGCAGCAGAACTGTCTTTGTTTTCCTTGACGAAGTCGAGGCGGGGAGAGTGCCCTCCGCGCACCTCGAACTTTGTTTGCTCCATGACCCATCAGGCTAGCTCCATCGCCGCAGAAAGTGACTTATGCACTGCCGTCCTGGAAGTGAATCTCTTCGCCTCAAGGAGACATCCAGCCAAGCAGAGTCATGAAGCCGAAATGTGAAGTTCTGTGCAGTCACCGTCCGCAACATGGCAATGGACAGGGAGGGGACCGAAATAGTATTCAGCACTAAGAAGGAGCAAAAGTACGTGTATCTTAAGTATGCGATGAGTTATAATGAAGAAAAGAGGAATGGCTAAGTGAAGAGCTCTGCAAGATCTATCAGGAAATCACGGCGAAGAGGGAAACACATAGTAAAAGAGCGAAGGGCATAAGGAACTTGCAGGGCAATCGCCGCTGGCCTTCGAATGCAGCAAACGTGCCTCCTGTTCTTCCAACGCAATACCATGCGTTGCCATTGTGTCCAAGCTCTTCCCACATATCACTACGTTCAGTCATAGAGCAGTTGTCCAGAATGATAATGGAAGCCCGAGATCTGGAAGATCATGGATGCTACCGTAAAAGTACATACATTGAATACCCCCTTGCGCTATGCTAATGCCCATGCCATGCTATATTACACATGATATCCAAAACCGCTCGACCTCCATCCAGTCGCTTGAAGTTCACACCTGCACCTGCATAACCTTCTTCTTCTTCTTGACCAGCCCCGCTCCGAGCATATTCACCCCGTTACTCTCCACCCCTGGCACCACCTCATCCACAGCAGCCTCAGCCTTCCTCTTCTTCTTAACCATCATCATCGGCGCCGCCGCAGTCCCATTAGTCTCCCCACTATCCTTGATCTGAGCCTCTTTTCTCCCCCTGACACTCCACCCCCACCCCCCATCCCTCCTTCCAGCAAGCACACCCACCTCCTCAAGCCAGGCGCGTGTACTCGCCGTTGCCGTCTCCAAGGACTTAAACTGTAGTTGCAAAAGCCGCTCCGTGGCTTTCTTGTAGTCCTTGTCCGCGAACACGAGAGTACCTCTGGAGTGTTCTGGCCAGAGGAAGTATGGTGAGGAGACTGGGGGGAGATTGGAGGTTCTGCTGGTGGTAGAAGAGGTAGGCTGGGCGCGTTTGATCTTCGGTGTGCGGGGGATTATGGGACCGCGGAGGGGTTTTCGAGGTTTCTTCTTGTGCGTGAGCGATCGGGTCCCCTTAGCTCTACGTCGTGAGGGTGATGCTCCCGATGGCGAAAGACGAGGCACCTCAGCGATCGACTGCTGACTCTCCACGCTCTCCTGGCTTTCTCCAATAGCTTCTTCCTCGGGTGTAGTAGACGCAAAGACAACCCACAAAAACCCCACCAACCGCCCAGACGAGCACTCCTGCCGAAACGCCATCATCTCCCAGAACTGCTCCAGGCTCCTCACGCTCTTCCAATGCCCACTGCCCTTCTTACTCGGACTAGCCTCCACATTCTGGCTCGAAGTGTTGTTGTCCGGCAACTCGTCGTCTAGCTCGTCGAGGAAGCGGGCCTTGGGGTCGTCGGGGAAGTGCGGGATTAGGCAGCGTGGTGGTGCGGTGGGGTGGCGCGTGAGACTCAGGAGGGGGTGGCCGTGTTTCCATCTTGCTTTGAGGGAGGGGTCGAGACGGACGCGTTGGGGGAGGTAGGGAGTTATGCTGTCTTCGCCGGGGATGATAAGGTAGGCTTGACTTGTGACTTCTCCATTTCCATCTTGCGCAGCAGGGTAGTGCTGCAAGACGGGATCCAACACGCGACACCACCATTTGACCAGCTGTCTATCGTCGCTGACGTGCTTGCCGGGGTTCTCCACGCTGCCGGGGAAGAGGTACTGGTCATTGGCGCGTGCGAAGAGACTGAGCACTACTTTCTTGCCTTTCCTCCTCCGAGTCTGCACGATGAACTCGAGAAATGTGGTCGTGATCGTGCGGAGCGGGCTCTCGTGTCCTTTACCCAGATCCAAGAGGCTCAAGTATCCAGTTGAATCGGCCTTGGACACGAATATGGTAGTCAGATGGCGCGTGGTGTAGATTAAGACCTCAATGGCCAGGCATAGCACCTCTCCTCTCTCTTCAGGACTGGCAGAAGAGGTAGTAATAGCCACAGAAAGAAAGTGCGACTCAGTATACGTGCGTTCTGGCTTCGCGCCAGGCGGAGCCGAGAATAGCGCTGCTGAACGCGTGGGCGGCGTGCTAAGGTGGTAAAATGTAAACTCTGCGTCCTTGGGTAAGGCGGAGGCGAGGCATTCGGCCAGCGAAGGCGCCTCTTCTTCTCCCTTCGAATTGGAAGACATTGGGAGATCCAGAAAAGCAAAGATTATGTAGAGTACGGTAATGCTGAAGAGACGAGGCTGAGATCTGGAGGGACGCGTGAATGAAGGATGGGGTGTGTGCACGGATCTCCCGGCCGAAAGGGGAAAGAGACTCCGCAAATTTGGCGATGGATGAATGCATTGCGATTGCGCCTGATGAATAGACGTTCTGGTACATATCCATTGGTGTCATGCAATGGCGACTCCATCATCAATACGGAGGATAGCAGCCTCCCCATCATTACTCTCCCAATGCCCCCCTCCCACCCTCCTCCGCGCCAACTCCACCACACCACCAGTCCGACACCTCACCACCACATCCCCCCATCGCTCCTCAACCGCACCCTACACCTCCTCCGACCCCGACGCCGCCTCCACAGCACCGCGATGGCAATCTACGCCCCGCGGCATGAGCATGCCCTTCCGCGTACGCCCCACAAACAAGAACAACGAGTGGCGCGTCAACAGCGACCCGAGGAAGCTGAATGAATTCTACAACAGGTTGCTCGGGGAGGGAGGCGAGGCGATGCTGAGTGAGGAGGCCAAGTGGCTGGCTATCACGCATAAGAGTTTTGATCAGGGGAGGAGGGGGTTTAATGATCGGTTGAGTTGGTTTGGTGAGTTCATGCCCTCGGTGCTTTGATGGGTACGAGGATGGGGATGCTAACGAGGGATGATAGGGAAACGAGTGCTGAGTATGCATACATCGCTCGCACTACTCTCATCACCGCCTACGCCCTCGCTTCTGCAGACACCAGCGGGTGCGGAGTCGAGACAGCCGTACGAACATCCGCTCCTCGAATCACTACCAAACCTCTCCTCAACGACACATTCACACGTCCTCGGCAAATCGCGGTTATCTCAATTAGGCAAGGAAGCTGGCTTACAGGGTGTACTGAGATGGAAGCCGAAGAAAGTGGATAATCTGAGCGGCAGTGGATTGGAGTTGGTCACGGCACAGGCTATTTATGCTATTGTGGGTGCAGTCGCCTTAGAAAGAGGCAGTGAGGTCGCGAAGAGGGTGGCACGGGAAAGGATATTGAAGCCCTTGGGTCTAGAGGGCCGAGATCTGTCATAGTTGGGAATGGGAAGGGTGTATATCGTGTAGGATTTGTGTGCAGATACACGATTGAGATATCGTGAATGCCCATACCCTAGATGTAGGGAACAATCAAGACATGGTGGATGCATATGCTCTCGATGGACGAAGCAATTGTGAGATGTGTGATCAAGATACTGCTTCTCGTGAGGCACATCCTAGGAAGAGCTTGGATGCGGATTTTGGTATGTTTGGAGGACTGACGATACTATTAAGTGGCTGCTCTCCCTTTGCTGCTGGTCAAACCTTGCTTGTCTGATGTGAAGTGCCCCCTACATGCCTGAACCGCTCTCGCTGCGCATACCCGAAGGCTGCCTACCTCGTCAATGAACCGGCTACAGGAGTGTTTGCCTGCAGCTACCATTTTGCCCACGAATGAGGGCTCTTTCGCCTCAGGCTCTCTCGTACCTCGCACCTCCTACTACATCTCTGTAGTCCGCACGCAATTCATACTCAGACCAAAATTTTCCTTCCTCCCTCTGTCAATCACGTATATACACCTCATCCTTGAGCCACTTCAATCACCTCTTTCTGTTTCCAGTATACATACATATACCACAACAAATCAGCAGCAGCAGACATGTCTACGAATTACCTCGGGGCTCTCTATCATGTCTTTGTTGCCTGCGGGGTTTCCCTCCACGCCACAGAACCAGGAGTTCCAGCGGATGAACATCCCAGAGCGAGATCATCTGCGTGACCTGGGGTTTGGTCACGGAAAGGAAGGGTGAGCAGTCAACCACACCCGTCCCATGAGACTTTGTGTGGCTCTCGGGTCAAATTGCAGCGTTCGCACGATGTTGTGTGGGCGCTTAAACTCTCAGACAACCGACCAATCCGGGGAATTGGGCATCTTGGTCCTCGCTCTAAGAAACCCGCAAGAGGAGGAATCAACTCTGCCGACGACTCTATCGCGAGCGGTATACGGCATGCAAATTCTCGTCGCTTCCGCCGAGTTCATCAGTCCTGGCCCTCTTGTTGCCCACGCCGAAGACCTCGATACAATTGTCTGGGACGGGAAGAAGCAGTTCTCGCCCAGCGGATGGAGAACCGGGAAAGGCGCGCTGATATGGGCACTCGAGATGATGTGTATCATCCCGGTGAGTATTCACCCCATGCTGTGGTGCTGCTAGTGGCTGATGGTTCGCAGTGGACTTCGCGCCTGGCAGTGGAGATTTGACCTGTGGCTGCTCTTCTTGCCCTATAGTAAGTCTGATCGAGCTGGGTTGGTGAGAGCATGGACTGACAAAACCCACAGTATATATGCGATTGACATGTCTCTTTGCAAACATGCTTCTTGTCTCTGCCTCTTCCTTCGTGAGTTCCAGCCAAGCCCGTACCATGGCATAGCATGACTAACGAGGCTCGCAGTATATAGACACCGGATGGGAAATTTCTGCATAATTACTGTCTGTGCAGCTCTTACCAAGGTAAGTTGGTATTCCCTTGCGAACGACTCGGCTGACTCAAACGTGCAGTATATATCTACCGATAACACCACCAACGACAACGCAGGTGCCACGCCAATGCCTTCGGGAGTGGAAGAGGGCCATCACAACATTGTAACCCGACGCTCGCGCAATGACGACGTTGTGCAGCGCAGTACCCGGACGTACCTAGCGCGTGGTCCCACGAGCCCCATTGAGGGCTGTGCTGGGCCTGCGGTGTGCAAGGCATTCCGGGGCACGACGCTCCGACAGCTAGCAGAGTCCGAGAGACTCTACTACCCAGCAGAATTTGTCTCCGGCAGCATGAAGCTGACGCGTTGATACCGCGTGTTCCAGGTCATATGCACAACATATGACATGCGTTCTTCTTCGTGTCATCCGACCGTTGCTAGGTCCGGAGAGTCTCGAAGCATTCAGCGCAATTTCTCTTTCGAAATGTGTCGCAATGGCAGTCCAACACATCGAGCGAGCCGTGGTTTGGACAGCTCATCCATTTCCGTTACCGGGTTTAGACTGTATGCTCTATGCGAAACGCTTTGTTGCCACCCCAGACGAATGTCATGGATGGTGAGTGGATGTGGACGAACCGTGTCACTGTCATTCTCTCAGGGCACTTGACGAGGCCATTGGGCAGACAGCTGTTAGACAGTTCGTCATGGCTGTGCCTGGTGAGTTAGACCATGCAAACGATAATGGTGATTCGGCTGACGATATCTAGCTGGTGCGACAAGGTCTACATTCGCTGCCATCGCGGACTCGCGAGCAACAGGATGCAGCGCGCGTGCGGAGCTGCTGGTGGTCAGCTGGCGTGTCCGAAGCCCGAGAACGAAACGAGCACGGGCTGCTTCTTGGCGCCCTCGGTTTCATGCCAGGTCTAATCACCAAGCGTCATTGTCGGTTGTCTTTCCTTGCTTTATAGTAAGTCGTGCTTTGCTCGAGTTGATTGGGACGCGGACTGACGAATGAGCTAGTATATATACACGCCATTCGCTCCACGTGTGTATGACGGCGATGGAGCATTTACAATCATGATGCCCCTCGTGCCATGCGAATAGCAGGATTACTAGCCGACTGCCTGGCTACGGAATGTCAGTAGCCATCCCTCTGCCCCATTACAGCCTAAGAAAACCGGTGTCGTCGAAATGACGAAGTGGACACTTGAGCATCTGATCATGTCTCGAGTGCCCAATTCCTTCCCGTTAACGAGCACCCAATCGCTGGCGAAGCAGCCACTCAAGCTTACAAAGGCAGACGTCGTCTCAGCGCTCATCGGATATGCCTCTCGCTTCGCGAAATTCGAAGTCTTGATCGATGCCAACTGCGATTGCATCATCGATCGAAGTCCAACGCGTACTGCCGGTCTTGCGCCCTGCGATCATGCAAAGCAATTCGCCAATGCTATCGCGAAGCACTTGGAGCAATCACGCAAGGACCACGCTCCTTGGGCCCTGGTCGAGATCAGCGTCAAATGGTCTTTCGTCAGTACTCTGCGCAGCCATGCGAAGCAAGGAGATGTTGGATGCACGTACAGCCGCGCGAGAGATCGAGGCCTGCAGACGGAGCGGACTGCCGAGGAAGTGCTCTGGTCCACCTTTGTGACAAAGAAAGAGACTGCTGCCGCTACCGCCGCTGCTGCTGAGCGCGAGAAGAGAGAGCTCATGAGCAGGAGGCCCAGCTCCAGATTTGGTGGCACCTTCGGAGGCTACTTCTGATGAAGGCGAGCCAGGGACAACGGCAAGAAGATAGCTTGAGAGCGGTAATGGGTAAGTTCTTCGTGTCTTGAGATCCAGCCATCGACAGAGCAATACTGACGGCCATACAGGCGGACCTCGCGTGAACCACATCTTGGGAGGCGTGAATGGGCTAGGGACGGTACCGGGGACCAAAGATCAAGAATGTTGCCGAAGTCACTGTTGGAGAAGGCCTTGACTGTTTGTTAGCGGGTCACTTCGGACATTGTTTGTTAATATGTTATCAAATCAATACTTCTCTCATACTCGTTCTTGCTCCATCGCATCTTTCCACTCAACCCTTCCATCACACTGCTGTCTTGCCTCCCCACAAGAAACCCCATACATCGCAACACTACTGTCGCATCAATACAGATCCTGTCATCCAACCCTTCGTCGTCGTACGATTCTAAGTGCTCGTCGTCTCCGCATCCAGAGAATCTCGCAAGGTCTGTCGCTCAACGCCTTCTTGAGCCTCCATAATAGGTCTACCAGGTACGTGATACGCGCAGTACAAATCTCGGTCTAAAGCTAAACATAGTCAAGATCTAGCACAGCATGGCCAACACGATTGTTGCTCAACCAAACCGTCTTGCGAACCTGCCAGCCGAGTTGCAGCTGATGATCCTCCACGAATTCGTCTCCGAGTCTACACAGGCAGACCAGCACGCGCTGGGGACGACCACTCGCGCCCTTGGCAACGAAGTCCGACGCTTGAATGCAGAGCAGCCACGGCACGTTACCTCCATTCGCATCTCTAACGAGGTGATGGAGCACTTCGTCTCAGCTATCCGGGATGAGGATGCAGCATATGCCATGGGCTTTGACGTGTCCACCCAGCGTCAAGAGCAGGCTGAAGCGCTCCAAGGCCTTCTGGGTTACGCCTCGAGGTTTGGCTACCTCAAAGTCGAGGTCGACGCAGACTGTGAGTGCGCCTTCGACCTAGATATGCTCCCGGGCGAACTCGACACCTGGGATGAATCTGGAGCGCCGCCAGAACTGGACGGAGACGCAAAGCTGTTCCTCGCAGAAATCGACCTCTCAGCGAAAGCATCGTGCTGTCTGCGGCCGGAATGGGCAGACTTGGCCATTGAGACAGTGTGGACGGTGCCGATCTGGGCAGACCTGCCAATTGACACACCCATGGAGGGCTGCGCCTACTCTAGGGCGAGGTGGCTTGGAGTGGTGGAGAAGGCGCTCTTTGAGATGCTCGTATGGTCGGTCTTAATGGTGAAGAAGGCCCAGAGTGCGGCGCAAGGAGGACGGGCCGCGCAGCCATCATCGTTTGCGGATGGGTTGTGGACAGAAGGATTCGTGGACACGGAGGTCTAGGCGCCTTCGGCAGGGATGGAAGTCTAACGTGGCATATCTCAGGTTCCAGGATCATCGGACTGGACATGTTCATGAAGGACCTCTGGGATTTTATACTGCAAATAAACTTCTGGTTGAGAAACCGTGCCAGCAACTTTGGAATCGTCTGAATAAGCTTAGCTCTTGAGACTTTTGCAGTGCTGACTTATGAGCACTTTCTGGTAGCATCGTTGACAATATCCTGGTCAAAGATGCATACATATGCAGAGACCGTCGAGCTTCGATGACTGTTGTGGTGAATGAATGAATGAATTTCGCGTGCCAACGCGCGAGCGCTGTCCACTACGCGGCCTTCTCAAGCCGATCAGCGCGTTCGTACGACCACTAGATTTGCCTCTCTCAATCTACTCTTGATTCTTAAAGCTACGTCTCCGCTATTTTCACTGGCAGGCATGAAACGATGGCAAAGATAATGATGATGGAAGGATGTCGAATGCGAACCTAGAAAGGACGAATGGAAAGATGGAGTTCGCGTTCGGCCCCTACCTTCGGCGAAACTGCGGCGAAATGATGCGCCCCACAGTCTTACAGCCGTCGATCGATTCATTAAGCAACCGCAGGCGCTCTTGTGTATAACAACTGAACGTTGCTCCAATGCATAGTACAAGATGCCTTCGACTCCGAATCAGAGATTCCTCCACACTATCCACCAATCGACAATCACTGGGCCGCTTCATCATGACTTCCGCACCTGGTAGACCTGACCCGCAGGAAGCATTACATAACAAGGCATCTGATGTTTTGATCTCGCATTGGCAAAATGGGACGACTCTACCTATACTACCTGAAAGCATCAGACCAAAGACTATCGAGGAAGGCTACAGAATACAGTCCTACATTGAACGACTTAGCGCAACCAAGCCGATTTGGGGATGGAAGATCGCAGCAACAAGTATACATGGCCAGAAGCACATCAACGTGGATCGACCTTTGGCAGGACGAATACTTGCTGAACGAGTCACTCCGTATGGTGAAGTCGTCTCACTAGGACCAAATCGCATGAAAGTTGCCGAGTTGGAGTTTGCATTCAGGATTGGTAAAGATGTTGAGCCGCGACCTGAGTGGGTGTGGCAGATGGACGAAGTGATGGAACTGGTCGATGGTCTCTTCCTTGGAAGCGAGATACCCGACTCACGATACGACGATTTTGTGCCGGTCGGCGCCGCGCAACTGATCGCTGATAATGCTTGTGCCGATCGATATGTTCTCGGTCCTGAGGTCAAAGACTGGCGGAATAGGGATCTATTTGAGCATAAGGTCAAAGGTTGGGTTGAGGGATCACAAACTGTCAATGAAGGGAAAGGCGGCAATGTGCTTGGAGATCCGAAGATTGCGATGACTTGGATCGTGAACGAGTTGAGTATGCATGGTGTCAAGCTCTACAAGGGGCAGTTCGTCACAACAGGGACTTGCGCGGTGCCGCTCACAATCAAGCCGGGCGACAAAGTCATCGGTGATTATGGTGATATGGGCAAGATAGCTATTGAATTTGGAGCATAGCGTACGTCGTCGGTCACGTGACATCTGTCAATGGACTTCCAACTTGAGGTCAATTTTGGAGGTCTTTGCTCAACGTTGAAGGGATGATAATAACTTTGAGATAGACTCGTAATCGTGAGGGCTTAGCTATAGTATGTACGCTGCTTGACATCGACACTAATGCCGTGTTCATTCTCGAGTGACAAACGAACCGTGGGTGCCTCTCCGGTCAGCGCTTGTGTACCAAGCCGAACAGGTATACGGCATCTCGATTCACCACTGAAAGATGCGCCACTGAGCACTTGCAAATCTGTGTCCTTTGCAGCTGCCAGCAACGCCACAACATTGAAGTCCTCGCTGACCGGCACAGCATACATAACACGATTGATGATGGCACTTGTCAACGTAAGCACCGGATACGCCACGAGGATGAATACAAGCCAAACACTGCGCTTCAAGGTCGGATACATCTTCTTCGTAATAATATCTTGTTCCTTGATAATGTACGCAGTAGGATTGCGACCTCCCTCGAGGACATCGCCATTGCGGCTAGGAATCGGCCGATCTGCACCGTTCAGACTTGTGATTCTGGACCATAGCATTGTCGCTGCTAGATCGGGCACCATGTATAGGCTGAAACCACTGCGGTCGATCAGGTGATCTAGCAGGGTATGGGTAGTGAGAGAAGTCGCCGCGATTGTGCCAGTCGAACTCGGCGACTAACGAAGCATAGACCTCTTGAATGGTTAATCTGTTGTTCGTGATGATGTCTTGTTGCTCATTGCGTGTACGCAGTATTGAAGCGCCAACGAGAGAGACATTCGTGGGTGTGATGCGCCACTCCGCCTTTGCCAAACCTCGCGACAACTCAACGCGAATCGCTTCTGAGTAGAAGGTTTCATTGCGAGTTTCGTTCCAGCTCGAAAGCCAACTCACGGAATAATTTGACGCCCAATCCACCGTTGAAGGTTCATCGTCTTTCCGCTTACCGGCCCATAGTCCGGTATGTGCCCCAACCACAGAAGGATAAGACGTGAAGTTAAAAGGCGTGACGTTATTAAACCCATTCCAGTACGCATGAGTGGCTCGTTCGTCGTCGGTCGGGTTCGCGATCCGAGCTATAGTTGCATCGACATCCACCGAAAGGAGCATGGATTGCTCGATGTTGTCGGTTGTATGCAATCCATCTTATAACACCTGCACGTACTCAGGCAAAGGTGCATCCACCACCACAGCTGTCTCGTTGTCGGGCACATAGAGAGCATATCCATATGTCTGATTGATCTTGGGCTCGGTCCAGAAGTTTAGGTATATATCCGTGCAGATGGAGACATCATTGCCGACTCGTTGTTTGCCAGGACTTGCTGTGAACCCGAACGCGCCGTCTCCGAGCTGCAAGGTCTTGGTAGTGTATCCGCCAGCGAATGTCTTGTAGCCCACGGCTAGGGCCAAAGGCATTGCGTCTAGCAAGAACAAGAATACTCGTACAAATACGTGGGCTCGAGAATCCCAGAAGTCCTTGCGCATCAATGCATCCAGATCCTGAATGGCTGTGCTTCTTTGACTAGCAGCTGCGACGATCGATGCTTTCATCGCCATTCCATTGAAGATGGGATTTTCAAGACCCAACATGAAGCCAAGCACGATCAATTGATTGATCTGGCTTAGCCAAGTAGCGATCTCAGAGTAGAACAACGCTAGCAGAGTCAGGTCCGAGCACACGAGCTGTGCCGCGACTGCTGCAACATCCCATACCGGCAAAGAGGATTTTTGGGATGGTACACCGTGGCCACGACATGTTCTACCGCCCCCTCAGGTGCCTGCAGTAGTGGTGAGAGAAGACCTTGTCGAATTTGGCTCCAGGAGTTCGACATCCTCGTCCGTAGTTTCCAAAGATTGAGTCATTTGTCCAGTAGCTTGTAGAATTCCAGAAATGAGTGGAAATTCGACTATGCCGGGTACAATGAAGGCCTATGACCGTCTTAATGGCAATGAACTAAGCACAGGCTCCGTGGATATCGGCGTTCATGCTGCTTCACCGCGGCTCAAAATATCCTTGCCGGATGCTGGGCTGGCTCAAAATTTGGGGGCTCGAGGCAGCAAGTGGAGCTTGAGGCATCATACCGATGCCATTCACAGACTAGATGCAACGTGAGCATGGCTGTATCTACAAGGGTGAACATTGATTTTCTCCGTGCTCAAGGTATAGGATCTAGTCCTGCCAGCGATAGCAATAATGGGCCTACACATGCTCTGCCGTGAATGGAGTCCAGAAGCACATCGTCGTTCGATGAGATGTACTTGTGCTTAAGGGTATTCTACGTTTCCTGAGATCCTGAGTAGACAATAGAGGAGTCGTCGCTGCCATGACTCGAAGATAATTATAGACACCGAGGTCTTGGCTGGAGTAGATCCATACTTCGGAAACATCTCCTTCCGTGCAAGCATTGACATTCAGCCTCATCTCGAATAACAGCCTGGCAGTTGGCACAACATCACACAGTTGGACAGACCGTCTTGTAATCCTACAAGGGTATTCTCAGCATTGATCTCTGACATGTGAATAGTGACATTCTTCACTTGATCCAAGAAGGCCGCAGCTCTCCACGCTAAATTGTACTCAAAGTCACGTGATGAAAAGAGCAGGCTGAAAATCTACAATTACGATCACTCATGTAGACAACTGGAATCTGATCCTTTACTTTGCCGACTGAGATGTTGGTCCTTTATTCTGCAAGGCCATCTATCGGAGTTTCTGAAGTGGTCACATCGCGACCACGTGCCGGCAGTATATTTCCAATTCTCTGCAATGCCGATTTGTTCGAAGTCCTCGAGGCTCGATTTGATTGACGATTCTCTCCAGAAGTCCTCTCTGCAGCCACCTGAGCTTTTCTCCGTGCTTTTTCCTCTTTGGCGTTCTCGTAATTCTGCCTCAAGACACTGTCAGTGAAGGAGCCAAAGCCGAGGCCACTGTTACTGTAATATGTCCCTGCAAAAGGCACATTGGGAAGCATGCCTTGACTTTGTGGTGGTATGGTTGTGTTCAGCTGTTGATCAGCATGTTGTATGGCAACCGGAGTGGCGCCATACTTAAGTGCATTGGAGGGACCTGGCTGACCGGCCTTCGTCCATTTTTGACTTGCTATGTGTAGACCCAGTTCTGACGTCGCCGTGGTAGTCTCAGAGCTGCAATTCCGGCTTGACATAGAGAACGTCGATCTAGGCCTCGTGAAAAAGGATCTTATACTGCCTGAAGATGAGCTGTTCGTTTCCGAGACATCGAACTCGCTCAGATGAATGGTGCTTGTCGACGGTGCTAAGCTCGCCCTTTGCTTACCCTTGGCCTGGCGTACTGTAGCTCTTGAAGCAGTGGTTGCAAGTGATGAGGGCGAACTGCTTCTCGATTCAGGAAGTGCTGCAAGCAAGTCATCTAGATTCCAGTCCGGCACATCCGCATCAGCTGAATTCCCTGTCCCTCGAATCATCCGCTGCATACTCTCGAGTTCGTCCTGCCCAGCCGGAAATGGGAAGGGGAGTTGTCTAGAAAGTGCATCTAAGCTCACAAGTGAGGCTTCGTTCCCATCTCCAGGACGTTTCCTTTTCCCGTGTGGCTCTACCGTCGAGTACTGCTGAACAAACCGGTCAAAAATCATCTCCTCCTCGGTCTTGGTCTTCGGCGATCGCTTCCCGCGGCGATGATGAGCGCGAATGGAAGCAGGCGACGAGCTGCGCGTTCCTTGTAGTGCAAATGAGCGCAAAGAGGCTAGGGATGGCGATGCATTGTTTTGACAGGCATGGTTCGCGGCGATGACAGGAGATGACCTGTGCAAGGTCAGACTCGTATGGTTCGCAACAAAAGTCCTGAGTGTACCACTCACTCATTAAGCAAGTCTATCAGTGCACGAGCCGCATCTCCTGCAGACAGAATATGCTCCCTGTAGCTCATGCAGAAGCTCCTGTAATCGCCGTGGTCACAAGCATTCCAGGGCACACTGTGCTGGTTCTCAGCACCGCGACCAGAGTAGTGCAGATGTTGTTCGGGGTCAAGAAAGAGCTCGAGATCTAGTAACCGCTTCCGAAAGATGCTAAACGGCTGGGTGCTCAGGTGCTGATATGAAGCCGAATCATCGAGCCCAACCGTTGCCAATAATCGAGCCGCCACGGTCAATCGTGATCGCACTCCGCCGAGCAGATGAACAAGATCCTGGACTTCTTTAGGAACTTCATATAATTGTAAGTAGATTCGCTTGAGGTGGATTAGGTCGGTGATGAGACCATTAATGGTGTCTTGCAAGCTCATAATTGCAGAACCCGACGATAGCATAACCCGTAAGGACAAGTCGCAGGAGGTGCGAGAGTCTTATACCTCTCGAACAATGTCGTGGGGAGCATTGGACATTTTGATGCCTTGTGTACCGTGATGGACTCCACTTCCTTGCTGCAAATTACCTAACAGCTCGTCAGGACGGCATCGATGGGGTAGAGATAAAGCGATCCATATTCGAGTATTTTAAGGGCCAGGAGAAGGATCTCATCAGGACACTGGGCAGGTTTTACGCCGTCGACTGGTCGTTATGAACCGTGGACAGGCAGTTGTGTGGTCAAGTCAAGTCGGCGCCCTCGCACTAGCGGGACAACCGTCGTAGACGAGCTGCAAAGGTTTCCTGCAAGTATCGCATAAGAATGCAGTTGAGAAAACAGGCTTCCCGAAGACCACTGATGTAGAATTGGATGCGAAGTGACAGTATTGCATCGCGCATTGTCCAGCCGGAGTTAGGGGGCCTGATCCGTATTAGAGGTGCCTCCCCCGGTCTGCACGGACCCCCGGTCTACACGGCCGAAATTTTCAGGTAATACCTTATAAAAATAATAATAAAACTACTTATATCTTAATAATAATAGTTATTACTAAAGTAGAAATTTATACTAGGGCTAATCTAACCGTACGAATCGTATAGGTAGTAAAATTATATAGTATCGATAGGTCTACGTTATCGAGGTACCTCGCGGGGAAGACTACTTCCCGAGAAGTATACTAATAGTAATATAAGCGTAAATTATTACTACTATAAGAGAAGAGGCTTATAAAGTATATTAACGTGCTTACTAATCGCGGTTAGGCCCTATCCTATCTAATAGTTTAAAGATTCGTAGTAGAAATTAGTAAAAAGAGCATAGGGAAAAACTAGCCTAGGAAGTTCGTTAAATATAACAAGAAATATCTCGCTAGTAGCTTCCTTTAGGCTATTAAAATCGCGTATAAAAAGGTAGATTTAGCGAAGTCTTATTAGAGATAGTTTAACTAGGTTTATAGGC
>AZYM01000253.1:0-17821 GCA_000611715.1 Scolecobasidium constrictum UM 578
AGGCTAAGGCTTAAAAATAATAAGATAAGGAGTAGAAGGAGATAGATATAGCTTAATATAAGACTTAAAAGAAGGTACTTAAATAAGACGCTATATTATAGAAGTAAATAGCTACCGCCGCCGAGGTAGATATAAAGGCTACTAAGAAGGCTAAGAAGGTAGCGTAGAAGGTAGCTAAATAGTAACTCGCGTAGGATTAAAAAGCGACTTAAAAAAAGCGTAATACTAAGAAGCAGCCTTTAAAGGCTTTAAATAAGTATTAAGAGGTAGTAGTAATTAATAATAATTAAGATAATAGTCCCTCTATATACTATAGGATCTTATCACGTAGTCGCACTATACAGCTACTAAAACACTATAATAATACTTAAAACTTTATATATAGGTAATAAGGCACGTAAAAAATATAATACTAAAGTTTTAGCTATCTATATTTACTATACGTAAAGTTATTAATAAATATATCTATATCTTTATATAATTTTAGTGGCTGTATAGACCGGGGGTCTGTGCAGACCGGGGGAAGCACTCGTATCGTGCCGTTTGTTGCCTCAGGCTTCAATAGTTTCTCCTGGGATGACACGACGTCGCGTCTCCAACGACACCAACTCAGTCGCAGCACGAGGCAGCACCGCCGTGAGTAGCCCCGCAGTAATCAGCCCCAATACCAGCCAAGGCAACAGCCACAGCGTGTCGCCGTTCAGCTCCGTATCGCAGGAAAAGGCAGCAGGCCTCCTGGGGGTGGAGATAGAGCTGGGAAGCATGCAGAACCCACCGTTCAACGTAGGGGCCATCTCAGTGGTGAAGAGCCGGTTGAGACAAGCCTTCGATGCCCACCCAGTGACAAATGCGATACCAGTTACCGGTATCAGCAGGAAAGGAGACACAGGGACAAGTTATCGGTTCCGCGTTGGCGACGAAGAGAATGTGAAGAAGGTCAAAGAGAACAGAGAGTGGCTGGTTTCCCATTTTGAAGGAGCGAAGATAAAGGAGGACACTGAGTATCTGGTGGTTGTCGATGGAGTGGACAAGGAAACGATTTGCAATCCCACCAAGACAATGATCCGCCCAACCGCACACGAGGAGATTGGGCAGGAGAACAACATCAGCATCAGCAAGATTCGTTTCCTCGGGAACGGCAACCCGGGCAGAAACAAATGCTCGGTTATCCTACACATGCCGGACAAACGTGAGGCGGACCAACTGACATCAAGGCAATACATGGAGTTCGGCGACGAGATGGTGTTCACGAGGAAGTTCTTGCCCATGCTCAGGAACGGGCCCCAGCGATGCTACAAATGCCAGAGACTTGGAGATCACAAGGCGAGGGACTGCCCCAACCAGGAAGCCACGTGCGAAAAGTGCGGAGCGGATGGGCACAGGGCAGAAACATGCGAGAGTGCGACAACGAAGTGCATCAACTGTAGTGGCAGCCACAGGGCTAGCGACAAGAGGTGCCCGGCATTTGTAAGCGTGGTACAGGGATATAGACAGTCATTGAATGTCTAGACACCTACGGATCCTGCAAGCAAACCTAAGGAAGATGCCAGAAACACAATACAGTGTACTGAACGACGAGACATACAAGGACTACGGACTCCTAATGATCACCGAGCCTCGTGTAGTCCGGTTTGACCAGGGAGAGTGGCAAGTGACACCCCAGCAACACTCAACATGGATACCAGTACAGCCTAAGTACGAGGGTCGGGAGCGTAGGCCCAGGGCGATGATATGGGTGCACAAAGACATCCAGTTCCAGGAGCTGGAAACAGGATCAAGAGATGCGGTGGCGGTGATGATCAAGGTGGGAGGGGAGACGATTGTGGCGTTATCGGTCTACGTAGGACAGAGGACCAATGAGGAAGACGTGAAGCTGAAGAACGCCATGGAGAATATTGACAAGGTTATCCAGGAAGCTAGACGGGCATCAATCGAAGAGGTGGAAATCCTTGTAACTGGCGACTTCAATAGGCACGACCAATTGTGGGGTGGCGACGCGGTTGCAAGGACACCGAGACAAGGCGAAGGGACACCGATCATCGACATGATGGCGGAGCATGACCTACAAGGCCTACTGCCCCGCGGCACGATAACCTGGCAGTCGTCGCGAGGGCACCAGTCAACGATAGACCTGACGCTGGCGTCGGCTGGACTCACCGAACGACTACTGAAATGTGCCACGGATGTCACAGCCCACGGATCGGATCATCTGGCGATCGACATGGAGTTTGACCTGGCTCTGAACGAGTCACGTGAAGTGGAACGGAAGCTCTGGAAACATGCGAAGTGGGATCAAGTAAGGGAGATGGTCGCCGACAGGCTGGCGACAAGACCGATGCCGGACAATGATCAGGATCTGAACGGTTATGCTCAGTACATCCTCGACCTTACAACCGCAGCGGTGCAGAAACACGTACCAGTCTCGAGGCCATGCAAGTATGCCAAGCGATGGTGGACGGAGGATCTCACGAAGCTGCGAAAGGACTACACGTACTGGAGGAACCAAGCGCGAGCCGCGAGGAGGAATGGTTGGCGGGATGACGGACTCGAGGAGAAGGCCAAGGCATTCAAGAAGCGCTTCCACGATGCAGCACGCAAGCAAAGGAGCAATCACTGGCAAGAGTTTGTGGAAGATACCGACAACATCTGGGACATCGCGAGATATGCAAAGCCAGGCCACGTCAAGCAGTCAAACCGAATACCGGCCCTCAAGACAGCAGCAGGAAAAGCCGAGACCGCGCCGGAAATTGCGCAGTGCTTGCTGACGGGCTTCTTCCCACCGCTGCCAGAGGTGACCGAAGAACCTGACCGGGATGACCGGGTAGAGCCACTGCAAGACGTACCACTGACGAGGGACGAAGTCAAGGTGGCCATATTCTCCTCACACCCATACAAGGCGCCAGGAATGGACGACCTACCTGCCATCGTATGGCAGAAGCTGTGGCCGGAGCTGGGTGGGCATATCTTTCGGCTCTTCGAGCTATCGCTGGAGTTGGGTAGAATCCCGGACAACTGGAGGGTGGCCAGGATCGTGCCGTTGCGCAAACCTGGAAAGCCGGACTACACGATAGCGAAGGCGTATCGGCCTATCTCCCTACTCTCAACACTGGGCAAAGCGATGGAAGGAGTGGTTGCTGAACGGCTGTCCTACCTCGTGGAGACACACAATTTGCTCCCCAAAAACCATTTTGGTGCAAGGAAGAAGCGATCGACTGTGCAAGCGTTGACCGTCCTCCAAGAAAACATCTACAACGCGTGGAGAGAAAAGAAAGTGCTCAGCATGGTGAGCTTTGACGTTAAGGGAGCGTACAATGGCGTAAACATAGGTGTCCTCGAGCACAGGCTAAGGCGACGACGGATCCCGGAACAACTCATCAAGTGGATCATGGACTTCTGCTCCAACAGGAAGGCAGCCGTAGTGGTGAACGGTCACGTGACGGAGGTCATGGACATCCTGCAAGCAGGGTTACCGCAAGGATCCAAGGTGTCGCCCATACTGTTCCTTTTCTTCAACGCTGACTTGGTTGCCTCCAAGCTGAATAGGAATGAGGGGGCCATGGCATTCGTCGACGATTTTACGGCATGGGTGACGGGCAAGGACGAAGCGAACAATACAGCAAGGCTGCAGGAGACTGTTATCCCAAAGGCGGAACAATGGGAGAAGACCAGCGGGGCAACGTTCGAGGCGGATAAGACATCTTTCATCCATTTCACAAGGAAGCAAGGGGACGACTTGTCAGGCGCACTGACGATGAAAGGAGAACTCATCCACCCCCAAGAGGCAGTCAAAGTGTTAGGGGTCGTGCTAGACCGTAAACTACGATTCAAGGCCCACATGGCTAGAGCGGCGAAGAAAGGCACGAATGCAGCGTTGGCGTTGAAGAGAATACGAGGCACGAACCCGAAAACGGCCAGGCGCCTATTTACAGCACTCGTGGCGCCAACTATGGACTACGCGAGTCCAGTATGGTCAGGAGGAGCAAGTCAAAGAGATATTAGGACACTGAACGTGGCCCAACGGATAGGGGTACAAGCTATCGTGGGAGCGTTTCGCACGGTATCACTTGCCAGAGCCGAGGCCGAAGCGTCAGTGATCCCATTGGAAGAAAGGCTCCAGAGGCAAAGGAATTCGTTCTGGATCAAAGCGAACACACTTCCATATCGAAACCCGCTAAGCCGAATCATACGCCAGACAAGCCCAGTGGCCCGGAGATTTCCATCGCCCCTCATGGAACTGGCCCAGCAAATGACGGGAATCCCAGCAGGGCAACTACCCAAGGCCCAGCCCTTTTGCATAGCGCCATGGCAAAGCGTACTCCAGGCGTCTATACAAGCAGATAAAGGGGAAAGAGCCTGGACACCAGGGGAGAAAGGACTGTACATCTACTCAGCAGCGTCGTATAAGAAAGACAATATTGGCGTGGGCGTATACCACGAGGTGACTTCGAAGACCGGCCAGACACACAGGTGTCGAAGGTCACTAGAGATAGGCAACAAAGCTCAGGCGCCACCAGCCGAAGTTGGCCTACGAGCCATCGACGCTGCGGTCGAGTTCGTGGGTGGGTCCTACCCGCCATGGATGATCGCGAGCATCGGGCCAAAAGTGCGATCCATGGAGTACACGATTGTCTCGAGTAATCGAGCATCGGTGCTGGCGATAGAAAACACACGAAGAGCGCCACACCAGGCATTGTTAAGGAGCATCTCACTAAAGGCCGAGGCCTTGCGTAGACGAGGAGGACCACGGATCAAAGTACAATGGGTACCTAAGAAGGACCTCACGTTTGACCAAGCCAAGGAAGCAACCCAACTTGCTAAGATGGCCACCGTGAGCGACCTTAACCCCATACATGAAAAGTCACTGTCGGCAGCAAGGCGGCAAGCCAACCAACTCGCGAAGAAAAGTACGCGCAAGATGAATCACCACCTAGACACAGCGCTACCAGGTAAACACACCAAGGCGATGTACGATCAGTTGACTGGGAAGCAAGCAGCCATCCTCTGCCAGCTGCGCACTGGAATGAACAAGCTGAACAGCTACCTGTCCAAGATCCGAGTATGTGACACTGCACTTTGCGAATGCAACAATTCAGAGGTGGAAACGATCGCACACTACTTGTTCGAATGCTCGAGATGGAAAGAACACAGAGATGAGCTGAAAGGAAGCGAGGTGGAGAGATGGAAAGACTTGCCATACTTCGTGGGAGGGAGAACCGAAGATACTGCACCAAATGGTGAACTGGTGGATGGAGACCGCAAGCATTGGGCACCGAATATGGAGGTGGTCAAGCGCACGATCGAATATGCCATGAAGACGGGCAGACTGCAGTGAAGGAGCTGGGATCTCTTCGAAGCCCCTGCGCGTCCTGAAGTCGACTTGCCTCTATACTGAAAGTCGACCTCTGGGAAATACAGTCCCGGATGAGTGGGAATGCGACAGGAAACGAGATCTTTGTCTATCAGGAACAGAGAACGAGAAAGCTCATGAACAGAGAAACCTCGATGAGGGCGCGAGGGCCCAGCAGTAGCTAGTCCGAAAGTAGCATAGTGTTAAGCCCACGGGCCAGCTTGGCACCCGCGTGGCGTAATGAATTCTGTTCTGTTCTGTTCTGACACCAACTGGTTGGCTGAGGCCGACAACGAAGTCGCCAATGATTGGTACATCATTTTTATGCGACTGAGGGCTATTCATGCTCTTCTCCGACGAATGTGCGATGAGAGAAACGAAACTTTCACCCCTCGAAACAGCCTCAAGCTACCGTATGATCGAGGTCATTCGATGGAGGACCTGAGTGTTCGTTAGTGCGGCAGCTATGGACGAGTGTACTATCGAACTCGAGGTGCAGCGTTTGCTTATGGCTATTACTGCTACTTCTCACTGCCGTTGTCCCATCAGAGCCTCTTTCAGATCATGCCAGCCTTTGTCGGCATGTTAGTCCGTTCTCTCCAGGATATAGCTTCAAGTCAGCATTGGCTATATCGGTAGCTCAATCCATCGCTTCTATCTCTTCTTCTCCGTTGCACCGGCGCGAAGCCAACACAACGGTGAAAGAGGAAAAGAAAAAGGGTGGTCACTGGCAATCTGTAGCTGGTCAGTATCAGAGAGACTGGTTATAACAGCGTACCTGGGTTCCAACTCGATTCCGCGCCTCAGCTCACGCAGTCATGAGCCGAGAGCGCGTTGCAACCAGCTACACGGGTGCCACAGACATGCCCAGTTGGGGAGTAGCTAATGACATGTCCTAGCGTGGGCCGTGAAGTGGGCGATAGCTGTGAAATATCAGCTTTTGACCGCAAGCAGCAATGCTACTCCTCGACCGTCCAGAGCTGAGCCTGACTGGTTACTCGAGTCGTCGTGGGTGCTCTGCCCATCCAGCTCACAACTCGATGAGCTCGCGATTTTGTAATGCGCAGTCCGAGCAACAAGCAGTTCCTTGGAACTTAGCTCGGCCTGAGAGAGACCTGAACCAGTGCAGTCGCGGGATTTGGAGCGATGCCTTGCGGTAACTTTTGCTCCAGCACAGCTCTTGATGCGATTAGGCAGACTTGCAGGCTCCCCACCAGAAGTGGTCCCCTTCCTCGCATATGGTTTTACGCCAACAAAGCCCGAAAGCCCTGCGGCCGCGCAGTTTTGCATGGGGGTTTTACGCATGCTGTTTATCCTCATAACTCTGTGCTCTGTAAAAGAGGTGTCTGCGGAATGGATTTAGAGTGGGGCCGAGGCACTTGGGTCGATGCTATCACCGGGCATCCACAGACGGTGCACCGATGGGCACGAATGATAAACAAATTGACTTTGAATAGGTGCAAAAGAACTGAAAAGTTGTTGCCTTGAAGTGTGGCGGAAGAATGGGAGAAGAGTGGCTCAAAAATTCGAATTCGAGGAGTCAAAAATCGCGCCGGGAAAAATGGGGCATCTCACGTGGAAGGTCATAGAATGGGATATGCAGCCAATCAATGACTATGATTTTCAGGGTTGATATGTTCGACGGGAGGTCCATGCGCTCTCGGTTTTCTTTGCGTGCCCTCCTTCTCAAAATTGCAAGCTCTCACTTCTCAGAACAACAAGCACCATCATGGCAGGAGGAGGCACGCGCAAGGTAAGTCACTACTCCGATTCCATCTGATGCCATCATTAACATCTGATAGACTGAGAATGGAAAGCGCAAGAAGCAGGTCGCTTCTGACGAGGTTTTTCGACATGTTTGCGACTCCCCACACGTTGTTTTGCTATTTGTCTATTAGGTCGAATCACAGGCTACTACAAAGCCGAAGAAAACCAAGGTATGGGAATGTAGAAACGCTTGTAGCAGGCATAAAGACATGTACTGATTAGATGATGGACCGATTCCGCGCCTGTGCCTCAAGCTTCAGCTGCGAACACAAGCAGTAAGGTATGTTTTCTACAGCTTGTTTTCATGATACTAGAATTCTAATAAAAGATCCTAGCAACCAGCTGCTTTGAAAATCCTCGTTGCAGAGTGGAAGGAATTGTCTTCTGAGGATGTCTTTGGCAAGCCAATCTGGGATGAAAAACTCCCAATCATGCTCAAATTTATCTCCAGCCAGTTTGGATCAGACGATGCTTTTGAGGAGATCAGGTTTTGACTCCTCAAGAATGGCTCATCTAATGAGCATGCTGAGGAAGTGCTTGGCAAACTTGTCGTGGCGAGCATTGAGAAAACTGGAGAAGGCCTGGGGAAGCTGTGCCTGAGATCCAAGGGGCTCGATGTCGACAAGAGACTCGCTATTGTGGATCATCTCACTCTTGTTCATACCATCGTGAGTCATCCCTGATCATCCATGGATTTGCACCAGCTTCCCCAATATCCCATGTGTTCTCAAGACTGACTCCCATTAGATCGAGGAGGTGGACGACTTCGAGATCACGCAGGAGCGCTTCCCTCAGCTCTTCTATCTTCTCCCGAGAAAGGCCTTCAAAGCGTTCGAGAGGTCCCCGAAGGACGGTGATGCTTTCAGTGTCCTGATGCGAGCAATTCTTGATGCGTTCAGAGACCTTACGCCCGATCCCGCAGAAAAGCCAGAGAATTGGTCTAATGGCTGCATCAGTATGGGAGATCTTGAGCAGTTCTGGAAGCTCACGAGGGAGGACCTGTTCCGGATCTTGGAGCCATTCATGGGCAAGAATCCGTATCCGGATAGCGATACTGAAGAAGAAGACGACGCTGGCGAAGAAGCTGGAGAAGTCGAGCCTGGAGTCGGAGGAGGTGGCGGAGAAGAAGCCGAGTCTGGAGAAGCAGGAGATGTGGGTGCCGAAGACGGAGACGTGGGAGCTGGTGGTGGACATGAAGATGAAAATGAGGATTGGCCAGCACGTGCTAGGGCTGCCAGGAAGTGCAGGCTCGATTGCATGAACGGCATTGAACACCTCATCTACACGCACGTGGAGATGCTGCGCTCGTGGGAGATCATTGAGTGAGACGAGGTGTCTGGATGCGCAGACTTGGTTACGAAATGCTGCATAGCAAAGGCGTTGGGTCGACATTTGAGATATCCTTGGGACAGGCATGACAGGACATACGTTTATTGGGAGGTGATTACCATTATCACAACCTTGACTCTACTTCACAAGTCTTAAGAACTGAGCTCCTCTTCCACGCCACCCTTTTCCTCATCTTGCTCGTCTTCGACCACCTTCTTGCCACAGTCTTGCGCATTGAGAGCCACGTCATCAAGCTCCTGCGTGATCGCCCCAACAGGTGCTTCGTTCTCACCTTGCAGTTCTTCCGTTGCCGTTTGGTCAGGCGTGTCTTGTGTCTCGTGTATTCGCTGACTCTCTTCGTCCATGTTCCTCTGTCTAGCGCGAGCAGCTCTTTCTTTACGCGCCTCTTCCATTTGAGATGCCATGTCTGCTTTCGTCCGCTGACGCTTTGCCTCCTCCCATTTCTGCTTGGACTTCTTGAGTTGCCGCTCGTCTTCCAGCCGTTCCCGGAACGCCCGATCAGCCCTCGACGATGGCTGAGATTCTGAAGCAGATGCAGGCGCGGCTCCTGGCTGTGCTCTTGTCGATGTCCGAGACCATTTAGGCACTGAGCTCGAAGGGTTCGCTTTCAACGCTGATGATGAACCCAGTGTGCGACCAGTAGAGCGGGAGAAGTCATATCGTTGAGCTGTGGGCTGCTTTTCCATTTCGGTTGTTTGATTCCAGGGATCCCAAGCACTTGTGACCAACGTCGTCAGTTGATCATGGGAATTTGTGTGCCTGTCGTCATCGTGAGGATGCTCGTGCTCCTGGACAACGTCTGCTGATTCCCTAGGCTGGATATGCTCATCAGTATTCGATCGCCCGTCCAGGATACCTTGAGCCTTAAGTCCTTCGATCCAAGCCGCATGCTCAGACATTAATGCGTGCACTTGGTCATTCGGATGTCTTAAAGCCCACTCACACACCCACTTCCTCGCTTCCAAATCCTCCATGAACGCCAGCACCATGACTGGACTCGTCGCCAACACCCCCCTGCCCACATCCTTCACGCTCCGAACAAACCGTCTCAAATCATCCCTCAACCTCTCAAACTCCGCACTAGCATCGACAAGCTCCCTCGCCTCCCTCCTTAAGCTCTCCACAACAGGCGCCCCATAAACACCCGGGTCATCCGACGCCCGTTCGTCGACCTGTTCGCGCATGAATTGCACAAGTGTGTACGCTCTCGCTTCGCGGATTTTGTGGACGAGTTCTTGCCCCGGCGAGATGGCTTCACCCGGTGTCTAGTGCAGTGGATGTATCCTGCTAATGTTGAGTCGTTTCTGGATTACATCGATCGCTTTCTTGTAATGACGCCACGCGTTGTGAACTCGTAGTATTCTGCGATCCTGGAACTGCTGTGCAATTTGTGACCAGTTGTTAGTATTTTCTGAGCGAGTGGCTTGCTGGTCGTCGTAGGATCGCTCTATTGCGATGGCCATGTCTGGGTCGACTTCACCATCCATGTTGGGTCGTACCAGTGAGAAAATGGAAACAGTTGATGCCTTTCTCGCCGCATTCATCATTATCTACGGATTGGTTTGTTGCAGGTGTTTGGCATCGCCACGAGTGCCTTTCAGTATGACAAGAAGACAGTCATCAAACAATTCTTTGTGTGGACATCGAGAATGCTGTTCTACTAATCAACATAATCATAGACAGCATCTAACCGTCCTCAGCGGCCCGTTTCTTTCGTCCCTCCGTAGCCTTCCTCGCCTTCTTGCGCGGCTCAACGACCTCCTCATCATCAGCAGTCGTGCCATCCTCATCCGCAACCTCCTTCGCATTCCTCTTCGTCTTCTTGCCCCCGCCCTTCTTCGGCCCCTCCTTGGCAGGACTCTCATCTCCAATCGTTTGACCCTTTGCCCTATTCCCAATCCTATTAAGAGCATTCTCCAATCTCTTACTCCCCCCCTCCGCCCTTACCCTCGGCGCAAACCCCCCCGCACCCACCCCACCCCCAAAGAACTTCGTAATGTTTGCCTGCGTCCCCTCCTGCTCCCTCCTATTCAGATCCCTCACCACCGGCACCAGAATTTCGTCTACGCGTTCATTCGTCCACCCAATCGTGCTCATCAGAAACGCCCGTAGGGCCTGCAGATCCGGTACTCCCCAAGCAAACTCACTCGGGTCATCATCCACCTCTGGGTGTAGGTACGCTGTCTCAACTCTCGGGTCGGGAAACCCCGTCGGTAGGAAGATCTTGGTGCTGTTACGTCGGAATTTACGGCGGAAGGGGGATGCTGCATCGTCGTCTTTCTTGCGGGTGCCCTGCTGCACGGCCGTCCACCAGCTCTTGAAGGCGGCGAGATCGTCGAACTCGGATATGATTTCGAGAGCGGTTACGGGACCGATACCAGGAAGGCCCTCGGTGTAATCACTCCCCAGGAGTTGCGCGATGGAGATGAGTCGCTGGCGGGTGAGGCCGAATTCAGATTCCAGGTCTGTGGTGAGGTAGCACTCCACGAACTTCGCCTGGTTAAACACGTTCTTATATATCCGCGTCCCCCCAAACAGAAATACATCGCTATCATCCGTGACAATCCCATCGACAAGCCCTAGACTGACAAGCTCCGCGCACTGCGCCTCCGCCTCCATAGGCGCCGTGATATAGGGTAACCCGAACAGCGCAAGCAGCTGCTGACACTCGCTGACCATCGTTTGCGTGACCTCATCCGCATCCCTTCGATCCTTCTTCTGCTGGTTGCGCAGCTGCTTGAGCTCGGATTCGTAGTCGCGCATGTTCTGCTGGAGGGTCTTGTTGTTCTGCGCGAGCTGGGAGGCGAAGCGTGCGTGCTCTTCTTCTTCGGCTGCGAGTTGCAGCATCAGTTCTTCGTCTTCCGGGTCGGAGTAGGCGGCGTCATCGGCTTCTGAGGGGGGGTCGTCCGTGGTTATGTCGGCTGTTTGGTGGGCGGCGCCGGATAGTGGAGGGAGTGCGTCTCTGTCGTCGGGTTGTGCTGTCGTGAAGGAGATTTGTGGCGGTGTTGGCTGTCTTGGTGGAGGTATGGGAGCTGGCGCTGGCGGCTCTTCGAGTACCACGTCCTCAAAGTCTTCGTCGTCGGACTCGGCGTTTTGTTCCATGGGGTTATCCTTGTTGGCTGCAGGCGATGCATCCCTCGGAGGTCGTACATTATCATTATCGCTGTCTTCCCACTCAAACTGCTGCTCGACCGACGCCTCTCTAGGCCGTGCCACAGACCCTTCATGCGTATCAACAGGAGCTTCATTCTCCTTCGCAGCCTCAACATCTACCTCCAAAGTCTTATCAGCTTGAGGTGGCTCCACCCGCACTTTCTCAGCAAGATCGCCCATCCTCGGCGTCGGACTCCTCTCCGCCTCCCTCGCCGCCTCAACCTCATCATCCGCAATCATAACCACATCCTCATGCTCAGGATCCGAGTCCACAACCAGAACCTCCTTCTCCGCCTCCCTTTCTTCATCCTCCTCAAGATCAATAACCTCTCTCGTGTCATGCCTTCTAATCTTCTCCCTCGGCTCAAACACGAATTGCTTCCGTTCCTCCTCCTCCATCCTCGCGGCCTCTGCATCACGCTCCTTCTGCTCTTGCTCTAGCTTTTTAGCCGCTGCGAGATCATCATCCAAGTTTCCCGCGAACCAAGGTGGTAGTGGCTTAGCTTCCTTCTGCTTCTTTTCTGCTTCTTTCGATTCCTCTGATTGACCGAGATCACGCTCAAAGCCACCGGCTTGATCTGCTTCCAGCTTCTCCATTTTCTTCTTGCCTAGCAAAGACGAGCCGAGAGATAGCTTCTCGAATGGCAATGGGCCGTCGAAACCAGCTGCGCGCGCTGCAGTGGAAGGCGAACTCTGTCGCGCTGTCTGTGAAGATCGTGCCGGCGATGACGGTCGATGTTTTGTCCGTCGAGACTCTGCTAGCGCGGCTTGTAAATCCATTGCATCATCGGAGTCGCTGTCATCCTGCTCGAATGGTTTTGGTGCCGGAGCAGCTTTGAGAGCTCGTGCGTTAGCAGCGTGAGCGATGGTCTTGCCGCTACCTTTAGCGAATGGATTCGCATCCGGTGCTTTGCGTTGCTCGAACACTTCTCGCATCTCATCGTCTCCGTCTTCTTCTTTGTCAAGTAGCCTCTCGTTCTGCTGCATGGACATTGCGATCGCGCGTTGGAGGTCTTCTTCTTCGTCTGCGTCGCCGTTCATTTCCTCGTCTGGAACTGCTTCCCAATCTCCTTCTTCGTCTTCGACTTCTTCTGGGGCATCTTGCACGAAAAGCGAGTCTGGATCTGCTTCGACTAGGGCTTTTCGACGGCCAGTAGCTTTCCGTCTACGAGCACCATAGAACGCTCGTCTCCTTCCTGCATCTCTGTTGATAACATCGTTCGCTGGAACAGTCCTGTGCGCAGTCTTAGGCAATCTATTCACGCCTTCAATCGGTACATCTTCAAAGTCTGCATCTTCGTCCGAGTCCATGTCTTCATCTGACGCAGGCTTCACGGCGTCCACATCGATAGGCTGTTCCTTCTTGCCCTCGTTCGTGACTACACCTAGAGCCCAGCCACCCTCGACGCCATCGTTACGAATCAAGACGTACTCTCTGCCCTTCTCGCCGGCAACTCGTCCTATCCCGTTGACTCCAAAGGTGAGATCGCCTTCCGCGTTATTGATATGCATCAGCCGCTGCGTGAGTTCATTTCTTTCCCTCACACGCTCAATCTGAAAGCGCGAGAACTCCATCCGATTCGGGAACATAGCATCCAGCTGCTCCTTCGAATGTCCCATCCTCAGCCTACTCCTCAACCGTGCCGCATTGAGGATATTGTACCGATCACTCGCCGGCAAGCTCGTGAAGAAAGGGCTATCAAAGTCGATCTTGGAGAAATCGTACACGTTGATATCCTCGCCGCTCTGGAACTGATTCGCGTAATGCTGCAGCTCCTCCAGACTCATAATGCGCGGATCGTTCGGCTGCCCCATCTGCGCCAGATCCGCATCCAAGTTGGGCAGGTGATACGCATCCTGCTTCTTGAACGTGCGGTTCTTCTGGCGTTCCTGGGGCGTCAGCGCAATCTCCTCGGCGTACACCATATTCTCCGGCAGCGGTTCTTCCTCCACAGCAGGTGGCGAGGTCTCCCTCCGTGCATCCCGCCTCTTCTGCTCCTCCTCCTCGGCGACCCGCTGCATCTGCAGCGCCAGCAGCTTGCCCGCCGTCTTCACCGCATCATCCCTCCTCCCCTCCCTCCTCCTCTTCCGGTTCTGGATCGTCTGCCTCTTCAGCACAGGTGCCCCGCCATCAAACACAAACACCGGCTTAATCCCCAAGTAAAGCAACTTGCATATGCGCCGGAAGAAGCCGACGACGTGGCTGTTTCTCAACGCGTTCCCCTCTTTGTCGCGCACGGCTTTGAGGAACTGGTAGATCCAGATGGAGGCGTCGATGGCGAGCCGCTTTTTGTTGAGCGTTTCGATCTTGATGGGCCGCGCGCAGGGGTGCACGACGTTCCAGAGGCCGGTGACGCCCATGCTGAGTGCGGTGGGGAGGATGGCGCCATGTGTCGAGGGGCAGCATATGAATGTCAGGCAGAAATGGAGAAAATGCGGCGATCTGAGGTTCGAGGATGCGCTGACGTAATGGCGGTTTGGCGCGCGATCACGGGCTCACGCGTTTGGGGTGGAAGATCTCGATTGCCTGTGTTCTGCTGGACGATCTCTGCAGCAGCGATACTAAGACTGAATCTGTAAATCCTCGAAGGACTATCTCGCAGACCAAAAATACATTGATATACTGAACGAGAAAACGTGCTCGTCGTTGCTCAATCAGTTTTCCCAGAATAGCAGTACACCCCTGTCCATCATCTTCAGCTATCCTTGCATCTGACAACGTCTCCTCGTGCCCGCTCGTCTACTTGATCCCCAACGATCCAACCAAAGAACCACAGCAGCCGCTCTCGCACCGAGGAGCCACCGCAAGAATGGCAACCACCGGGCGCAACCTCTTCGCCTCCCTCCCCCCACCAGCCGAATGCCTCGCCCTCCTCATCGGCACCGCCGAACTAACCATCTTCGGCCTCGCCGGCCTCTTCTCCCCTCCCACCCTCGCAACTGGCTTCGGGCTCCCCCTCCTCCCTGCATTCTCTTCGCAAAAGCACTCCGGTGCCCTCGAGTCCTCTTCCCCAGGAGAATCGGCACAGGCGACCAAGATCCAGAACCAGCAGAAGGCGATGGTCATGGCGCTCGCGGCACGAAATGTGCAGAATGGGATTTTGCTTTTGACGTTTGGCGCGTGGTTTAGGGATCGTAAGGCGCTTGGGGTGATTGTGGCGACGGGGGTTGTGACGACGGCGACGGATTATTTGGTGGTTAAGGCTTATGGGGTTAAGGAGGCGGCTGGGGGGCATTTGATTGGGGTGTTCAATTGCTTGCTGGTTGGTGGGAGTCTGTTCTGGTGGGGGAGAGATGATCCGTGGTGGTGAGCGAGATGAGGTGGACGGTGTGCAGTGTTGTATGCGTGAGACGAATGCAGAAGACTGGCCGCGCATCAGAACGATGCCTTCCTGAAATTGAGCATAATCTATCAAAGTTTTGTATTCCACGAATGCCATGCCTGTCCCAGGGGTATCTCAAATTCCAACCCAACGCCTACGCTATGCTTTCCAGTAACGTCGTTGTACAAGTGACAAGATCCACAATGTCACGCCCAAGCGAAGCCCACCTACTCATCGTCGTGAGTCTCGATGGCGCCGTCTTCACGTAGTCTCCGCAAAGTCACAGTCACCACGTGCTCGACTTGTTCCATGCGGTCGAACTTGCACACATGCGCACGCGCAGCCCGCACCATCCACGGCTCCTCATCCTCAGACTCCTCTCCTCCACCCTCTTCCACTCCAGCATTGTCAGCGCCTTCCTCATCTCCAGAGCTCTCCCCCCGGACTCATCCTCGCCATCCCCAGGCTTCTCCGCCGACGTTTCGCCTTCTCCGCCTTCTCCCTCTTCTTCTTCGAGCCAGCCGATCGCACGAGCAAGGTCGTTGTCGACGAGATCGTGGAAGACGTGTAGAGTCTGCCAATCCAGGTCTTCACAGTCTTCACTGCGCCAGTTCTTATCCTTGGGATAGAGTTCATACAGAGCAGTCATGATGGCTTGACCCAGGTTGAAGAAATCGTCCGGGCCTTTATCGGAGATGTCGAAGGCGTTCTTGGCAGCGTGGGGGAGAAGGGCATAAGTATTGGGGAAGACCCTAGCCGAAATCGAGAAGTCGTGGACTTAGTCCATCTAATTGGAGATGTTAGCTCAGAGTGGAATGGAACATGGGGAAACCTACGATAGGGTGAATCTCTTCGAACATCGCATAAACGCCACGTGCTTCTTTCTTCTCAGGATCCCAATCCTTGACCTGCTCAAGCGCACCGAACCAGAGTCCCCCAGCACCCTTGAGAATCTCGTCCTGGACTTTCGAAAAGAAGCGTTTGACATGGTCGTCTAAAGCACTAGCAGCGTAAAGCCCACAGCGGATCTCCTCGACGGCATCGTCAGATCTCCACTTGGCAAACAGAAACTTCACGAGGACCTCGAGCTCAGTTTGCCAGACTGGGTCGTCGAAAATGCCCTCGTCGGCAAGGTTGCGCCATCCCTTCTTCGTGATATTGAGGACGACCTGCAACACAGGATGTTAGCGGACATTGTCGAGACAGTTTCTGGAGGTGCGTTTCATACGTCTGTGCCTTGAATTTTGAGGCGAACAGATGAATTGGTGGTAGTTGAAGCCTAGAAGTCAATCAGCACTCTCATCCCTAGACATAGCAAACATGAAGTTGTGTTTCTTGTCATAAGTCTTCAGGTATTTCGACCAGAAGAACCATTGGAAACGATCAAAACGCGCGCGCAATTGTGCATGCGTCTAGCATTAAATAGCTCCACTGCGCTGAACAATGATCTTGAATGCAATGAAGGGAATGGTGTACTTACCATATTACTGCCATCGCCGCAGCAAAAACATGAACTATTGCAGTGTAAGGACGGGAGTGTGAGAGGCCGCCCGCAGTAAATATCAAAATAACGCTCGGACCTCCCGAATTTATGTCATGTATCGCCAAATCCTGCCCTCACAGAAGTCAAGAAGGCTTCTATTAGCGGGCGAGAGTCTTCCATGGGCTTCCAGGTGACGCACTGCCCGCACAAAAAGCCCAAACTCTTTCCTCAAATCTGCTTTCCTCAACCTCAACTTTTCGACCTCCTCATAACACAGTATATTTTCTACACAGTAGTACTATTGAAAATATTTATAAACTCGTTTCTTAAAAAATTTAAATAACTTTTCTAGTTATAGTTTTAAAGGTCCCCTTTATATTATATCGGCATTAAATTCGCTTAACTTTTCTATTATATCTTCGCTTTATTTAAAGCGCTAAATCTCCTATTTTAGATAATATAATTTATTTATTTTTATAACTATATATAGCGCTTATATACGGTATAGAGCCTTTTTTCTAGGGCTTTTTTACTAATAGCTATAGGCGTCTCGCCTATATTATATATATAGAGCTAGTACTCTAGGATCGTTTTATTCTATAAAGACTTCGTTATTTCTATAATATAGGAACCTTAGCGGTATATTAAATATATTTATCTCGGATCTCTATTTTAGAAAACAGAAATTAAAACTATTCGATTAGTAGTAGAAGTATAAGATAGATACTAGGTATAAACTAATCTCTAGCGATCCTTATTTTAATTATTTAAGATTTAGGTATAGTCGTAGATTACGTAATATACTACGTAATCCCCGAAGGCGTAACGCCTAGATCGCGCCCTTATAGCCTTATATATATAGTTTAAGGTATCCGTTTTAATAACTATTAGCTTATCCGGATTATAAAGCCGTAGTACTAGTACTATTATAAACGCCGTCTTAAGCTTATTAGATACTTTCTATTATAACTTTCCTTAATAGAAGACTTGTTTTATTTTATTTATATTTATAAGTAATTTAACGATCTTAGACTAGTTCCTTATATACTTCTAATAGTAGTTTTCTAATCTTAAAGAGGATTAGATATTTTTAATAGTTTTTAGTACTAGCTAGTTAGTAATATTTTCTAACTTTTTTAGATCTATATTAGTTCTTCCTAGCCGTAGAATATACTCTAGAAATATAGTTTTTTATACCGAATTTATATTTCTTAAATTAAATCGGAACTACTATTATAAGAGATATTAGATAACTTTCTAAATATACTTTATATACTTAGCTCGTTTTCTACCTATTCTATTTACTTTCTTAATAAAATAGTATTAAGTCGGAATATTATAAAATAAATAGAGGAAGCCTTTTATTCTACTAGTATAATATACTTTTTTTTCTATAGC
>AZYM01000255.1:0-56101 GCA_000611715.1 Scolecobasidium constrictum UM 578
ATTATAAAATATAACGGTGAGGTGGCAAAATGCCCGCCGCATCGGGCGGGCCTAACTGTTATTTTCGACAGCCTTTTCGCCCACACAAATTACCTCGCTAATGCGCGCTGACCATCGCACCCCACCAAAACATCCAGCATCCTCAATCCATCCTCATATCATTGTGGATGCTCCTTGGAGGATGCTCTCCTTCAGCGAGATGCGCACAGCGCATTCGACCGAAACACACCGCGCAGACGGCCAAGAGGCGCTCCCACGCATCTCTCTCTGGCCGTCGTATCTCCGTTCATAAAAGTCGCTCAACCATCGCATTCGAGTTATGTCGGTGGTCACTCACTTCCTTTCTACTGGTACCGGTCACGATCTACCTTGCTCTGCTCGTCGTTCTCTCCCTTGACCACAAATGGCCCCGCGTAGGAGAACAGCGCAGTTGAAGCGATCGTCAGTAGACTATGTCAAGGAACGAAACGACTTTGACGTTAGCCAGGTCGTCCAGCGAAAGTATAGGGACTTATATATGTATCTCATTAGGATGATCAAGTAGCAATAGGAGAAGTAAGTCTTGTATCCGAAGCTGCACTATTTTCCGGGTCTTACGACAGAGCAAGGTACTTCTCTACCGTTGGCGGCAACCTAGAGTAAGCCCTTGTGGAGTTTGGTATTAGAGACCTCGTCTGTTTCTTCCGCTGGCTGATTAAAGAACGACACGGTACTATCGATTCGTCTCGTAGCGTACAGATATACTAGAATGTGCTTTGCATTGTGCGTAGGTAGGAGACCGGTCTAATTGATATAGATCCGGTTCTGAAGCACCAGATAATAAATGTACGTGTATATGGGGGCAATGGGCAAGTAGGCAATAACTAAGGCAGCATCAGGCAAGGCAGCAGTTTATTCAAGAGTTCAACTTGCGGACCACGCCGAAGGACAAGCCGATCATGAGGGTGGAAGACGAGTTCGAGTGCCTTAAGACCCTTTGGTTATCGAGGGAAATGGTGTTCGAGGCTGAAGTGCTCCGACTTGCTTTAGCGCTGCTAATGCAGCTAGCCGGCAGCACTGGCAATCGACTAAAAGTACTTTTACAGTTACGGTTCCGACATGTATCCGTTGCTCTCCTTCCGGATCCGGAAGGATCAGAATGGCCGCGGGTTATGATTAACTGGAAGTTCGAAAACACTAAAGGTTACCTTAGCTAGAAAGACGCGTATGTAATTTTGTTGCGCTTTATGACATGAACTCCCCGCTAATTAGGGTCTGCAGCAATGAAATTCCCATTCTAGATATACCGAATGAACCCTGCCTCCTCCTCTGTCTTTACACAACCTTCCTGTCGCTCGCGTTCCTCTTCGATGCATTTGCCGTCACCGACCTAACCGCTAGAACGCTTTACTCTCTTAAGATTCCGGCAGGCTAGGGGCAATTGCTCATACTATGGAAGGAAAATATAAAGGATACCTATCTATTTCGGAAGTTATCGCGGACACCACTTGGCATAGAGCTGTCAGATGACTACCTCTTATACGACTTCCTTCGTACGCAGCTACGCAAGGTTGGCGAACTCACTGGCTTCGCGTTTCCCGTGGGCGCATACTGTTTCAGAAGAGGCAATGGCGAGGCTCTTGACAATAGCTGTACGTTGAGAGCTACAGAACAGCTCACCAGCATGACACTTGCTAATCTATGGACAAAGCGGACATCAGCGAAGCTCAGCGTAACCTTTGTCTACAGCATGCTCCGAATTCTACTGTATTTCAGCGCAACTGCCTCTCACGCCATATCACAATCAGCACCCACGATGCCTTCCGTAAACTTCCACAGCAGGCAGAGCTTATACGGGCAGCTACAGGCATGAGCCGGATAATCGATAAACGCAGGCCACGCTTCCTCTCACCGTCATAGGTGGAGCAAGCACGCTGTCATCCCAAGGTACAGGCACTACTCCGGATCAGAGAATGCTACAAACGGCGGCTCAAATCTCGTGCCGGTACTATAGAGGGATGCAAGGGATCAAGACTGTACGAGGAGTACTGCAAGATCAAACGCGCTTACATCAGCGAGTTCGAGTTCCAGAAGAAGACCCTTCTCGGTGAAGTGAAGAAGAAATTTCACGAAGAGCAGCCTGTTGTTGATATACTGCATCAAATCCATGGATTAGACTTGCAGGACGCTAAAGGGGATGTTGTTGACTTGTCATCCCTGAGTTTCGAGCGGACGCGTGTTATGAATGCGCTCATCACGATCACGCCTCCAGAAGTAAACAAGGAACGATGCCGGCGGATCGAAGCAATCGAAGCTATGGTCGCTCTTGGACGAGTTCAAGACGGGCATCAGTTCCCAGTCCGCGCTCGGGACGTTCACAAGCGAAGCATGGAAGCGATAAATTCACTTCCGAATGCATGTAAGCAGACCCAATGCTTTCTTTGCTTTGGAAATGCGGATGGGCCATCGCATAGAAGGTCCAAGGGATTTCACACAAAGGGAGACTTGAAGAAGCACTTGCTACGTTTTCATGCTCGTCACATGCGTGAAGGACAGCATGTCAGGTGCCCAATTGACGGGATGATTCTTCAGGACGGGCAACACATCTTGATGCATGCTCACGAAGTACACGGTACACCGGTCGCTTGCTAAGGCCTGCTGTACCATTGAATCAGTCGACATAGTTCATAACTCCTCTCTGCATGCCCACGCTGTGCGATTGCCAGTACAGTCTCTGCAAAGCACAGCATTCCTACATATTCTTCTTGTTATGATTGCCAGAATTACATTACAAATCAGCCGTCGGATATCGGACAGCGCATCGCTTAAGCTACATTCTTGCTAAATGAACGTTGAACGCAAAGATCCAGGCCAACAACCAGAACAGCGCGTCACAGCATGAGCTAGACCTGGCGGTTAGGCTAGAGCGAGATATTGACGATGAGCCTCACTGGCCACTTTGAATGCATTGAACGTCTTGAGTGAACACAGAGTATCCGATCGTCCTTTTCAGTGCATAGTCTTGGCAGCAGTATATGATGCGTGACCTTTCTCGACAATGCCATTCGAGGCAGCTCGTGTGCCGGCTGGGGGGAGACTGCACATGCATACTTGCAAGGTACCAGTTGTAGTTGATGAGGTTTCTCCTAAGGAATCGAGTAATAGTTGCGAAAACAATATCGTTTGAGCCTTCATCGCTTACAGCTTAGCCAGAATACCAACGAACAAAGGAAACCCTTGGGGACAAATCATTCGTCGCCTTCGCCTAATGTAGTTCGCCTTCGCATTTCATTGGGAGATGGCCTTCGACGGCTTGATTTCTGTTCGGCCCTTTGTGCAACCTCGAAAGCAACTTGCGCTGTAGCTTTGGTTGATTGAGCTTGGGTAGTGGGTGGCGACCTAGCAGCGCCAGCTTCGGTAGGGCTAACTGGCGATACGACGGCTCCAAAACGGCTGTTATAACGCTGGGCTATCACCTCTCGAAAATCTTCCGAAGTTAATGACGCAACAAGGTGCGCTGAGTTGTTCTTAGATCTGGCTGCTCCGACGTCGAAAAGATCGGATAGAGTGTTGACAACGACCAGATCGCTGTTGTCTTCGGCGCTCGTCTCTCCAACTCGATATATTCTCTGCCGGGTCATTTCTGTGGCCACTTTGCAAACCTCTAGGCATTGCATGGAAACTTGAATATCTTCCTGCAGTCGCCTCAGTTCCTCGCCGTTATCAGCAGCTTGTTCTTGGACTAAGCAGTCCAAGCCTTTCGCAAGGCGCTTGATAGTCTCCATCAATTTGTCGCGGCTTTCATCCATCGTTTGCTGTGTCGCTAGCTGTCCTTCGAAACTTTACTGCATGGCGTGAATAGTAGCGCTCGGGACAGTCTGCGAAAGAACAGACGATTCTTGCCTCATCAACGATTCGATAAAGTCCTTTGCATCTTGACAGATAGGAAGACACCTTTTTGTGACAGCCTTTTCATCTCTCAAATCTATGCTGAGATCTGGGGATCGAGCAGCTTCGGAAGACGAATCCGCCATCTTTTCATCTATTCGCTGAAGCTGAAGCTTAAGCTCATCTGCAGTTTTCTGAGCCATGTTCATATATTGCCGAAGGACTTCTTGGGAGACTTTGGAGCTATGGCTTTATGAAAGGTTAGCCTGATCTGAAGATGCCCCAAAACTGATACTCACAGGTTGATAATTCCACTCCCAACAGTAATCGTAGATTTATAGCCAGCGATTCTGTCGATGAACTCCATGATCGTGCCTTTTCTGAATTCCATCTTGGCCCAGTCTCTAAGCCCTACTTTTGTCTTCGAGTTGCCGAAGGAGTTCATCGCTTCCTCAAAAGCAGGGCATACCTCCTTGCACCGATCGATGGGACCTTGAAGCAGCAGCCACAAGGACTCATGGATATCCGTCACCTTCTCCAGCGCCTTCAGGATGTTCAAAGTCTCCTCAAGTTGTGATCGGAGCATCGTCAACGTTGTATTGCGACCTTCACAGTGTTTGACTGTCTCGTATAGCGACTTCACGGCCCGACAGGCGGCAGTAATCGTCAGCACCGACGCCGCTAGCCCAACAACTTCAGCCATTGCAAGTCCAGAGTCTAATTGTGGTCGCAGGTGGTAGACGTCCTGTGACTGTAGCTTATATTGTAGCGCTCAGGCTTTGGCCCGATTGGGACGCAAGTTTTGCCGCGCGCGAACGAATCCGCCTCCCGATCCCCAGGACTCGTAAACCTGTTTCTATGAATGTACATAAACTATGTAACTATTCCCAATTATTGTTTTTCTTTCCCCAAACCTTCCTCGCCATATCCTCCTGCCATCGCCTTCCCCTGTTTGTCCATTTTGGCCGCCACTTTTCGGCGGAACTCTTGGATTCAGTTGCCACCCATAGTAACAATTCCTACTTATATCATCGTCACCAGTGTCATGGATGAAGCTGTTGCCGCTGTTATCCGACTGGTCGGAATCGCTTTTACGTCCTCCAAGGTTCTCTACTAGACCATCGAGAGTTTTAAAAACTCTTCGACCTCGCTCAGGAACCTGAAAGATGAGGTCAATCTCCTCAATAACAGCCTGGCATCTCTGAAAGCCCTCGTGGACGGTCCAAATACAGGCTTCGCGCCACTTGAGCTTCTCTTGGAAACATGCGGTGACGCTTGCCGCGAATTCGAGAAGTTGATCCTCAAGGTCGCTCCGTCGCGAGAAGAGGACTGTCGAACGTTCCGAGGTTGGATTAAGCTGCAGTACAAGGGAGAGGATGTCACAACAGCATAGTCAGTATCGCTAGACGTCAGTTCAACCGCACGCATCTTTCACTCCTCTGTGATCCGGTTGATCGTCCCGTGAATCGCCATCAGTTCCGCCGCCGCGACGGACCAGTCCTGCTTCGAGCCTATGTGATTTTGCCGTAAGGCTTATGTCTGTCCTCTTTATCTAGTTTGATTGCTGCCACTCCAACTCCAAGCCGCCGCACCTTTGGTATATTCTTTGTGTTGCTGAATCGCGGTCTCAGCGTCCTCTGCGACGTGAACCAAGTCAAGCTTTGCCCAGCTCCATGGCTTTATTGCCCTGGGATTCATCGTTTCAATTTGTCGTGTTCGGGCGAGGTCAGTCGTCTTCAGTATGTGTACAATCGGTAGTCTCGCCATGGCACCCTTCGCTACCGCACGGTTTTTCTTTCCAGGTGTATATAAGGTGGGCGTTTAAGTACCTAAAGGGGCATCATCACTTCTTCCCTTATCTGACGCTGCCTTGCTTGCGTCGAGCCTCTCTGCCATAGCATCCAGAGAAACTGCATTGGGAATCCTTATCCGTGTCCGACGCTGGCGGGAGTGATGTTACGATATGGCCGTATGCTGTTGAATACGAATGCTTCTGAGAATTCACCGTTCGGCATCATGTATGGCAAATCGCCTTGCACTGATTGGTTCGAGTCCATAAACGTTTCAATTTCGATTGGCGTGAAGTGTCGTTCTAACATATCGAACCCTGATGTCTTTGTGACGCAATGCCAGAATTGCATATAATAGAGGCAGATCAAATTGACTACCAAATGAGCTCCGTACGATATCACTTGATATAACAACAAAGCGCTACAATGTCTGACAAGTCGACGCCAACTGGTCCGTTTTGTCCATGGTCTCTTGTCGCTTTACTCTATTAATGCACGAGCAGAGTACGATGACACCGAAAAAGAGTACACCGAAGAGAAACAAATTGGAACTGGCCGTGAGTCTTCCTATTCATTTTCTACGTTATATTGTTAACACCTTTGACCATGTCAGCCCCAAGGAAGACCGATCCACATGAAGCTCGTCGGGAGGAGGATTCTACTGGTGGACAGGCACCTCCTACTTCGTCATGTCCCACGGCTAAGATGCCTTTGCGAGCGAGTTGATGCGCTTCGTGTCATGTATACGATCGCCGCTAGATCAAAATAAGCATCGCATCATCTCTCAGGCGGTAAAGCATCCAGACAGATTTGGTCTCCAGTCAGCCGTCCTCCTCGTAACATTCCCTAGGCCTCAAAGAAGTATAGTAGGCCTCATCGTGGTCCCTTTTAAGTTCCTGTATAGACTTTCAGTCATTGGTCGATAGAATTTCATGGGGGAAAAGTCCTAAATTATGGAGTCATCGGCAGCTTGGAATGATGAAAACCGGGACGAAAAGCCTGTTTCATGATGGGAAGGTGACGGCCACTTGAGCTTAAATTTTGGGAAGTATCACGTGATATTACGTTCAGGATCTTGAAGCAGGAGAGCGGGGACGGGCAATGCAAATCTATACTTTATGGATTCTGATATCACTTGGGCCATCGGAGTAGCTCCGAGGGTGCTTCTGATGATCAAATAGTTTCGACAAATGATGAGGCTGCATTAGAAACTGCCTTTCGGAACTACTTCCGTTCCATTCGTGAAAAAGGTTTTTGAAGGAGCATTTCCCTGTCGAGCCCGTCGCCCATCAACAATTGCTTTGTCTCCCAGTTTAAGAATGTTCAACCAATACGCAGTTCCAAAGTTCGGGGATGAAATCGTCCTTTCAGCATCAGCTGGACCACAGTCAGATTTGCAAGCTCTCCTCGGGACTGATCGTGTTGCACTAAGTCATGATTTGGAAGAGTCCTCGACCGTCCCTGGTTCGTTCAACCACTCAGGTTATCTCTTCAACCAGTCGTGGGAAGCTTCAAGAGATCCTCTCGATCACTTGGATACACAAAATCGCTCGCTGCCAACGACAGACTTTGTGCTCGGAAGTGGATCAAGCTCAAATCCTGGCTTTGAAGATTCAGTCAGACATCGTCGACATCGAAGAAAGACCAGGGGTTCCACGCAAACCCGAGCTAGGGCATTGGAGAAGAATCGAAAAGCCGCTGCAAGGTGCCGTCAGAAGCAGCGAGAATATGAGCTGGGTCTGCAAGAGTGTGCGAAGAAGGAAGAGAGGAAGAAGATGAAGCTGATGATGCAAGTAGCGGAGTTGAGGGACTCTATCCTGTCCATGAAGGAGAGCATAATATTCCACAGCGACTGCGGAGACAGGAGGATAAAGGAGTATCTTGTTCAGCACCTTGCGAGAACGACCGATCGCTGCAGGAGAACGTGTCCTCCAGTCTGAATCGCAGCCAGTCTTTAACTTTCCTAAGATTTTCTATTGACACCAAAATACAAAACGCAGGATTGAATCTGTTTCCCCTCCTGCACACGTTTCGACCCAGTTCCGACTCAGACACGCAGAACGGTAGCGCTGTTTAATGTGCACAGACGTGTAGTCGTAGACTGTTGCCCCTTCTCATATCAATCCTCGCTTACATGTTACTTCAAAAAATCAAGTTCGCCTAAGCGTCAGAAGCTCAACGTTGTTCTTTTACGCATTCAGGAAACCTCATCAGCGCCTCTATCTGAGTTGATTTCCTGTTCGGTTTTGGACCTCTATCTGCTGAAGTGAAATAAATTGATCGGTTTGCGGAAGACCTCTTCAAGTTCTCGACTCCTGAATTAGTCCGATGAGAAGAAGCTCGATTCCACTCCACGACTTGCATGAGCTCAGGCACACTTACCCAACTGCCTTGTTCAAAGCTGTTGTGGATGAAACGCCCCAGCGCCGAATCTTTTGACGTCTCGCACACTTTAAAGATGTCGAGGACGCCACCCTTTAGGTTGGCATTCTCCGCTTCCGGGTCATCAATTCTCTGCCTAAGAGCCGACGTTCGCCTGCTGCATCATATGTGCAATCCGACCGACCCTTTCGTGAACATGATAAACATGCTGGTCGCTGTCCGTCGCACTAGGACATGTTTTAGCGGCGGAGGTATTGTTTCAGAGCTTAAACTTACCTTAGACCTGCGCTTCCGGCATTGCTGGCAGGCAACAGCTGTAATCTTTGACCGCTTAAATCGCTTGCCCTGAGCCTGGGACTCGTTGATCCTCATCCACCCTCCCTACCTTTGTTGTGCCAGTAAGATGCCTTCGCACCTATTCAGAATTAGTTCCCGCAGCTAGACAGCTTATATTTTCCTTGTCCACTTCCGAGAAGTGAATAGCATCGGATAGCAGATAATCGGAAGACTAGTCGGACGAGTATTTTCCGCCCCCTACTGAGCCCTGATCGGAGTGATTTAATAGAGACAAACCATTAGGGAGAGACATATAAGATTCTCCTGGACGGCAGGAGCTCACAGTGTATGTGGTCGGTGGACTCCTCGCTGCCGCGGACGGTTCGACATGTATCCTAGCAGCGACCCATGACCAGGCATTGCTGTCGCCGCGTTAGAGTACTGCATCATTCAGCCATAAGAAGCATAAGGTGGTGAGACGTGAACATATAAGTCGCTGTTTTAATCATCTCAATGCAGTCAGTGTTCGCCTGTTCCATCAGAGGAAAGCATCCGGAAGCAATTACGTAGGCGTAGGCGTGATCGGCACCTTGATGCTGGGGCTCTCATGCAGGTTGTCAACCCCGGTTCATGGAAGCGACTCCGAACGGATCCACATTCTGGTTAGATCAATTATTTTGCCCTTCCTGTTGTGGTACCAACTTGTGCTTTTCATGGTGAATGCTATAACGAACGTACTGCAGCGTTCTAGGGAATCTAACTCCTCACTAACTCATGGATACACAACATTCAGATGCTGTTGATATGTGGCGCCAGGACGTTGCAAAGTAGAACTCGAAATTGCAACCCTAGCCATAGAACCATTAAAAGTCGCAGTTTCAGTCATTGAATTCCAGTGTTCGCCGTTGATCGGAGAAAGCTTTAAAGCACAGTTTCCCAACAAGAGAGCTTTAGACATAATCGGCACCGTGAATGCCGGGTTCCAATGGAGAACAGGAAAGGATAGAACAGGGTTTAGATGCGTCCAAGAACCTGACATTAGCTAAAATCAAGCTAACACATGGAAACTACTCCGAGCGGGTACACAATTTGACTAATTTGCGTTCCTCATGCTGCATCCTGTAAATATACGTACTTTAGAAATCTAGTGAATCTGAATCTCCACGAACTTATGGATGAACGACAATTAGATGCTGTTAATATCTGGCGCCAGGACGTTGCAAAACATCACTTGAAGTTATTACAATCCTCTGAGTGTGGGTCTAATCTTCCGACGTCCACAAATTTCCATGAGAACAAACGTCTTGATGTCGCCTAGAACCAACATTTCGCCATCGACTTGGGAAAGGATAACACAGCGAATGCACAGGAAAGCAAAAATCAGCGCATGGCCTCATCATCCAACTCCTCGCGTTCCTCGACACATACTACGGTCGCAGGACGCTCCTTTTCAAACGCGTATGCCGTGTTCGCACAATTTCTATCTCGTTGGTTATTTCTGAAGGTTAGCTTCCTAGTGCGAGCACAATATTCGGCTTACATGGACAGGAGGGGTCGGAAACACCGCAGGTAGAATGTATAGACACGACAGTCAAGGTTGCGGTCTCAGAATGCGAGGTATATAAGACGATCGTCCAACGGTCACGCGCCTTAATAGGTAGTCCAGTCTATATCCTCCTTCGGGCGACCGATAGTCGAATAAGATAATAGTGCGTGAGCGCACGCATTGCCGATATAGACGGTTCACACTGATTTGTGGTTTGCCGTAACGCGTTGTCCTACACAACACTTTATCTGACTCAGGAAAACTTGGAAGTGGCCCTTTCTAATTCGAGTCCCATCGAGTGTCGCACAGCGCTGGACGTCTGTTAACTCTATATGCATGAAGGATATGTTCAGCTGCGGTCAATTGGTATATAGGCTGAGGAAACTACATGACAGCTTGATTCCGTTAAAATTCTAATGTTCACACGAGTGAACCTCAGTCTTTCGTTCCAACAGCTTGATTGCCTTGATACCCAATCCTCCCCGAAGCAATGCTTTTTGGGCCGCTTTCTCTCCATTCAAACTAGTCCAGATCAATGATGCAATTCGCTAGAGGCGGTGGATGGTCGTTTAGTGTCTTTTATTTACAAAGAACGAGTAATATCCGCTGCCATCGAAGACTCGCCAGCTCGCACAGCATATTCAAGACGTCGGATATCTGCCATTAACAACGGGATTCGAGTTACTCTACATAGGCTTAGAGCCACCTCCGAGAGGTCTTCCCTCTCCTGCTCTAAAAGCTTCGCTGTTTCGGAAAGACTGGCAGCTATCAGCATCTCGATGGACAACGGATAGGCATCGGCCTGCTAGGCACCTCTTGAGGTACTCTGGGTACGTTGTTTAGTTATTCCCGTCCTAACAAGCGATCTTTCAGTTTCTAGATCCGCGGCTATAAATGGGTCATCCAACGGACTTCACAATTATGCACCCGGCTTAGTTGGCACCAGGCGGCAGCCTCATATAAATGGCTTCCATGCTCGTCTGCTGGCTGGAGTACAACCTAGGGTTTCTCATCCTCTATCCGGCCATGCTCTGCATATACTACAATCTGTGGACAACCCGCACGTGACCGTTTAGCGTCGTAGCTATCCATCGTGTTTATTAGATCTTTAGTTTCGAATGGTCTTAGAAGGCAGAAAGGAACGTGCAGGTGTAGGGTAGAGAGACCGATAAATACTGCCAACATTTTCGGCTTGCATGGCACTGCCGGAATATGCGAAACGGAGTCGTCTCCGCGAGCTAAGGCAAGACTTCCTTACCAATAGAAGTCGCATGCGTTTATGGAAAGTTGCCGTGCCCAATGACTCACCGTATCGAAATACGGTGGAGACGAGGACATATTGTGAGTTGCGAAAATTTGAAGACAATTGACGCGAACGAATCCCGTTGATCTAGTTATCGCACATATTGAATTCCTCGTCTGCCAATCGCGCATGCCATATCTCTGGCTTAGTAGTGGTGAACTGAGACGTGTTGAAATCCCCCTATTCCTAGAAAGGGTTTTCGCTGATTACGCTTGTAATCTGCATGTTAAATGAGGGAGGGGTTGGCGGCATCGTTGCGACGTCGTTGATTTGATTAAGTTGTCCAGGGCTAGCTGATCGTCAGCAATGCACAGACCTAAACGAGGGATATGCTGTTAAGCTAACTCTACATAGTACGAACTTGACAAACTGATTGCCTGCTGCACGTCCGCAGGTAACGTGGACATCTTCTGTAAAAATTCGACGGCGTTTTAACTGTTCATGGCGGTCTGTCTCAGGTTCGCATCGATAGATTACTTTGACACTCGGAGCAGACCGAAAATGTTACCCAGCGACATGACGTATTCTCGGACGTGCTGTTAAGACTCTAGGAACATCAGTTAAGATGTAGAGAGATCGTGCTAGCATTCTAACAGTTCATGTCGAACGGTCGACAGGCTTTGCTAGCAAGCCCGAAGCTGTCTTTCAGACGTTGTGAGGTTTCGCTGGGTGTCATGAAGATCTTGCTGGGTTACCGCCAGCTCTTCCCTCAAGTCTATATTCTCTCGCCTTGTCCGTTCGTGCGCTCGACCAGTGAAGATGCAGTCGATCTAGTTCGCCGTACAGTATATACAAGGCGCCGTACCGCTACACTTGGGTCAGTGTTAGCAGCCTAAGCAAGATTGACTACGAAAGTTTCAGTCCGAACCTTTATCTTTCGCACGCGGCAGTTCTCGCAGGCATTGAATACAACTTTTCGTGCCGGTCGTTTTAGGGGTTTCTGTGACTGAGACTTAACTAGCTAGGAATCATTCGCCAATGTAAGCAGTCTTGGTTGTGCACTCGCACGGGGCTTCATGAGCGAACCAGTACGAATTAATTGAGACGGATATCCAATTATGCGTGGGACGCACCTTGGTTCTTTTAAGTCAGACCCTCAGGTCGCCCCAGCACCCTCATAATAGAACGGTAAATCCTGAATATGCGCGCTCACGTCACGACCCGCGTCTGATTGGCTGAGAGCAGTCCCTGTCACAGCCACCATTCATGTTGCGCGAATGCTCAAGCTGCGGCGGGCCCATGTGCTACTCCTTTCGCAGTCCCAAACCGCTTTGGCATGGCCTGCATTTAAAAATTTCCGCATCTTGTCTGAACACACTCATGCCGTGCTCACTGAGCTCATACGAGCTCCAAGTGCCTTGCTCGCTCCACCGTCAGCACTTTCAATCCTTAAACGCACGACTGAAATACGCTATATAAAAGGAGGTGGCATTATCAAGGCTGAATGGCAAACAAGGCGTCAGTGCAGCTCAGGTCAAAGCATTCGTACGGGCGCTGGCACAAAAGGACGACGAGAAAATCACAGGGCTGGGCTGGAAGTCTTATGAAAACCTAAGAGAAGGATCGGTGCGGATTTGCTGGCAACGCATCGGTCTGAGTCCTGGTCTTGCTGTACATCACTTGAGCGTGAAAAGGATCTTATGTTGGGGAGATAGGACATCAGCGCGCTGGTCATCGTGAAGGCCTAGAGTCGCATTCAAAGTAGAAAGGCGACTATGCCGGGATTCCGGTCCATCAGTAGATCAATTATACCTTGTAGTATCTTGACACCGCATGCTCTTCCTCCTTCACTCCTCTTCCATCAAGGCAGGAGAAAGCATCTGCACGTGCTAATGACGCGTCTACTTCTTCGAGCTGGGCAATCATGTCCTGTCCATCTGCCAAATCCTTTACAGCATTGTCGTCAAAGGATAGCTGATCCCCATACGTACTTACTCTACTCACTTGAACGATCTGACCGCAAGCGACACCGCACTTCTTCCCAAGGGGATAAATAAAGCCTTCCACAGTAAACTGACGAACATAGACCTCCCGATAGAATATATCCTGAGGATTATAATACGGGCCAAAACGAGGCTAGACATAAAAACATTTAGTCGGGCGGTCGTTCATTTCTTCGGGACGTGTTCGATGTAGTCGAATCTCGGAGGACGAATTGCGCCATAATAAGATGGGGTCGAGAACTTCGGCTATAGAAGTTTGAACCGCGCTTCCGCTGTCAAGAATGGTGCCCGAACTTTGATCAAGCCTCTCGTCGCCACCAGCGGGACTTTATGTCTCGTAAATACTTTCGCCTCCAGTATCTTCCAATGGTAAACATACCAACATGAAACAGCCACTCCACCAGCCGAATAGTCCAGTAAAGTCGAGTAATCCATCGTTAGAATCTGCCCTGGAATTTTGGTGGAACCTGGTGAAGACAATAAAGATTGCTTCCAGCTCTGCCCATGCTCCCCATCACGCCTCCATGTTTTTGTCTTAGATCTTCGGGCTGCCTTGTCGCTCAAGTTTTGGCTCATTTCCAGCTCTGTTGGCGTTTTTTGGAGTAAGGGACAAGATATGGGCGCAGCATCGTGGAGAACTTCAAGACGCTGGCCTGGTACTGATAACTAACGCAGCGGAAGTGTGAAACATTCGATAGACTGCTCGACAGTTAGTTTTAGTGCAAGGTGATGAATCACATCAAAAGCAACCTTAGCTGACCACCCCATGCTATTCGACATGGCTGTCTAAACATTCGGTCTTTTCAACGTCTCTTGAAATGTGCTTGTGCATTGCATCCGTTTGGCGATGAGACTTCAGTGCATATTACACGTTAGTCGTTGGACCGTCGTGCGGTGGGAATTCAAATTTGAATTCAGTCCTGGTCCTTGTATTGCGCCAACAACTTGTGCAGATTCGGCTATGGTATGCGTCCTTTCTCAAAGCTGCTGTTCCACGATGCCCAGCGCTTCAACAGAACGATACGTCTTGCCAAGAAGCTGAAGCCTCCGACCCACCATTCACAATGAGCTCGGCGATGCTATTCCCTCAAAGAAAGTAAATCCTACCTCTTGCAGTCCTCGCCATTGAGTCCGCCAAGAAAGAGCGACACAAAGGTATTGGCGGGGCTTTTATGGCGAGCTTGAACCCTGATTCTATGGCGCCAAAACGGTCGACAAATATGCGTGTTCAAATCTTTGGTTCGTGCGGGGATCTGATTCCGAAGGATTCATTCTGCGGTTGAGCAAGGCTAAATCTATGCGCCGAAGCCGAGCAAACATGCGGAGGTAACTCCAGGTCTTCTCAAATGAATCGAAGTACCCCACAACTTCAGCGTACTGTGTACACGGGGAAGCGGACTCAACTCCGTTATCCTGGATGCCGCAGACCACTAATGTAGGAAGATGTCATCTCATCACCGCCAGTTAAATGGCTTTGTACACGCTCCGTAGCAAGCAAACTCAAGTCACTGCTTTACCATGCTTGACATCTCTGCAGTAATCAAAGACGATCATGACAAACTTCAAGCATTATGTGAGCAGATGGCTGGAGCGTACACGCTTGTTGGACGGCATCGAACACGAGACGAGTTCCTTTGGCAGCTGAACTGCCACATGACCTCCGTAGAGTCCGTTTTGCAACCGCTGCTAGACGTATGCGAATATTTCGAGACAAGGAGTATCATGAGAGCTCACCAGGAGCGCTCGATTGTGAGTCAAAATAAGCTTAATGTCTCAGGAAGAGACTAATTATGTATTCCAAGGTTCAAGAAGTGGTTGACCTGTTTCAGACGGTCGACGTCGACGGTCCTCGATTTGGAGAATGCGTTCAGGCCGTATGGTCTGAATTATACCCATATATCAAGAATGAGCAAGACATCATCACACTGCTGGAGAAGACGCTTCGAGCATCAGAGTCAGAACGCCTCGCTCACCGATTCAAAAGTCACAAGGTCGTCGTACCTGGCATAAGAGGCACAACAAAGTTGAATCTCTTCGGAGCTATCGAACAATGCACGTCAATGAACTATAGTGGAGCCGTTGTCGAAGCATGGGCGGATGGGCTCCACAAGGATGATTCACGTTGATGATAGACACCATCCTGTGCTGTCAGATGCACAAATTTTCCTCGAAAGTACAGAGTCCGGAAGTAGGAGGATTCGACTCTTGCTCCCCATCACAGCAGGCTGGTTCATCTCGTCTCGTCTGAGTGGGCTTGCCATACCATGACGCTTGCTACATTCATCACCATCTGGTGATGCGTGTTTCCCGTCTCGACGGTTGCCATCCATCACACCGACCAGCGCTCTGAGTCTCTTCCGGTCGCGCAACACCTTGAGGCTAGCTTGGGATGGGCGCCACGTCCATCACGTCCATCGTGCCCATCTCATCCAAGCTGTACCCTGCCTCATGCCCTGAATGAACCTTGGCGACCTCTGTACATTAACCATAAGAATCAGGAACTCCTCTTGGCCCATGGCAGTCGGCAGTCAGGATGAAGAATGAAAGTACGGGCCATGATGCATCCATCTACTATCCCTATGATAGCATCTCATGACAATTGATCTGTATAGACCTTCGAATCCCCAGAAGGCGATTGTGGTGGTGCTTTGGAACGCGTGTGGGTCGTACCAAGGATGATGGTCTGGAATAGGATAGCTGACAACACTATTGCGGGAGGCAGCCATTTGGCAATTATCTACCATCGTTGGACTGAGGCGTTAACTTTGACAGTACATTGATAATCAAAGAGACGTCACGTGCCATCTATGTCTTCATCTACCTGACCATTCTGTCTGAAGGTGACGGCGACAGACGCATTGACGCAGAAACGAAAACACCGTCTCCGCTACATTGACCTGCATCTGATTCGTTCCTCAAATCGGGCGAACCTACCCACCTGTAACCTGAATCACCGATTGGTTTCACAACAGTTGACAATTTGAAAATGGTCGTCGTGCTTGTAGGTGAAGAACTTAGACTTTGCAACATATCGATCTGCTCGAGATAGCTTTAACAGTCGGTAAAGTCGACAAGGTCGGGGATTCGCTGGCATTCGTTGATAAAAGATCACACGGCGCGTCCTTTCTCGCATGATATTCTTATATTATGTCTCTTTGTACGTCCTTAAATACGTTACCACTGGAAAGCGCAATAAGAGATAATCTGCACGTACTGGGTCTCAATTCGGACATCAGTGTGTACTTTTAATACTCCCTCATCATGAAGCATTGCATGCACTTTCCCAATCGCGTTTACGATTTCCGTCCAATCACCGTCTAGAGATCGTCGTAAGTGTATGGTTATATTGTACTTACACGGACAGCTTTTGATCAGCGTTTCAAGGTTACCAGAGGCAGATATCATCCTCTGTACCTGTACCGTGCTTGCTACGAAGGGAGACGCAAAAGAGGGAGTATGGATCTCTCACCTATAGTCGTTCCGCTCTCATGTACACGGTAGCTTAGCCCGCTCTGTTTAAGAAGTACTTCAACCTTGGCGATATAAGTACTCAATGAGGGAGAAACCGTTCCAACCTAGCAGCATAGTTAGCACCAGAAAGGGAAGCCGTCTTCAAACCTACTGGGATCACGCAGAAATCGACGTGACATTTCGTGGGTAGCATATGAGCAGGAGCAGCCATTTTTCTCCGTGCCAAACAGTGAGAAATAGCCGCGTTAATAATGCGGAGCGCTGGACACCACTTATCAGTGGTGTGGAAGACAACTGAGCATATGATATACGGTGATATGATCGAATGTGTACGTAACATGATCATCCACTGAACACCTATTAGCAAGCGACCCGACAGGATCATGAATATCCTTGCCAAAATCCCTACCCACCGTGACACGCAAGCTAATAAGAGCAGCAGAGAGCGACTCAGCAGAAGCTTGCCCTAACGTAAGCGTATCTGAGGATTAGCATTGACACAGGCCAGAAGATCAAAGATGCAAAGGGTGCATCGGTGCCGCTCGAAGCGAGCATTTTTGTCATGATGTTGGTCGAGTGACGGTAGCGGGACGAATGTGCTGCTTTGGGCAGAGGCGTTTACTTCGGACCGGGGACTGGGAAACAGCTGCTGCCATTGGCCATCCCGGCAGGACACAACTCCGAGTAGTGTGATATCCAAGCTTTGCGAATAGCCACATCTCATCATCAACTTATTTGAATGGTTATCAGTTGATAAAAAACTGATTGTCGCTCCGGAGGCATCAAAAATCATCTTGCGCAGCTGTCATCGACAGCAGTACGTCTGAACCTACCCTTCGGAGGAACTTTTGAACGCCAGTCGCATCTCTTAAAGAACTCTAAACATCTCTGAAGCGCTAGACCATGGATCACGGCAGGAAGAGGTCTAGTAGTTATGTGCGGACCCGTCATTCGAAGCGGATGCTATTGCTAGATGAAGCGAACGATGATTGGCGGTAGGGTGGACCTGCAAATCCAAAATCTCCCACTATAGTTGGCGACCTAATGTAAAAGGCTGCAGCCGGACATCTTCGCCCTCACCGTCCTTCCCCGCCCCGAAAGCATCGACAGACTCGGAGGTCACTGGCAGTGACTTAAATCACGCCACCGAGAAGTTTTCAGATTTCCTCGCGCACTTGCATGCGGAATACGCATCGCCGACGTCCCCACGGTCCGCAACGTCCGTCCACGAAGAACAAGCCAGTGCTGAAGTGACTTCGGCGCCGTCAGATTCGGTATCGCGAATCAGGTGTCGCTCAGGTGTCTCAGAGGCATCTGCATCGTGGCTGGATAGTTCGCAAGAGTTTACGACGGAATTGAAAGAGGAGATTGAGGGCGCATCAACAGTCGCCAATGGTGGATCGATCTGGGAAGACAAAGATCTGGACACACCGGGGTCGCCAGGGAGCGATTTTGAGCTCAACGATGGTGTAATCAAGCGTGGCATGTATATCACTGTCGTGCTTAGCAATTGTGAACGGGGCACAGCATTGCCGTGCACAGCAAAAGTCCTCGACGTCCATGATCGATGGGGCAAGCTCACCTTGCGATTGAGCAAACACGCTAGGAGGGCAACCAGGACAATGTGGTCAAATAGCCCGCGAAGCCCCGTGGCCTCTCGAGCGCGGTCCACGTCGCCCCGATTTAAGAAGGCACTAGCTGGATGACTGCCGCCACAGTGCAATTCTTGCTCGATGTTGATTCTTTGCTTATGTTCCCATAGCGCGAGGTCTACCCTTCATCCTATTGTACACATACGAACCATTTGTGCGATCAAACAAGGGAAACTGGCACCACGAGAGAAGGATCGATTGCAGCACCTTCATCTAGGAAAACATGAACTACTCTTTTGGCTTCTATTGCTGTTGGAATGCCGGAAACACGCAAAGGGAATTGGAAGGGAAAAAAAAAGGCCTGAGTGGGGCTCAGTGGCGGTTCGCTAGCAGCGTTATGCCTTCGCCGAAGGGTGCGAGGACAGGCTGTACGTTGATTTTGGCCGCCGGAGCGAAGGGTACATTTGCTGCGGGATGGTGGCGCAGCCTTCACTGTAGTTGATATATCCTCAATGTTCCTGAACCGACCTGCCATCATAATCGTGTAATCTCTCGGTTTGCATGTCTGCCTCGCCGCGCGGCACCACCTCTTCGCTGCTCGAAGGCCCAGCGTTGCGACCGGCGCTCTTAGGTGAGGCCTCTAGGTCGCATTCCAGCGTCATTGGTTTTGCTCTCCCCATCGCGTAATTGACCGCCCAATGATGAACCACTTGCCTAGCCTTAGCAGACCAGAGCCGCTCCCTAAGACTGCAGTAAACAAATGCGTCTTGCCTGTGTGAACTGTACGTGCGTCCCACCTGGGTGAATCTGTGAAATTCGAAATTGCCGTCCAGCCTCTAAGCTAGAAAGATTGTAGCTGATACAACGGGAAGGCGGAAGGTGTGGATGTATAGAAGTGTAAGATTAGCTCCATTGATGTATCAATCTTTAGCTTCTCTAAAACTTTAGCCAGAGCCTGAAGACAAGTCAGGATCACGTGCGCTGTGACTCATTGTCCACGTCCCTCAAGCGCAGCATAATTCCGCATCGCCTACCATCTTGCCGTGCCTTTTTACTAGCTTGATGAGTGAAAAAGTTTACGTACCTCACACTCTTTGCTGCCATGCCTGCGCGATCCGGGAACGACTCCGTGTTGCCAATCCCGGATGAGCTTGTGCGAGAGATTGTCGACCATTTCGACAGCGTGCACGTTATCAAGTCCGGTTTCAACGGCGAGTGCGCAACATTGGTCCGACAGAACCAGAATTGTCTCCTCAATCTCTGCTTAGTCTCTTCTCAATTCAGAAACATCGCGCAACCTATCCTCGCACGTTCCATTTGGGACAACGGCGAACGCTTGGGATCATGGCAGATGGCCGAAACGTTTGCAAAGGACCCTTGCCTCGCAAAAAGAGTCAAGGCAATCTCAGTTGACGCAACCGGCCACGACGAGATCAGGTTTCGAAATTCGCGTCACGAGTCACTCAAAATGTCAGCCGCACTTGAAGCACGAGCAAGCGACATCCAAGCAGAAGGCTCATGGATCAGCTCACTCCGACAACAACAGCAAGATCCTTCTACTTATGGCGCCGAGCTCGGCCTCATGTTGATGAACTTGAGTTCTGTCGAGGTTCTGCAGTTGCGTATCGTAGATCCCAATAGCTGGAGCGTGTCCTTTGCTGGGCTCTTTGCTTTCCTTGGCCTCAAAAGGAGCACTATTCTGCCCAAATTACGCGCGATCAACATCGACTCCGATAAGATAGAAGACTATAACGAGGACTGTTACGGCTTTACACCTCATCAAGAGTCATGGACGCAGATTCTGGGCATTCCATCGCTCCGCTACTTTCGCGTATCGCAACTGTGGGCTAGTCATGAGAACCCGTGCTATATACCACTGAAACTCCCTGAACAAGTCTGTAATGTCACTTGCTTGGATCTCAATCTCTGCCACGTATGCAGTGATTTCCTTCGCTCCATGATGCAATGCTTCAAGCAATTGAAGTTATTCCGTTATGAGTGGCGCCACGCAACTATCGGTTCAAAACAAGACATCGGCTTGGTCGATTTGATCGACAATCTTGCTTTGCAAAAGAGCACTTTGGAAAAATTGATCCTCGACGTTCAAGTGAGCGATTATTTCAAGAAGCCTATCGAGACGATAGAACCACTTGGGTACAAAGCTTGTCATATTTCAATCATTAAACAGTCGCTAACCTTCCCATTGATAAAACAGATCATTCAAAGTCCTTGAGCAGCTCAGGTACCTTGAAATATCCCCCGTTTTGCTCCTCGGGAAAATGGTTGATCGTCAAAGCCGATCCCGCCCAGACGATTCTGGCGTCGATGCAGACGATGCACCAAGCGGCGATGATGATTCGAGCCAGCAGGCGGCAGACAGAGCAGTCAGCGAGATTGTTAGTGGAAGTGGCCAGGCACGGCAGACAACAGCCTCCATCGATGAACTGGGTGATGCGAGGACGGATATATTCCCCCCACGTCTCAAATACCTCCAGATATACGGACCTGACGAAGAAGATGAGTTAGGTGCGCGAGCTCTATGGTGGGTCAACAAATTGATTCCTCGCTTGAAAGATGATGTGTTCCATCTGGAAGTGCTTGATCTTCGAGAGTGGGTTTTGCTTACATCGACGGAGGAAAGCATCTTACCAAAGCGCTCGAGGATGCGGTTCGCGCGAGCTGTGCAGGAGTATGACGGCGGGACTAATATCCTATTGTTTCGGGACGGGCTGGCTCCTAAACATGGAGTTATCTTCTCTGCAGATCGGGAAGAGGAGATTATTGGTCAGGGTGACATGGAGAAGATTGGAGGGCGCCATGCACGAATTGGCTGGGAGTAGACCTACGATTATGAAGACGTCAATGGTAGATGCATTATGCTTCGTACAATCGTGATAATGGGAGATTGCTCTTCATGCAGTGTTTGCAGTACACTCGATCATGTTCACATGCTTACGCCCGTAGCAGCCGCAAGAGAGGAGATCATGAATATAAAAATAAACAGGTGTTAGCATATGACGAACCCTGTTCCCTTTCCATGCGGTTCCTGCTTTGATGGTCAGGAAATGTGCCTACGTGCCGTACAATGACTTGAACAACAAAAAGCATCTGAACGCGTTCACAGTTGATGATCTGTTTGGCGACGATCCTATATTAAAAGCATCGAAGAACATGGATCAAAACCTAGCTAATCTATTAAATCTAAAACAGAAGTTATGCACGGACCAGACAATGCTGGGTCCGTGTCGTCCAGCATAGGGCCATAGCCCATAGGCTGCAGCTGCACAGGGCCACAGGCTGAATAGCTGCAAAGAACGCTCAGTAGCGTGGACAACGAATGTTCGAAAGACGAGGATCAAAGAAGAGTTATAGAAACCAGCGAAGTAACATCGCGAGGTCTGGGATGAGTGGAATTGAAGAGTACACTTTCAGTGATCATGAGGGAGCAGTCAATGTTGGCAATAAGCAAAGCGAAGCCCAAGGGAGACGTCGAGAGCGCGCAAGGACGACTGGACCAACTGTGTCTTGATAGCTCTCCGCGCTAATGAAGAAGATTCTGGAAGGTGCGAAGACGACAAGGGTAACTTGGCCCAAAAATAGCCTGGTGCAGACCCTGACATGTTCGGGCATCTACGGCGTAGATTAACCTACGCTTGTAAGGCATACTCCTTCACAATGGCTTCAAGTTTATCTCAGGTAAGCGACACCCAGGGCGGTTCAGCTCGTCCCTGATCTACATAGATTTAATACATGTACGTGTTGCAAGGCGCTACCCAGACAGTCTCTATCGAGCGTGCACGTGATCGCCTCGTTGCAGGACCCGAATCAAAGCCGTGGCTACTTCATGTGCCTGCAGAACTAGGCTAATCAGAACAGCAGCTCAGGACGTACGAACGCTTTATTTGACAGACGCAATGGTTCACACGAGTGTGGGTCCTTCAAGAGGTCATGCCGACACCATTGACTCAGCAGGAAGCTAGGAAATATAAGTACAGACAATGCTTCTTTGACCTAGCTCGGCGGATCACCATGAGTTCTACAGTCAACGTCATCTCAAGAAACATATCCTTCGTCGCCACCGCTTTCGGCTGTCACCAACTGCGATTCTTGAATTCGAAGCTCGACTTCATTTATTCATTTCTAGAAAGGTCGTACCGGGTTTCATCCAGACAATGCTCGACTGCATACGACCTTGGCCTTTCTGTACAGCCTGTCTGTGAGAGGAGGTAACCATAGGCGAACACAGTGTTCAGTGTCAGGTACAGATCTCGACATTCAGTGCCTCCTCGTAGACTTGCAGGGCTTGAACTTATATCGCTCTCCGCCTCGGCCAGCTTACCTTGGTCAGAGTATAGCGGGTATATGTGGTGTAAACATCACAATGCGACGGCGTACAGTCGATGCAAAATCTGTATGATCTAAGGACTGACTTTGTCTGAATTCATCATATGAGCTAGAGTACGGCACTTTTACAGACACGCCTTAATCAGTAATATATAATAATTATTTTCATCTCCATTACCGAACAATGCGACTTTAGTCTAGTTAGCATCCTTAGCAGCAAAATGCATCTGATTATGCCCAACGTCAAACACCGCCACTACATTCTTCAAGAACGGATTGCCAATAATGCTCGCTCCCCCCAACGAGTTGCTAGGCTGAATCACACTGGTACAAATACCTTCTCCCACCTCCTCAGGCTCGATCAAATCCGTCGGGTCTATTGAAAAGGTCGTATTCTGAATGACAAGGTCGAATTGGGGCCCAACAGCGGTACAATTAACTACATATCCACCATCCTTGTCGCTCCAGTACCCCGGAGGATCAAAAGCTCGGACTGTAGCAATGACCGTAGAATTGTCCACGAGAATGCCTTTTGCGCCGCTGTCAATGATTGTTGTAAATGCTGTCATGTTGCTCACGCCATCGACAGACATACCAGCGACTTCGATCGAGTAGAGATAATTGATAAGCGTCTCCTCGCCTTTGAACGGTATCAAGCTTGGCAGAATCGGCGTCGTGACGAAGTCCGCGCCGGCAAATTGCTCAGGCACTCCTCCCAACGTGAGCGTACTTCCCTCCTGGGATCGGTTAAGCGCCAGTGTAAAAACTGGTGCCGCTAGTTTCCCCTGCGCAGCCATGCTGAAGAGCAGAGAATTGTGGACAACCAAATTCGTTGCATTCGTAGACTGACTGGGATCCCTAGGCGCACCACCCTCATAAATGGCACTACCACTTGGAAACGCAAGTCCAAGCGCCCCACTTGTTCCCTCTGCTATTTCCCAGTACGCCTTGGTCATGATGCCGACCTTTTGAGTGACTTCGATCCCGCCGAGCGTAACCTGTTCGTACCCAACATAGCCCGTCGTAGCATCGCCACCAGCGAACCTTTCCGAAAAGACCTCATGTGACACAGGTTGGAATGTATCTGATGGTGTGTAGAGATCCCCAAGGTGACAGTCGGAGATCGAGATGTTGTTCCCATTGACATCAAGGCATTGGAAGTCCGTGCCAGCGACGAACGTCTCGCCGCTGCCTGTGTCGACAATGACTGGGAAGGTTTGGTTTCCAAAGGTGATGTCGACTACGAATTCAGATGACGACAAGAGGAAGTCGAGCGGTGCTGATGAGGCATGGGTGATTTGGCGACGTGAGAGAGATCTTCCGTGGGAGTTGGATGCGCTGGAGAGAGGCCGAAGTGAGAGACTGTGCGGTGAAACTTTACTTTCCATCAGCTTCGTGGACTTATTCGTCTACGATTTGAATACATGCCTGCAAAGGGATTGTAGTCTCTTTTGAGCATCTCAGACTTTCTAACGTCTGGAATGACTGCTGCCGAACACGGCGCCAAGAACATGGTACAAAACCATGAGGAGAGCTTCATCGTGGACAAATGCGCACAATTATGCTTGTCTTGTAATTTAGCTCACAAGGTAAAAGGTTTTAGCATAGCGGAACACTTTCTTGCTTACCTGCTAGCCAGCGCTATTGCTCCCCTTTAAATAGTAGTCCCCTTCACCGATCACCCTTTACTTTATCGGGTAAGACTGAAGGCATCTTTCGAGGACCGCGTAGCCACCAGCCACCTTGTCATCCGGTTACTCACCTCTATGCTTTCATACTCAATCAAGTGCTCGACGGAGCGTCATCCGATGCAGTGCAGCAATTGTGAACAGATGCTAACATACAGCCTCGCTGACCAGGGGCGCCGAATTTCGCCAAGTAGGGAATAGCTTGTGGCAACGCTGGTCTTTGGTTTACTTGTGATCAGCAGAGCCGCAGTGCCCACGCTTACCCCAAAGGTTGACCAGCGCATCCCACCAATTATGTCATTGCCCTGTTCTCAGTCCCTTCGACGTTTCGAACTTCAAATGATGGTGCACAACACCAAACGGCGACATCACTTCAGCTCTGGCTCCCACAAAATCGTGCGCTCCCTGTCATGGCTGGAGCTCCTACGAGCCGCGGCTGTGAACCGTGTCGGAAGCGGAAGAAGAAAGTAAGGACTCCGCTTTGACATGCTTGGACAGGGTAAGACTAATGGGCTTCGGCCAAAGTGCGATGAAGCCAAGCCAGCTTGCTCGAGATGCGTACGGCTCAAAGTCCAATGCGCCGGCAGCGGGCAACGACGCTACGTTTGGAAGCACGAGCTTAGTCAGACATCATTGGTAGACGTGCCAGCGCAACCCGAGCGAAGCGCAATGACAATCTGCCGAGTCCCTCCTGCTGCATCTGCTAAACGTGTTGAAGCCTTTACCCACGTTCTGGCCGTCACAGACGCCCGCTTCCACATTTCTTGCTACGGCGACCTCATGAACGGTCTGCCCATGCGTCTGGGTTACAACGCCTGCCTCGACGCCGCGAGCGATGCAATCGTGGTCAACTACTCCGATTTCCGGAATCAAAGGAGATCGCCCGAAGCGTACGCCAGCTTTTCAAACGCAATAAGCAAGCTGAGAGCGTGCTTGCACGATCAAACTCTGGCGACGAAGCCGGAGACGCTATGTGCCATCTACTTGTGCATGATCTGCGAGGGCTGGCTTATGGAGTCCGCAGACACGAGCACGCACCACGGTGAGGCGATGGTACATGTCATGAGGGCTGCATTGCGGGACTCGTGGCATGGTGAGTTTGAGGCCGAGTTGCTGACTACTATGTGTGTTCCTGTCGTGAGTTTGCATCTTCTGCGCAAGGAATGCGTGACTGCTGACATTGAAAAGCTCATCGAGAGTCTTTACAATCCGAATATAGAGCTTGATTCTTGGATTTGGAAACTGATTGACATGTACCATCCATTGCCGACTGTAATACCACAGCCCGTGGTGCGGCCGGACAGCCTGAGCATGCGCAGTCTCGTGACGTTTGTCGTATACATGCGGAATCCCGCTATTCACCTCGAAGGCATATGTTCGGCATACGTGCAGGTGTTGCTTGATGTCCAGGCGACGCGCAAAACACTCTCGGGACTAGAGGAAGTGCTCTGCAAGACGAAGATAGAAAACGCACGCGAGGAACGCATCCGAGCAGTAACGAAGACTATAGCGCGCGTTCAGACAGCGTTCGGTCTTCTCCTCGCCATTGCCATGTGGTTCAATCATGCTCTGTCACATGCTGAGATGGGCTCCGATACGTTAAAGGAGGAATTCGCATCGTTGGCCCACGAAACCATCTCAAATGCAGAAGAAGCATTGCGACATCGACCTCTTGGCGCCAGTGCTCATCCTTTCGGGCTAATGGTTGTGTGGGCTTACTCTAAAGACGACATTGTCAATTCGCAGACGGAGCAGCTGCTAGCACAGTACCAGACAGACTTCCCGAGAGTCCATTATTTGGAGCTAGCCTCGAAGATGCAGAAGACTCATGTGACTTGAGCGTAGGACTTGCAGACCTTTTATTGGAGGTTCCGACACTGAGTAGCCACTACGCCATAAGCGGCATAGGCATCCGCGTGGCGTTATGAACTCCATTCATTCAGCTCGTTCATCTCAAATCAGGATGTAAACTTCAGACGGTGACCGATTTCAATGACGGTTTCCTGAATATGCTAAGTAATCAACCCTCTCTCTTCTGATGCAATAAGTGGTTACGTCGCGGCCAGTCCTACACTGCAAAATCATAGGAGCAACATCGAACAACGAAATGGCCTGTGAAGTCTATCTTTGCGACTTGTAAGAGGTGCTACGTACAGAACAATTCTTATCCGCATGAAGAGCTCCAGCGTACACAAGGTGCATCGGTTGGTGTACACTCGTGGCAGCATGGTCTTTTGCAGTCTTCGCTGCCATCAAGCTGCTCATACAACGGGACTGCAGCGGCCCTCACGGCATACACTGTGGTGATGCATATCAAGGACATTCATAGAACCTTTTGCCTGATATCGGAGGTCAGACGGCATTGCTGACAATGAGCTTCGTTCATTTCGGTGGCGAAGTGGACTCAGCATTTCAGATCGATTTGAAATTCGTCGTCATGCTTATTGTGCAGACACCAATCACGATCGATTTACATTGTGCTGAGATCATCATCAATATAACTCGAGATGAGGATGTTTGGGGGAGAGCGTGCACGATTAAAGGCACAAAGCCTCGCAATGCGTTCATTGCTGTTGTGAGCAACTGGCAAAGCATGGCTCACTTATGCTCGAAGGTTGTGAATCACTGGCTATTTGGTTTGGCCATGACTTTTGTCCTCGAGTACGGAATCGTGTTCCGACTTCCCCAAACCCTCTACCTCCTTACTCTCCCTGTCTTGGTTGTCGCATTGGCCACTTACTTCTGTTTCAAACAACGAACCGAGCCGTTGCAACATATAGGCATCTGCAAACGCTCATAGACCTGGTAGATGAGTGGCACGGGACTATGTACTGGGGTGAGAAGGATACTCCACTTGGTACTACTGCCCACGCAGAAACAAGCAACCGCTCTTTGGCTGCAATCGCTAGGGGGCAAGCTTTATGCGGGTCAGACCAAACCAGTGAATAGATCAATCAGACAGAAAGACGTCCGGCCAGCAAGTCAGCTATAAACAGCCAAAGGATACAAAGCTGAAGCACATGCTTTGATTCTCGAAGGTACAATTATAGCGGAGCGCATATACGAGCTGTTGGCCGAAGTTCCGCCTTCTCTCTGCAGTCAACAAAAGGTGCTATCAGCATCAGCCGTTGGTGTTCTAAAGAGCAGAGCCCAGAGGTTCATGTTCGCTTTGAAAGCCTGCTGATCTTTTTTTAAGACTTCCTCAATATGTGTGATTCGAGACCATGATCATAGACATTATAAGCATGCCCTCGCCTAGCCATGCGTAGTTCTATCTGAAGTTCATCCTCAAGCCCGCCTTCTGTACATTCCAGGCGATTATCCCTACAATCGTCTATCATGGTCAGCCTTAGTCACAAGCTCTCCTCCTTCATCACCGCTATTAGGAGCCTGAGCTCGACTTCTGAGTTCCTTGCTCCTAGTATTCGCCATCCCCAGATCACCTTCGTCTCTTCGAAATCTCAGCCAATACAAGAATCCGCCTCCAACGGTCAAAATTGCGAGAAATGGTGCATTTTGTCTCTATGGTAAGTTAGACGCCAACAGAGGTTGGCTCTTCCTTAGGAAGAGGGTATGATAAATGCTAGAGAAACGTACTAGAGGACCCGCCTTACCGTGGGGCGAGATTGGGTTTGGGCCACCCATGTGTATGACGAGACGAATTTGATGCTGGTTGGTGAATCGGATAAATTTTTCTTTCGATTAATGTTTCTTGTTCTACTGTTGTTAAAGCGAGTATGTCGCGGAGTTAGATACGAACTATGGAGATGATGTAATGAAACGTTCAGGCGGGTAATTGACTACGGAGCCGAGGTCCCGAGATATGCGCGAACTGCTTCGGACTGAGACATTTGAGGAAGACTTCAATCATGTTAACACGCATGTTAGCTAACTAGCTCTAGAGCGGCGATCGTAGTATTAGGATAGTAACTAATAGTGAGATGCAAACACTCCGTCAGTTCATAGACGACTGGGTTCCTTGGCTAGGAAGCGGAACGTCGGTACGCACCTATAAACAAGTCAATATCATCCATCGTCATCGAATTTATAAGAGTAGAAGACGCTAACAAGATCGTCGACTAGAGACTAGTATAGGAGGAAAGAGATGTGATAGCGAACGATATGAGAGATAGTACCGCCTAAAGCAGTTCTTCTAATACCAAAAAATACGGCCTCATAGGAACCGAATATAAGGCAGCAAAGATATATAGCTACTACGCGTAGCAATACAGCTCCTAGGAGTATATATCTAAGGCTAGCTAGGATACTACTAGGAAGTGCGCGGTATGCCTCGGAGGATACGAAGCATAGAGCCAGGAGTATCTCACCAGGAAGGAAGAGTGCTCGCGGTACGGCCTAAGTATTGCCTAAGCTCAAAGACCGGCGATGAAATAGACTAGCGGGGACTAGAGCGGATGCCTCTCAGGAGATCGAGGTCTGCGAGGGACCAGGCCTCGGCATCGGGACCTGGAACTAGCCGGCCTAGCTCCACACAAGGACGAGAACAGAAGAAGTCAGCGCGCACAGGAGATAAGAGAATAAAGCCCCAAATGCTAGCCAGGAGAACCAAAGAACTTCACGGTAAGGGGGATTTGATGAAGCACTTGCTTCGGTTCCATGTACGCCACATGCCTCAAGAACAGTTCCTGGTGCGCCTACTGAATGAAGAGGGCTGCAAGATGCAAAAGCAGTCTTGCACCATGCACAAAGAGTGCACGGTACACCGATCGCCTGCTTACCTCTGCATCGTCTACGAGCACATACATATTAGAATTATGTGCGCAGTAATCGATGTCACTACTCAACATAACCGCATACGCGTCTTTGCTCGTGCAATCGCATGTCACTGCAACTCAACCATCCTCAGCCATAGTACATTATCGATTTATAACCACGATCTGGACGCCCGAAGTTGTCCTGGTTTCTTCTAATATTAATCCCGACTGGCCTCGCTGTCCCGGATCGCCTTGGGGGCCTTGTCGGCCTTGAAGTCCTTCAGGTCCCTGATCGCCTTGGCGACCAATCTCTCTACGTTCACCACGAGGTCTAGGAGGTCCTATAGCTCCTCGCTTACCCGCTCGTCCTTCACGTCCGTCTCGACCATCTCGCCCAGGTAATCCTGCCGCGCTATCGCGACCGTCACGACTATCTCGTCCTAATAGGCCTATTATACCGTTATATCCGTTGCGTCCGTCACGGCCTGGCGCCCCCGGTACGCCATCTCAGCCGTTCCTCCCTATTATCCCTTATGGTCTAACTATACCTGGAGGACCTTGTAGCCTAATAGTACTAGAGGGGCCTCTCTCTCCTAGTGCACTAGCCCGCCCGTCTCGTCCTGCAACTCCTAGTAGACCGGGTGCACCTTGCTCTCCCCGTAATCTACGAGGTCCTTCTAGGCCCGGTGGACCTCTTGGACCTCTTCGAGGTTTTTGACATATAAGGATAAGGAGTAAAAGTATCAGGCCGATACACCTAATAATAATGCCTATGACATCCCCTAGGGATAACGTACTTGGATTAACTCTAGGGGTCGAAGTTATTCTTTCTAGCTTCGATTCTGCCCTAAGGGTACTAAGTATAATAACTTATATCAGCGTTGCAGACTCCCTTGTTAGAGTGAAAGTTATAGTCCTTCCCTTCGATATCATCTTCTCGCCGTGCCTTATCAACGGAAGCTTGTGAAATTATAAGACATCTTATAAACGGGTGATTTTATCTTAACTTTCATATGCGTTCTAACCTTTGACTTTATAAGCCTAGTAATCTGGTTAGTAATCCTCTGTATTGATACGTTTATCCTTGGCGCGTCGATTAGGGATGAGTGCCTGGCGCTTACGGCTGCCTGGATAATAATCTGGTGAAGTAGCGCATCGATAAGCTAGAGCTAGTCACACTAAATGCGCTCGCTATTAGAGTGGGTGTCGAATTTGCACAGACGTATAGTACGGCGATAAGCCCGCAGGACACAAGGCTGCACCAAGAGCTAGCATCTAATAGCAAGCAAATAGATGGTTTGACTAGCTAAGTTAGATCGTAGCTTCTACCGTTAAGTGGCTATCAATACATTTATTTCTGATATGTCGCAGGGAAGGACTAGCTAGGTGACAGCCTGAGGCAGAACTATAAGCTAGACAAGAAATCTCAGCAAATTAGCTGGAAGAAGATAACTGATCAACTAACAATTCACGCACATAACCGTGCGACATAAGATTATCGGATCTTATCGCTATTATACTGTTGTATTTAGGTATTGGTTTACACTAAGCTAGCGCTTTTAAATAAAGTCCGCGCTAGGCAGCAGACCGGCCCGCGGGAACTGCTTAAACTAATCACGGTATTTATTTAAACGCGAGAGCGAATTAGTCCGATTCCCGAGCTTCGTTATATGTATATCTAAAGTGGTCGTCAGAATGCAGCCTCTCTATATAATGGACTACGCTATGTAATACCACTTTTACGAGGCTATCGTCTAGGCTCTTGTTCTAGCAACTCCGTGAGGAGGTAGTTCAATTATAACAACGTTTGCAGGTCGGCGGTAATACCTCTATTAGGTACGAACGAACGGAACATGGATGCAAGCCTTAGTAAATAATAGGCTGACACGTTTCGTAGACAGTATTGCCTTGAGGCTTATGGCTAGATTTATCGACTGTAAGCATCGTTATTTATGGCGAATGACAGCATTGCCTTGCGCCTCGTATAATCTCACATGTATAGTAAGCGCCCAGTACCGTACTTACGGCTTATTATTTAGTCAGGATATTTATACTTGTATGATATAATAATGTGATGCAACTACGACACTATAGTAATTATCACCGAGTAGCTTAGTATGCCACTCTCCTAATCAGTTATAGCGCTAATCATCACGAAAGACCGTATCCATAGACTTGCTCCCTTATATGCGCAGGTGTTCGTATTCGTAAGCGGGTTAAGTTCCGATTGGCAGGCGCTTTAGTTCAGCAGGGTCTTATTTGGTATGCGAGACGGGCTATTATAGATATATCTGGTTGCGCCATGATGGTAAGAAAGCAAGGGCTGGAGAACAGTCGTGCAGAGTCTTCGCCACAGCCTTCATCTGCAAAGGAAAACGCATTATGTGCGAAATTCCTCTGTACAGATTGCTGCGCAACATGACTAGATCCATTAAACCATTTCGAAGATAGTAGCAGACAGCACCGCCTCTGGAGAGAAGAAATGCACATTGTCCACCAGGGAAGATTTCACCCGATAAAGAATCTGCGCACACGCAGCTCTTCGTGCCGTTTCCATCCAAGAATGTTGTTCGCGTACTTTCTTCGTCATTTCCAGCCATGCTTATCACCGACATGCAGCGCGAGATTGCTATACAACAATTAGCGTGAGCATTCATCTTCGCCCTGGGCGTAATTAAGATACTCTCATGCACGATGTAGCCGAAACCAGTGGTCGCTTTTTGAACGCGTCAAAGCTAGCACTCGTCGAAAACGGCACTAACCATTCGCCCTCGATTCTTGCAGCTCGCAAGAGCTCCAACTACCATCTTATGAGTCAAGTGTCTGTCGGGTAGGGGATCTAGTTGGAGGACGAAAACAGAGTCCAGCCTAGCTGAGCTGGAAAGAGCTCGGGGTTTATTATATCGAATTTCCTACGTTGCTATAATTTTATGGGCTATCTCCAGTATAGGTATTAGCCTGTTTTGTTTCTGCTTTAGTACCTAGTACTTACTGGTTCTACTCGAGCACTCCTCGTATCGCGGAATGCTTTGACCGGTTAACATGATATCTTCCTCCCGAAGTCTAGAGAACCTAATCCATCCGTAGCTAACTAGATACAGATGAGTTGCATGTTAAGGCGTCCTTATCAATGCTGTCGATCCCTCGCGTTATAGTCTGGACATCTAGGCATTCTGGCGGTGAGCGGAGCGCACTTCCGTCTCTGCCTCTAAGTAGAGAGACGCCTTGTTTATACGCCGTCAAGATGCTATGGCCTGAGAAGTCGAAAAGCCTCGTAATAGCCCACGAGACAAAGTCATCTTAACCCACTTGGCTCTGGCTTGCTCAATAATCGATCCTAAACCATATTCTCACAATTGTTATCAAGTCTTCCCCTTCGTTCTGCTATGAATATGGACATTCTGTTAACCAAGTTCGTCTTCCATCATGTCGTCCTTCCCTTAAAGCTTCCTTAAGGGGATGATTCGAACCCTGTACACGATTTTACCCTCTTGCGGTTCGTTCTCGACTCTCTAGAATAGTTCTAGGCTGTTTCGGGGTCATCTGAGCAGGATGTCGTCTATAATATCGCGAACACGATACGCAACGGCATCGCTGTACGGGATGATGTAGGAAGTATCAATAAAGACTAGCTTATAACAGCTCTGAATAGCCTTATCGGTGGAGGTATATCTTAATCTGATCTGATACATGTTTTCGAACTAAAAACCAGTAAAGAAGGTGCTGTACCGCTCTTAGTGAACGCCTAAAACGCCGCCGTTATCATAAGTCATGCCTTTAGCGAGATATACTTTGAGCTATTCGAGTTAACTCCTCCTAATAGGGTGGTGATTGAGGCCCGAGGTCGCCTAAAACGCTCTTTTCCTAGCGATTATATCGTTGTCAGCTTTAATCAATTTAGGAATTAGGACTTCCTCTATATAATCGCACGTACACTTTCCCGTCTCAGTTTCTAGGATATACACAAAATATAGCCTAAGGTTAGAAAGGCCGGCTAGGAACATGACGAAACCCGGGATACGACTAAGCTATTCCTCGTTACCGGCCTTATAATGGATGTCTTAGCCGCTGTCGGTCGGGTCGAATAAGTGCGCGTAGTAGAAAAGAATTACAGGGAAGAAGTACTATAGCGTTAGAGCTATAGCGCTTAGTACCGCTCGCTAACCTGGCTTTTCGTCCGCGTCGTCTTGCAGATAACTTTTGCACGAGTCTATAGCAGTCCTAGGAGTAAACTATACAAAGCTTTCATAATCTTCTTTCTAAGCAGACTCCTTAGGACGTGTTGCTCGTTAGGTCTAGAAAGCGAAGATATCTTTAGTCTTCAGAGCAAGATTGCTCAACGTCTGTTAAAGTTTAGTAATCACGATCTGGGGCTATAGATTAAGCCTGTACGCCAGGTTCTCGACGAGGCTAGTATCCTTCTATAGGAGAGATGGGCCAAAACTATCGAATCGATATCTACTTTCCGAGATCTACTAGTGATTAGTGAACCGGACGTTCTGAGAGATACCGTGATGAGCTTACCCTAGCTTGAATCGTTTATTCACACCATACACAAGAGGAAAGCGATCACACGGGGAAATTGTATTAACGTGCTTAGGGTATACCCAGACTATGCCCGCGATAAGATACTAACTGAGTTGACCTCTAACGGCTAAAACCACATAGTTTTCGTTCTCGCGGCATTTAAACGATGGGTCGCTTCGCATCTACCTACTTGGTTAGCAGGTCGCATTATAGAACCTTCTACCCTAGGCACCATTCGGTTGTTGATAGAAGAGTACTACGAGGTTACATCTAAGGCTTACGCAGGAGCTCCCGAGATGTTCTTAATCATGCTGTTAACTATTATCGAGCTGTGGGTTGCCTGTGATCAATCCGCATGCGCTATTTACGATGCCTTAAAAGATTACCGACCGGAGATACCTGGCTACTTACTATAGTCTGTGGTGCTCCCTTTTAAAAGCTAGATAAAAAGACTATATGATATAGAGAACTACCTACGTCGTCGCACTCTATCTACTAGAGAACCTTTAGCCGTCATATCTACTTTCGGCTCTACTACTTCTTTCGTAGTACGGACTTTTAATAACTCGGCTGAGCACTAAGCGCTTATACTACGGATATAAAAAGATGCGTATATTACACGTAAGCAGAAACGAGTTCAATTCCGGAGAGAGAAGGTAAGGTACGATTAGCTGATAGAGGTATATAATAACGGAACGTGCGATAAAGAGAATATAGTCGATTTAATTAACGGGTTCTATGAACGTCGCTACCCCTCTTCATATCGGCGTTGTAGCAAGAAGAAAATAGTATAGGGTCTCTAGATCGCTGTTCACGAATGGCCTTTACTAAAAGGCGACGAAGGTAAAGTAGCGGTCTTTGAATTGCTGATTCTGTAAGTATATAATGGCTGGCGCAATGCTATATTATTCGTGATTTATGAGGTATTTAAGTCGGAATTCTCCGTTATAAGAGTTCTAGAGTTCAGACATGCTATCGAAGGATATATTAGACTATCGCAGTACTATACGAACACCGCTATTGGCAGCTAAAGAGTCACGGCGCTCTCCGAGACGAAACCACACACTAGCTTACACCGCAAGTTAAGACTACTCTCTACCGCGATAGAGGAGTCTATCCTCGTTAACAATAGCCTACACCTATAGTATTATAAGAAAGAGGCTGGCGTCTTCCTATCGCCGCTTCGTGCCACTGAGACTATATATAAGTAATGCACCTATAAACTTAGCGAGACATCGGTCTCCCTCTAGCAGTTTCTAGTACGCCCTCCTAGTAACCTAAATAGTCTACCGCCGAACGAGGTAATCGCGTCTTAATCCGAATGCCCGTCCTACTTTTCTCTTGATAAGTATAAGGCGTTCGCGACTTTGCCTCTAGGTATCCAGATTTAATAGACCAATCTGCTTACTCAGCTTGCTATTCCTATCGTGAACTTTTCGAGGTGCGACACCCAGGCCCTGATCTTACAGATACTAAACTAGACTAGGCCTCTATCTGAGCATGTAGAAAGAAGCGGGCATAAAATCGTCTTAGACGCTTACTTCTATAAGAGAATGCTTAAGCACCTTTCGAATTCTCTAGAGAAAGTCGAAGAGAATTAGGACAGCTCTACGGCGTAGGTAATATTCGCACTGATTGCTGCCCGGATCTTATTATTGACTAGATCTGATGAGATCCGATAATTCTCGTTGTCGGTTCTTGACAAGGTCCGCGCCATCGCTATAAGGTGGATAACCTCTCTCTTAGAGAAGTCTACAGTCGCACCTTCTAACGAGTAAAGAATATTATTTATTACGAGCGCTGTTGAGGCTGCATTAACTAGTATACTTATATTTGACCTAGACTAAGAGCACTGCGATCGCGCTCTTGAGCAACAGGACTCGGCTGTTACATTTCTCCGGGCCTCGATTATAATCTAAGAAAACGCTCTAATCGGACTGTTAATGTCTTCCAACATGTTATTAACGCGCTAGAAACGGCTATGTTACCGATGTCTACCCTTTATTACTACCCGAATTATGGTTTTCGGCGATTCCTGCTTAGACATAGTAGTCAGGCGATCATAGGCCTCATATAAGCCTGGGGCTGGATGGACCTAAGTTAACGACCCACGAAGCCCTTAGTTGATGACTCGAGTTGAAGGCCTAGGCGGCTAGATATATATCGTCTATTTTAATGTCCTAAGCGCGGAGCTACTTATAGATGGCCTGCTATTATCAAGACTGCCGCGTAGATATGAGTAGCATCCGGTTTACGCAGCGCTATTTAGCACGGTAACGATCGAAGTAATACCCTCTTAAGTAGCTAGACTATCTTTCTCTGCAAAAGCTCTATATAAAGGCTGGGACATCTATTTCGGCATGCAAAGTACTAGCTTAAACGATGATTAATCAAGGGATACCCTGATCATATATATACGACAGGACGGAGGTATTTACGACGTAGTGCCCTTATCCGTATTCTCCGGACTTCTACCCGTAAGCTTTACTAAAGATTACGTGTATTAGTATAATCATGCGGATAATACAGTCGAGTTTCGGAGCCTATCTAGCCCCTAGTCCTTACTAACGAAATAGAACTTACGGAAAGAGCCGAGGGGATAGACTCTTAGCTAAGGTAGCGAATTTATGGTCGATCTTAACAGCCGGACAGGATAAGCTAGAGCCTAGGTTTTCGCCCAGGTCGAGACTAATAAGCATGTCTATATTATATTTAGTAAGAAAAGTGGCGTGATTAATATAGCCCTACCCCGTCTGCGACTAGACTACTATACGGAACTAAATTCTTCTGTTATTCTCTCGCGGCAGTTTAGTGAAATGTGTATTAATCCTTAACCTAGAGTCGGTGTACTGGTTAGGCTTGAAAGCAAGCTAATCCTGCGCTATGTCCAAGGCTATGGTTAGAGAGTGGTTCTAATCCCTGATAGGAAACCGTCCTACTGTCAGATAGGAGGCTATCGGATTACTAAGATCGAGAGGAGCGGCTTTACGACCGTACACGCGTATAGAGTCGACACTCTACTCGGGCGTATTACTGATAATAGCAACTTGCACAGCAAACTCTTCCTCTGCCTATTACATGCGATTATATCATACTGTTTGCCTGACCAGTTGACAGGCCTGACTAGGACTGAGCAGGCCTTAGCTATCCTTAATTCAGCAGCCGTTAAATCTTTTAATTACTTGTCAGAAGCAAACATAGAACTACTTGTATTAATTGCGGATCTTACTCCGGCTAGAAACTACTACCTACAAGGACAGTAAGTCATATAGATAGTAATATAGAATCCTAATCTTAGCTTCCTCTGCTAACACGGCTGGTTCCGTAAAAGGGTGGAAACGCTGTTCGAGGAAGCAACTTATCGAAAGATATTCTATCCTACGGCACAAGCTGACCCTCTAAAATTACGCTAGAACGAGGCTCACCTACTCGAGCGTGACCTAATACGTTCGTATATATTTCGCGTGTCCTACTTCGGCGCAGAAAGCTTTATAGAGGATCACGATGTTCGTTACAGCGTTTAAGCGTACGCGGATAGTAGTAGCTCAGTACGTGTCTTTAAGATCGCGATAACTATCTTCGAATAACGATAGTATATCCCGGGGCGAATGTTAGACTCTATATCGTCTAAGTTTAGGCGATGGTTTATGTCCGAAGCTTCGATACTAGGCGTAGGCCCGTTATTAGATCCCTATAAGTTCTACTTCGACTGCCGATAGCTTAATAAACCTATAGAACTTCTTCGTAACTTCTAGTGCCGTATTTATATCTCTTTCGGCAAGGGCGTGGCTCGGTACGACAAGTACTTAGTTATAATATAGCTGTGCTTTCTTACATTTTCGCGACCCTCTGACACGGGACTTCTATATACGTTAGCTGCGTTGTATAACACGCCCAGCCTTGCGTTTATTAAAGTTCTATAGGCCTACGAGTTTCGATTAGGCGAGGGAATATCCGTGAACCAAGGCGTTCTCGCGAGGATTGCTTATAATGCTAAAAAAAAGTTCAGAGATTGCCTAGAAGGAAACTAAGCCGGCGGGAATTATATCACGCAAAGAAGACGATAATCGGACTTTCAAAGCAGCTAGGATCGTGCAACTAACCGTTTCGTATTATATCTAGCCTCTCTATAGCCGATTAGATTCCCTTCTAACCTAACGGACACTAGTATTGTGATATATATCAACGTTCCAAGTGTAATGTATAATATGCGATCGAAATTTCTGACATAGCATGATAATTACTTGTTCTCTAGATACCTAGATTAGATTGCGGACGCTCTAGCTTTATAACCTACGAAGTCGATTAGTCGGCCGTCTAGGCCTGTCCCGATCCCGGAAATGCGCATGTACTATTCGAGAAAGGGTAGTTATATACGTATAGAAGAACTGTTCTCGTTCTAACCTCCGACTATGCCGTAGATATACTAAGATATATACTGTATACTGCAAGTTTAGTAAACAGGGGTTCTAACGACATGCAGATCTAGCGCTGTTCTTGACCGCTTGGAAAGCGGTGGCTCTAGCAAAGCGAAGCAGAAGTATATTGCAGATTTACGAGCGAGTCTGTAATCGTACCTTACTAGTGCACCCGCTAGTAATCTAACATATAACGTCGACAGTCCTATTACCATCTGCACGACTTACCGGGTTAATTGCGAACAGAAGGTCTTAGTGTTCTTCGAAGCAATGGTATCAGCGATCGCTAACGGTTATAGTACTGTTGAGAAGATCGCGTTGTCGGTTAGATAGTAGCCGCGGATGATAACGTCGATGTTCCTAACCCGGTTAGCACACCTTTTATAGAGTATTCTAAGCGAAGATTAGAAAGCTTATATAGTCAAGTTCGGCCTCGCGCTGACCGAAGTACAGTAGGCAGGCCGCTTTCTAAAAGCCGCTATAAATCCTTCCCAGTTATCGCATGAGCTTGCTAATCTAGGTTATAAGAACTGGGACCCCTACGATTTCCCTGAATAGCTTCTTCTAGAGGTTGAAAGCGGCATCTTAATCCGAGCGGTATAGCGTAATATAGCCTCCTAGATGTGCGATCCTCTAGATGGAAAAAATATGGTCATGCAATTGTATATAGGCGAAGGGAAGTCCTTAGTTATTATTCTAGTTGTCGCAATTATACTAGCCGATAGTACGGTTTTAGTTCGCGTTATAGTAGCGAAACCCCAGTCTAAGCAGATGGCACGTATGTTGATATCTAAGCTAGGCGGGCTTCTAGGTCGCCGCGTATATCGTATACCCTTCTCTCGAGCTCTCAGGTTCACGAAAACTTAGGTGATAGAGATATAAAGGATATGTAATAGCTGCATGACGGACGGCGGTATTCTACTCGTCTAACCTGAGCATATCTTGTTACTGCAGCTGATAGGGCCTGAATACATTACGAATTACTATCAGGCTCTAGGTTCCTCGCTCTTGCGCATCCAGAATTTCTTTAATAATCACTCACGCGACCTAGTTAACGAGAGCGACGAAGTTTTCAGCGTGAAGTTCGAACTTGTCTACACTATAGGTGTTTAAGCTCCTATTGATTTTGCGCCAGAACGATGGGCGATTACGCATACGATCCTCTAAGTGGTATCGAAGGCTGCTTACTTCACTTATCTATAGTTCCCCAGCTGGGTTCGTATTAGTAGATACAGTAGTAGGGAATTCCCGATTATCTAGTTCTCGCACTCAGCTGCATGTGCAGCCTTCTTAGATTATGTTACAATAGAAGTCTGTCGCTATAGTCTTCCTAGTTTCCCTATATCCTATTAAGTAGGGATAGTTAGAAGCCTTGTTCAGCGGTACATTCGGGAGACTAATCTCCCAAATAAGATCGTCCGAGCCATGGAGCAAGGTCACGGGAAAGAACTCTGGAACTCTTTAGTTTAGAAGACGCTTCTCTTACTTCGCGGATTATTAGCAGGCGGAGTGCTTTAATTTACGCTAGGCTTAAAGCGCTAGAGGGTGAATTACGGCCTCGACTCTACGAGGTCTCTACTAACGAGGCTCGCTGTGCCCTACCGTGCTAAAGATAGTCCCTCTCCCCGTTTAGAGTTCAGTCACCCTGACGTGGTGATTCTCCTCACGTCTCTGTCTTACTACTACGGCGGACTCAGCGACGCCGAGTTATTCCTCGCCCTTAAACAGCTTCTCGTATCTGAAGAGCCCTAGACGGATTACCGAGAGTAGATATAGGACAACTAAGCTTACCCTAACACGTTCCGACATATTAACAGCGTTAATATTAAAGATCGATATTAATACATTATAAAACTATTTCCTATATTACGGTTTTCGAAATCCGCCATCGACTACTATCTCCAGACGATTATTTTCCCTAAAGAAATGAGGGAATTTCCGAAAAGAATATCAGCCTCTGAATAGGACCTTGGTAGGGCGAAACGACATCCCACCACAGGCTTTAGCGGTATAAATAATTCTTATCCCTTATTACCCCTTGCTGTAGAGTAGTCAAACGTCGAAGCGCAGCGATATACTAATATAATAGCGATCGAACACCTGCTTCGGCCGGAGAATACTATCGAATTACTCGGCTAACGCAATATCAAAGATTTAGATGCTGTACATTTACTCAACTTAGTCACTAAGCTAAAGCTACCTGCCAAGGTTATCATTAATGTTAGTGCTCAGATACTCGAATTAAATAACCGGGAAGTCGTAGAAAAATGGCTATTAATAGTTGTTAATGACCCAGAGCACTAGGCTGTGGTGTTCTTTAGTAATGAGGACGACCTTCTCGTGCTAGACAGGTTAGGTCATGTCGACCTCCTACATATCTCTCTATTCTTAGATCGCTTAGGTGTATGCTTAGTGTACCTTAACGAGGTCCATACCAGAGGCACGGATCTGCGGCTCCCCTATGATTATCGAGCCGCTGTAACTCTCGGTCCTAATCTTACGAAAGATCGCATGGTTCAGGGTAAGTTGAAAACCCCTATAAGCAGCACCACAGCTGACTTAATGTCTAGCCTATATACGCATGAGGAGACTAGGGAAGGGACAGTCTATTATTTTCTGTATTCCCGTTGATATTAAGGAGAAGATAACCACCTAGCTAATCCGGAATAATGATCCTCTGCATGTAGAACACGTGCTAGATTAGACTATCTCTCAGACCTGTGAGGACCTGCAGCGTAGTATACTATTATGGGTAACACAGGGTCTACGCTTCGAGCAGCATGAGAAGCAATAGACTACAGGTTCCGAAGACGGACGTTTAGCACTCTCGGTTATCTAGGCAGAGGCTCTTCTTAAGGATAAGGCCTAAAGTGTTAAAAGCCGTTATCGACTAAGTCTCGTCCGACAGCGACTCGATTCCGGTGCCGATATCATAAGATTTAGCATCGGCCCTATTATGGCTCGTTATCTGGAGTATAGATATAACGGTATTTATTCCGGGTACCTCGAGGAAGAGTAAGAGCGAGAACTAGCCCCGGAGATTAAAGAAGAACGGCAAGTTTAGAGGCTACCGAGGATAAGTCCTCGGACTTACAGCGTTTATCCCGACGTCATGTATTTTACTAGATATAGGTAAAGGCTACCATCTTTATCCGCGTTTCTCCTAGCTTTCGAGATACTCCGGGGCTCTAGTACCGGCGCCCTCTTTAATATCTCTCAGTTCTCCTCTAATCTTATTGTTACAGCCGACTTTACACGCATAGTTAGGGTACTATCGCGTGCCTAATTCCTCGATAGATTTTTTAGATCCGTCTAGCATATTCTGATAACGACCGAGGGAACCGATAGTATTGTTAAAGTCTTAGTTATTATTAGCCTATTCGAAGCTCAAGAGCTGCTTAAGGTGATTAAATAATATAAATCCGTGACTCTTTATCTATACTCTGCCCGTTTCAGCCTCGAATCAACGCCCTTGGACGAACTCGATATTTTTATCTAGGGTAAAGAGTTCTCTTCGGAATAATTATTAAGCCGTCTCGTCATCCTTTTAAATCTTTTTACGGGTTAGATCTACGTGAAGTCTCACGCAGAGTATGAGGCAATTTATAAGTACCTTAGCCTAGCTTATTAATTAGCTAGTATGGATTTAGTGGTCGGAAGTGATAGCTTCCTCGGGCTATATATTGGGGGAGCTGGCTTCACAGAAAGCCCTGTGTAGTTTTTAAAGATATTAATGATGGTAATCAGACGCAGTTACCGATTAATTAGGAAGAGTCACATAGGGAAAATATTAAGTGGACACTTATTAGATGATGCTGACACTAGCAATAGTCTTATATAACAGGTTAATTTCATGGATACAGGGATCGCCTCCCACCTTAATAGAACTCGAATAACAGAGGTGAATTTGGTACTTAAAGTCGATTTAGATAGAGGATAAGATGCATGATTTTGTGAGATGCTGCTGATGCATACGGTAAGCTGTTCTGACGTGTCGCCCTGATCAATCACCATAATCTGATTATAGAGCTTGACACTGTCCTCCGACACATGTCGGCATCAAGAGAGGTCCAGTCAGAGATTCGATAAAACTGGATGCCCCTTTCTACTGTACCACTCAGTCAACCAAGCAAGCAAAGGTCTTACAGTAGTGGAACTTGATCAGCTTATTGCCTTGAGAAATAGATTCGAATGCTGTTGCACGATTTGAAACCTCTTTAGGGAAGGCACATATTTTAATTTCCAGATAGTCGTATTGGCCTACGCTTGCGACATTCTAGTTTATGCTCGGACAAAGACTTATGTAGCGGGGACTAGAAATGCATGCAGAGCGATGTTGATATTGAAGAGATTGTAGCATAGGTAGTACTCCCTAGGAGTATTGTTATAAGTATGTCCATGTCCATGTCCATGTAAAGTTCTTATTCTCATGCCATGTGACTTGTTCCTTTGTGATAATATCGTGCAAGTTACGCTTAAGGACCTCACGAAGTAGGACGTTTCGGTGAAAGCTGGGAGAATCAGTGTCTCGAGGTAGTAGTAGAGGCTACTAGCGAAATGGACGCTTTCGATCTACGCCGTAGACGCTAAGTCTATAAGGGTCTATCGATACCCCGGTATCTTGCGACTTTATACTCGTTCGACCATAATAGTAATACCTAATCAGTATTCCTGATTGTTAGGATTATCATCCTAATGGAACTTTCAGAAGTGAGAGCTGTTCGGTCGTCCGTTAGGAGGTAGAAGGGCTCTGGAATCTTAGCTAACTGTATATTACGCGCTCTTAGGCAGCAGCGATTGATCAAAAATATATATAGCTAACGGAAATGGTGCTGACGAGGACGGAGCGGTTAGACCTGACGAGAATATTCGCAATAGTTTGAACTTATTGTAATGCCTTGTTGGCTTCCGTCAAATCTGGCATAGCTCTTCTAAAGCATATACGGACTGTCCCGAGTAATCCCGTGCTGCTATAACTAATGAAATCGTAAGACCGCGTAATCCCGTGCTCTAGGGATATATTATGTATGGACCCTATCTGCTCCTTATCTAGGCTAGCGTGCTTTAACGACCGTCTCTTTTCTTTCTAAAAGGTTTTCAAGTCTAACAGCGCGAGAATAGACGCTTGTAAATATTACAGCGAGCTACCGTTCCCAGGATCATAGTTCTATATCCTTTACGAATGTTGTAAGTGCTACTCTAGTAGACAACCTTACGAGATAGGCCGACGCTATTAGTCAAGATGCGCTAAATGCACTAAACGCAACGCTATTAACGCCTTAAACTACCGTAAGCGACAGCGAGACAGGCTCCGGCAGCATATTTAGACACTAATAAGCGCTATACCGCAGCTTATTTCTGCTGTACCGTAGAGCGGAGCGCCTTCGCCTATTCATTACTATATATTAGGAGTCTACGGCATATCCTAAGTCGGCTAATAAAAACCAGATATACCTCCGGTCTAGACTGGAGACATTCCGCACCTTTTATATGTGCTAGTACTTAGGGCAAGATACTTCGGTATGTAGATGCTTGCCCTAAAGGTAGCGGGCATAACGCATGAACGGGACTAGTACGTACATAATAGCTAAAGGCCGTAACTAGAGACGGAACCTAAATCTGGCCGTACTAATTCAGCTATACCATATCTTAACTCGCGACTACTCGAAATCCAAGCTAAGTCAACGCTTAGCGATATAACAGCAGATCTATATTAATGCCAGGGTAATGGTGTCCAGCTTCGATAGGGAGTCCCTCGAAGTCTAGAGTCAGATTACCAGTAGAACTCTGTATGTGGCGATCTTGGGCCCTCTTATACTTGCGAACTATAATTATTAAAAGGATCATTCTGGCACCCTACTTCATCAAATGGACCTGCAGACGCTTTAAAGAATAAGGCTACTATCCGGAAAGTCCTTAAGACGATCTTAGACTTAACTCGACGTAGGCATGAGATTAGACTTGAAATACAACTTGAGCTGTTATTCTCCCTAGCACTCCTAGATTCTCTGTCGCTGGTGAGTAATCTGTGCAGGTCTAATATCACTATCGATAAAGGCTAACGAGATAGCGCTCGAGTTAAGGCATTCGGTTCTTCGTATCCTCGTTCTATCGCTACTGATATTTCGACTTACCTCAGTAGCACCCGCTAGGACTTAGATAAAGATAAGATGAATAGGCGAAGAGAGCTGTACGAAGCCTACGTCTAGAATCGAAAAGGCCGCGGACGAGTAAGATATAATGCCTAATCTCTAACCGGAACACTGACATGTCAGCTAGGTAGCTATTTACGAGAACGGAATCTACTATATCCCCGGAAAGTCTAAAGACGAAAAGGATAGTCATGCTAAGAAGGTCGAGAATTTGTTCTAGAAGGTCGTTGTCTAGGGCGAGTGTGCACCTAAATTAGTGCTTATGTATATTCTATTGCTCCGAAAGAGCCATCGAGGTCATCTACTAGAAGACTTGAGATTATCGTTAGTCGCGCTTGAACCTATACTCGAAGGCGACATGATGCAGCCGAGTATCGATAATATACTGATTCATGGCGGGTTCTGCATAACAGATATACATGTGGATGAAGATATTAGTGTCGCGCAGTACCTGCTATTGCAGAAGGACCCGTCTTCAAGCCTTCGACAGGTGATTATGAGCTTGGAGAGCTCTATGGCGTATGCTACCCGTAAGTCCTAACGAAGTCGATTAAGGTCAATTAGGGATGCTATCTAGGACTAAAAAAAATATTAGCTTTTTTAGCCGAGAACATCGAAGAATATATCTCTTATCCAGCTATTATTGCACGAACTAAAATCAAGCGAAGGTTAAACGCGCTTAGAAAGAATCTGCAGAGCACTAGAGGGTGGTATTCTTTTCTTGCAGCCTAGAGGGGTATCTATATTGTTCGATCGATTTTTACTATATGCGGTGGTTACACCGTTACTATTGATTCTATACGGTCTTGATATCCGCGGCATCGCTCGGCTCTTTAAGCAGCTTAAATTTCTCACGGTGTGGATAGAGATAGAAGACGCTGTAATATTTACCGTTAACTCTATATTCTACGAATTGCGCATAGCCTTCATTGAAAATATATTAATCATACTGCTGCTTCGGCTTTTACGCCTATGGGAAGAGAAGAGAGTTGCACTAGGCGAGCAGTGCTTGAGAAGGTATTATGAGGAAATGCTATTAATTATCGAGGGTATCTTGGCAGCTAGTAACTTGGACTTAGATACAGGTGCTGTAGCTGGGTTTGACAGAATAAGAATAGAGACGAGGAGAGCTCTCCTCGAGCGATCGGCATCCCGAGCGCGACGATAAGTCAATACGAATGGCTAGAGAGTTGCTCTAATTCATCTAACTAATTCATTCTGACGGTCCTTTCGTGAATGACAGAGGACGTTGGTGCTTAAATCTCCTGTTTCCCTATTTTGTGTCATGCGGATCGCCTCAAGTATTCGTTCAACTTGCTGAACTGCGTCAACGGCTTAAAACGGCCGTGCCAAGTGCCCACGCTTCTCGAGCAATACTGCGGGTTTTACCAGAAAGTGGTCGCCCTATGTTACAAGTCAGAGCTCAATGTGCCTAATTCCTGGACTTGTACCCCGAGGGGCTCGGAGAATGGTAACCAATGAAGTACCGAAGAGACTCTCTTAATATTCTAAGATCGTAATGGACATAATAGTCTGATCGTAACTTCGTAATAGTATTAAGAACTAACTTACAACCACTACGTAAAAATAGTAGTTAAACTACAAAGAGTTCATATATAACAACCTAGTCCCTATATATAGACATATAAAATATTGCTCGACGAGCTCGACAGACTCACTTCGAGTATATCGAGGTAGTGCAGCTCGACAACCCGACACGACGGTTGTCGAGGCTATATCACGTAACTGCTAAGTTTCCCTTAGCTAATTATCTTAACTAGGTTCACTGTCTAATCGTTATGCGCCAAGGGCGCAATATTACGACTGTAATATAGCCCTCCTTCTTAGTAAGCTTATCCCAAGCTTCTTACTTAATGGGTGAGTTGCCCCACTACCCGAGGATCAAAGATATCTTCGACCTCGCATCCCTAACGCAAACGTAAGAAGTTCGAAGATCTCTCTAAACAATATTAAGAAACGCTGAAGCTCGCCGAGCGTATCGAGAAGTTTAGAATCCTAAACGAGTAGTCCTATCTTTTCTGCTTCGAAAACAACTGCGAGTGTTTTATAATAGCAGCCCGTCCTAATCTCAAGTACTCGACCTATACTCGTCGCGGGAAGCCCTGTATCGCGATCTCGTAGGACTCCCTAGATCGCATAATAGAAAAGAAGGCCTCGGAGATTAAGGACGCCGAAGAGAAGCTTCGCGGCGTTAACGCCGAGGTTCGAAAGATGATAGCCCTAGTAGTACAGCGACAAGAGGAGGCTGCGAAGCTGTTGGAGTCTATTTCGAGGAACAAGAAGACTCTAAAGCAGGCGCATCAGCGCGCCGAGGCCAAGACCATCTACATGCTGGAAGAGATCTAGGAGGAGGAGGAAGAGGCCGAGAGGTCGCGGAAACGAAAGAGGTCCGCTAGCGACGATAACGTTCCGGAACCTAAGCGTTCCTTGGATGACGTCGCGTTCGATAATTTATTGGCGTAGCCTGATAGGGTTCCTCATCCTTACTGGGATCTTCTGGGTAGTTCTGATAGTATCGCGTAATCAAGTCTTTGACGCCCCGGAGGTTCTTGATTAGCTCCTATATATTTTCTTCGTGTGGGTAACTATCCTACTTGACGAAGTATTTCCGCTGACGTCCATGGCTAGAGTGTGCGAGGATTCTTTCCACCTCGTACAGTAGTTCTTGTTAGTCTAGGTCGACTTCTGCATGTTCATCGAGCGGGGTGTCGGGGTCTGCTCGTTCTAAGAGCGAGATATAGAATACCGGATGTATCCTTATAGACTTAGGTAGCTCGAGTTCGTAATTGACTGGTCCCTTGACGGACTTAACTTTAAATAGTCCGAGTTTTAGAAAGTCGAGCTTACTACTTTGGCGCTTAGTTTTAATGTTTCGGCGCCATAAGTAGACCTTATCCCCCTCCCCAAGAGTTAGTCCCGTAACTCTTCTCCTGTTTGCCTGATTAGCCATTCTTTTGTTCAAGAACCGTATGTTAGACTGTAATTATTAATAAAGGTAATACATGTCTTCCGCAACGACCGTTACCTCTGTCGGTAGATAGTCTTCAACATCAGTTATAAGTCTTGGTTCTCGTCCAAAGTTCGCGAAGAATAGTATTATCCTAATAGTTTCTTGTTTAGTAGCGTTATATGCGAGCGCAGCTTAAGGCAGTAACGTGGACCAATTAGATTATTCGTCGTCCACATAGATTCGTAGGTACTGCTCAAGTGTTTGGTTCATTCGCTCGGTTTGTCCGTCTGTGACCGGATGATATACGGTGGACATTGCTCGTTTAATCTGTAAGGCTTGATAGAGTTCCTCCCAGAAATAGGACGTGAATTTTCGATCTCTGTCGGAAATAATTCGTTCCGGTATACCGTACCTTATAACAATGTTTTTGATGAATACTCTCGCAAGGTATAGGGTCCCATATTTACGTAGCAAGGGTATAAATTCCGCATACTTCGTGAGTCTGTCTACGACAACCATAACGTTTTCGTGAACAACTCTATCCTCGTTAGTTGATTTAGGTAATGGTCCGAGAAAATCCATCGAGATAACCTGCCAGGGTTTCTCGGGTGGTTGGTTTAGCTGCAACAATCCGTAGGGTTTATATCGCTCGTATTTAGCCTTGCGGTACAGGTTGCACTTCTAGATCTGGGCGAACACCTTTTAGCGCATTCTCGGGAACCTATAGCTATTCCGGAGGCGTTTAAGGACGATTTCGGGTCTTGCGTGTCCTTGAAGAGGTGGTTCGTGGTGCTTCAGGATCTATTTCTTTTCTAGTTTAGGCGGTATCCAAATCAATCCTTCGTAGTAGAACAGGTTATAGTCTCCGGGCTGCAGTCCGAGTTCCTAACAGATATGGTGAGAACCCATCTAGTCTCCCATTTCGTTGTTTTGCGCTGTCATGATTTCTTATTACTCGGGCGTATAGGCGGATTCCATCACTACTACCTGGTAAACAAGTTTTCCGTCTTGTTCCCTAAATAAGGCGCGTTGTACTTTAAAAGTGTCGCCTTCTTAATAGTCTTCTCGCCTGCTTAACGCATCCGCGTTAGCATTCAGTTTACCGCTTCGGTATACAATAATAAAGTTATATAATGCTAATATGTCCGACCAATAAAGCTGTCTTATGTTAAGTTCTTTCGTGGTTGTGAAGTTGCGTAGGTTAGCATAGTCGGTGTACACCGTGAAGGGGTGTTTTGCTCCTTCAAGGTAATGTCTCCAGTGTTTAAGCGCATCGACTATGGCGAGTAATTCCTGGTCTCCGGTCGCATATCGTGTTTCCGCATCGATAAATTTTCGACTATAGAACGCGATTAGGTGTAGTCTGCCATCCTTACCTAGTTGGCTGAGGACTACTCCAAGGGCATACTTAGAAGCATCCGTTTCGACCGTACAGGGTAAGTCGGGGTCGAACAAGTATAGCACAGGTGTTGTGAGTAACAACCGTTTAAGCTCATCAAAGGCCTTTTAATGCTCGTTTATCCATAAGAAAGACTCTTTCTTGCTCATAAGACCCGTGAGTAGTGCTGCCACTTTTAAGAATCCTAGAATGAATTACCGGTAGTAGTTAGCGAATCCGTGGAATAATTATACCGCTTTAACAGAGGTCGGTATAGGCCATTCTTTAACTCGTTCGATTTTTTCGGGGTCGACTTCGACTCCGTCTAGGGTTATAACGCATCCAACGAACTTAACGCGTTTAGTATAGAATTCCGACTTTAAGGGTTTCAGCCTCAGGTTATATTTTCGTAAAGCGTGTAAGACCTTTCGGACGTGTTCGACGTGCTATTCAATCGTCCAGGAGTATATTAAAATATCGTCGATATAGACACACACAAACTCATCGATATATTCCCGTAATACATTATTAATGTAAGCCTGGAACGTTGCGGGTGCGTTAGTTAGCCCGAATAGTATTACTAAGTACTCGTAATATCCTTTATATGTGCGGAATACTATCTTCTATTCATCGCCCTCCTTGATCCTAATTCGATAGAATGCCGATAGGATATCGAATTTCGTAAACTATTTAGCTCCTTGGAGTCGGTCTCTTAACTCCGATATTAAGGGTAATGTGTAGGCGTTCTTAATAGTAATCTCGTTTAAGTGCCTAAAGTTAACGCATAATCGTAGTCCGCCGTCTAGCTTCGGTACATAGAATACCGGATATCCTACGGGAGATTTAGATTCCCTGATGAATCCTTTGGATAAAAAGTCGTCGACGTATTCGTCCAATATATCGCGCTGAGCCTTCGTCAGTAGGTATATTTTAAACTTTTTCGGCTGAGTTCCTGGCTTCAGTGCGATCTCGTGATCCCAGTCGCGGTATAGTGGTAAGGCTTCCTCAGGTGCCTCTTCGGTAAATAGTTCGCCGAATTCCCGATACTCCTTAGGAATTTCGAACGCTGGCTTATCGTCCTGTCTTACAAGGAGATAGCAGCATACCACTTCTACGTTGCTTGGCCTCATCCGCCAAGGGCTTAAATTTTCCTGTTCTCCAAGACGCCTCTTAGCCCGAACAGAATATAGATTCTCTAGCAAGGTTACGGTCAGGTTTTTCTAGTCTATATACGGATTGTGTCGTTAGAGCCATGGCAAGCCTAGGATAACATGTATTTTACCCAGATTAGTGATGTTAAACCTAATCGTCTCTTTCTAACCTAGCGCTTCTATGTCGACTTTCGTCTCGTGGCTGACTGTTCCTGAATTATGGTCGGCGAGGTTCCCGTCAGCGAGTGCGAGGAGATAGGAGGCTTTCTTCTTAAATAGAGGTAGGCCCCATTCTTCCGCGTACGTAGCGCTCATGAAATCTCGTCCGGCTCTACTATTAATTATAGCCATAGTAGCGATCCCATTAATCGTCACTAGTACTATAATCTTTCCGGGCCCAAGAGCGTTCAGAGAAACAGGCGGCGTTCTACGACTCTATAAGTGCCTTACGTCCACAGGTCGTCGCCGTTTTCCGACTGGGCTCCGTAAATAATTTCGACGTCGGAAGGGTCACCATCCTCTTCGTCGGTCTCCGATTCGGACTCTTGCTCCTTCGCGAATACCTTAATACATAGGCTGAGCTACTCCTTTAGTTCGTCTTTCTCAGGATTACACCTGAGCTTAAAAAAGATATCGAATCGGTCGTAAGGTATCTACATATCTAGTTTACAGTTAAATTTCGAGTTAATCTCGAACATCAGATCCGTTATTACTATTTATAGCGCGCGGATGTAATTATCCTCACTATCGAACTCGCTCTCAGACCCGGTACCTAGAGTGAAGTTCCTCCTTACATTTTGGAGAATGGACAGGGTGGTTGGTGCTAGCGTGGGGACCCGCCCGTGCCATGCGCATGCGTCCTTGTCGCATTCGTCGATAGTAAGGTCCCGATAGTAGCACCCTTAGCCATCCATCGCGGGTTCCGGTTGCCATTGGATGCGGCTTGATGGTTTGGTCTGGACGTTTAGACTTACGCGCGCTTGTCGCATAGTAAGAGGTTTTGGCGCGTTATTGTCAGGCCATAGTCTGTTAATCATATCTCGCGTAGCATCCTTCCTGGAGGTATCGTCCATCTCGTATAGGGTAAGGTCCGCGGGTGTTGCCGCGTCGTGCTTATCGTTGGCAGGGATTTTGTCGTAGGTCATAGCCCAAGCCAAAGGATTGACCTCCTCGGCGGGCTTCTTCTGCTAATAGAAGGCGTCGGCTGTATAATGGTAATAGACCCCGTCCTTGCGGTAATGCTGGGCGCACGTGGTGCCCCTGCATAGGTTCATCGGGATGTGTCGGTGGTGGAAATGGCATACGTCTTCGCGCATATCCTCGATTTCAAGGACCCTCCTAAGCTGTGTGTTTGAGATCTTACGATCGCGTCCTCCGAAGTTCTAATCTGGTTGTCCTGGGTCCTTATAGTGAGAATGCTCCCACATGGTCTTTTTGTAATAGGCGTTGGTACATTCGGACATCGGGATTAGGTGGTGCAGATGATGCCTGCTGTTGCCCCTGATTCCGGGAACCTCCATAGCCTTGTGGATTGCTGGTAGGTTGCGTAGCCCATTCTGGTTCGGACCGAACTTCCAGGTTTTGCCGTCCTTATTAATGACGCTCATCATCGCAAGGTAGGCTACAGGGGTATTAACAACCTCAAGCTTCCGAAGGTGAGAGCGTTGGGTGTCCTTGCCCTGATCCCGTTTCGGCTGTCGACACTTGTTGGCGAAGTGCCCTTCCCTGCTATAATTGTAGCATTTCCCTTTCTGAGTAGAGGTCTTTCTACCCTTCTGCTGCTTTGGTTTGCGCTGAAGCGCATCTAGCTCTATGGGTTTTGGTCCGTAGTAGTCCGGACTATTCCTTGGCTTCCCATGGTTGGACTTGTTGAAGTTCCTACGCGGAGCCTGACCCTTCCGCTCAAGATACATCTAATGGATGAGGTCGTCCTCCTTGATAGCTATCCTGATAAGGTCATTGAGGTTGGTCGGCGGCGTTTCCTTCCTGAGGACCGTGATGCGCACTTCCGGTTTTAGGCCCGCATAGAATTAGGACATGAGAGACTTATCGTTCTATCCCAATCCTGCTGTGAGGCGCTGAAAGTTTGCCGCATAGTCCTTAGCAGCCGTGCTCTGCTTGAGCTTGTGAAGTTCCCGTTTAGCAGCACGTTTTTTGTCGCTCCCTCCGAAACACAGGTTGAGTTCTGCCACGAACTTGTCTGTTGAGGAGAACATCTTCTTAGTTGCACTGTCGGCAGTGCCTAGAAGGTACTTCCCAAGCCGTTCCTTAAATGTGGCGTAAGCAACGCCGCGCATATAGCTGATCATGAACGTGACTCGCTTGGACTCGTCCTTAAACTTTTCCTGATTCAGGAAGAAGTAGAGGAGATACTGAGTCAGAAACGTGTCTAAGTTATCCCCTGGGCCCCTGAACATATTAGGTGCATTGCCCTTGCCGCTCGAAGAAGTTGACTGAGCTGGCATCGTGGGTGAGGATTGCGCTGGCTGTTTTCCCTGGTTCTTTGTCTTGTTCGGTGGTGGTTCGTTAAACAACACGCTTCGTGTGTCGTCACTAAGTTCGTCTTCGTCGGGAGTGAGGATCCGCTCCTCTGATGAAGCTTCTGGTGGTGGTCCCGAAGGTGGTGGAGGTGCGTGAGAGGCGGAGTATGGTGTTGTTGATCGAGATACTTCGCGCTTCTTCTTGTCGTGGCCGTGCTTCGAGCTTGAACTGACAGAGCTTCGTTCGTCGTGGTCCCGCTTGCGTGACGATCCACCGAACATAGGGTGATAATGGTCTGGTTACTAATTCCGAAGAATGGTAGTTTAACTTTGTTACAAGTCAGAGCTTAATGTGCCTAATTCCTGGACTTGTACCCCGAGGGGCTCGGAGAATGGTAACTAATGAAGTACTGAAGAGACTCTCTTAATGTTCTAAGATCGTAATGGACACAATAGTCTGATCGTAACTTCGTAATAGTATTGAGAACTAACTTGCAACCACTACGTAAAAATAGTAGTTGAACTACAAAGAGTTCATACATAACAACCTGGTCCCTATATATAGACATATGAAATGTTGCTCGACGAGCTCGACAGACTCACTTCGAGCATATCGAGGTGGTGCAGCTCGACAACCCGACACGACGGTTGTCGAGGCTATGTCACGTGACTGCTGAGTTTCCCTCAGCCAATCATCTTGACCAGGTTCACTGTCCAATCGTTATGCGCCAAGGGCGCAATGTTACGACTGTAACACCCTAATACAGGCAAAGGCTTTAAATATAGCTATCTTCGTTGCTCCCGTCGAGCTAGAATAATAACCTGAACGCGCGCTGGTGCCGCTGACTAAATTTAACAGCCCGCTGCGTCTTGCTGACCCTTCCTAGTACGTAGAGCACGAACACTTTCTGGCGGTGGGGCCTATGTTGTGGCGAAAGAGATTGCTCAACCTTTGCCCTTTCGCTAGGTCTTCCTATAAGGTTCTTTGCTTAGGAAATACCTTTGAGGCTGATATCGACCTAGTGGGATCCGACGTCCTATATATAACTATTAGCTTCGCCTCGACGGGCAGATAACGCCGACCAACATCCCCCTCCTACTAAACTATATGAAAATTACCTACATCCGCTCGAACACTCTCGAAGTATACTCTTAATACTGTACTATAATAGTATCGAAACGCTTCCGAGAGTTACCTAGCTCGACATATTCTAGTCTGTGCGCTATATAAGACTTCAAGTAGTGCCCGCTGCTGTTGAGGCATGACATATCTTGCTGTTGCTGTCGAGGTTCTGTCGTCATCGCAACGAGACACGTATAAATGCAGGACATCCTCTTAAAGCGGTTTTATCGGCGGCACACCTGTACAGGACCTTACACTCGAGCGGTTTAAGTCCCTATATAATACCAGCTACGCTTGGTTCCACCTTATATGCCAAATCACAAAGTTTACTAGTCAGTGCCTCGATAAAGATACTACCACTGAGATTAGCAGTCGTGACTAATTAGGTGCAGTATGATTTTCTAATTTGAACACGAACTGCATGATCTCACACGATCACGATTATAACTATAGGATTCTGCGTATTCAGGGCCGAGCTTGCTGTCTTTAGCTAGAACAGATATGACTAGATACTAAATCTAATAGTTTTAAGACTAAAATATGTGAACTTGATCTTCCGCAGTGCCCGCAAAGAGATATCAAAAGACTTACAGCGTTCATATTAAGCTGTCTATACTGCGACAGTCCTCCATAGAACACTCTCCCCTATAGTATAGCTGTTTATCTTTGTTCCCGATATTAATCTGTTCTCAGGTCACCCTGGGAGAGAATCTCGCTAGTTTACGCAAGTGAGTCTTCGTTAATATATCGTTCATTGATTGTTGATCTGACAAGTGAGATGTCTCCTGCTAATATACATTAACAGCCCCTGTTATACGTGATCGTTTCACTCACTGTGTGATCGACACGTGATGTTTGACAGCCGGGGAGAGAGCCCTTCCTCGGAGACGGCCTCGCTGGGGAAATAGCCCCTGCTCGGAGACGGCTTCGCTGGGGAGAGAGCCCCTCCTCGGAGACGGCTCCGCTGGGGAGAGAGCCTCTCCGTGGAGACAGCCTCGCCGCGGAGACACCGTCGCCGAGGAGACAGCCTCGCCGTGGAGACACCGTCGCCAAGGAGACAGCCTCGCCGTGGAGAGAGCCTCGCTGGGGAGACAGCTCCACTCACCATGTTCTCCAAAACACTGGCAGTTGGGATAGTCTATGAATGAATGAATAAAGGAATCATCAAGTAGTTAGATAAATAACTATATTCTCCAGACCAAGTCATCACCGGAGCATTCAGAACCACCGCGGTATCTGCAGTAGAGGTAGAAGCACATCTTCTCCTAATATAATAACAACTCGAGCAGACCGCGGTCTAGGCCGTAATACGAATCAGGACAACGCCTCTATTCAACGAGATAGCTAAACCGCAGAATGTGCCTAAGCTCTCGAGCCCTCTCGACCAGCTTTCAGACATACTATAAAGGAAGTATAAAGTGGATTTAAGCAAGCTCGAGAAACGCCGATAGTATATCGTCCCGCCGTGGTAGATACCGCTATTAATACGGATCGCCAAATCCGGAGAACTTGCTCTAAAAGAGCACGACGATATATATAGAGAAGTAATATATATCTACTCCGATAGGAGCGGCGTTAAAGGCTATATAGCCGTAGCTGCTATAACACGGTCTCTACAGCACGAAGGAGAGTAGACGAAGAAGACCGCCTATATAGGTAGAACTACTACTTCTAACGTATATGTAGCTAAGCTTCGAGGGATAGAGCTCGCATTCTAGCTAGCCCTTAATCGACATAAAGTAACAGGTATACCCGGACGATATATAGTATTCTTAGATAACTAGGCCGCCGTTCGAGCTATAGCTAATTTAAGATATCCGTCCGGATAATATATCCTAGTAGAAGCTATCTAAGGGCTAGATAAACTTCGAGATCTAGGATAGGAAGTCTAGATACGGTAGATTCTAGGCTATAAGAATATACTAGGCAATAGGATAGCGGACCGAATAACGAGGGAGGCCACCGGCTACGTAGACGCCTTTAGGGCGATCGTAGATCTCCCGCCCGAACTAGAATCTCTCGAAATCTTAACCGCGACTACGAAGCCGGCTATTCGACTAGCGATATAGAACGAATAGTAGTAGGGGTAGGAAGCGACGAAGTACGGTAGGGATCTCTTCTAGCTTAGCGTAAGGCCCGGAAAAGGAACCCTTAAGATATATATCGGCCTCTATAAAGCACTTAGCTCGGTCGTTACCTAGATGCGTAACGGTAAGATTAGACTACGTACGTATCTCTATTCTATTAAAAGAGCCGACTCGGACTAGTACTAGTATAGGCTCGGGCGCTAAACGGTAAAGCACGTACTCCTCGAATATAGAAATTAGGCGGAGGAATAAGAATATATATAGGTAGGTAAAACTCTATACGTAGATATTAAGTAGGTACTCTATAGTCCGTTATTAGCAGTCTAAGTAGCTAAGATAATAATACGGACGGGCCTCTTAGAGTAGTTTAGGGCGGTACCGTCTACGGTACTTAACTACTCTACGTAGCGTAGACGAGTGTATTTAGTTATATAGAAGTTTAGGAGGGCTAGGAAAGGCCTGACAGGTACATAGATTATAGACACTTATTTAGAAATACTGCTATAAGTATTAGTTGACCTCGCTTGATGCGAGAGGAGGGAAGCGACTCAGGCCACGAGCAGCTTGGTTTCTTGAACAAAGAGAGGGGGATACTTGTACTTATAGTAGCAGTAGATTCGCTGCATAACTGCCATAGGGCGGTTGGGACAGTCTATGAATGAATAAATAAATTCTCCAGAACACCACATTCTCCAGATCACCTGTTCTCCAGACCACTACATTCTCCAGATCACCTGTTCTCCAGATCGGTCTGTTCTCCAGAACATCACATTCTCCAGATCACCTGTTCTCCAGATCACCTGTTCTCCAGACCACCACATTCTCCAGATCACCTGTTCTCTTATTTATTTATTTATTTATTTATTTATTCATTCATAGACTGTCCCAACCGCCCTT
>AZYM01000256.1:0-12546 GCA_000611715.1 Scolecobasidium constrictum UM 578
CAGATGTGCTTCTACCTCTACTGCAGATACCGCGGTGGTTCGGAATGCTCCGGTGATGACTTGCCCTGCTCGCCTCTGTCTTATTTATTTATTTATTCGTTCATAGACTGTCCCAACCGCCCTTTCGGCAGTTATGCAGCGATTTCGCTGCCACTATAAGTACACGTATCCCCTCATCGTTACTTCAAGAAACCAAGCCGCTCCTTCTACGAGTTGCTTCCCCTCTCTCACTTCCGATAGAGTTTTACCTATACTAACAGTAGTAGCTTCAAATAAGTATCTATAATCTATATACCTATCAGGCCTTTCCCGGGCCCTCCTAAGCTTCTATATAACTAAATATACTCGTCTACGCTATATAGAGTAGTTAAGTACCGTAGACGGCACCGCCCTAAACTACTCTAGGAGGCCTATCCGTATTAATATCTTAGCTAATTGAACTACTAATAACGGGCTATAAAGTATCTTCTTAACGTCTATATATAGAGTTTTACCTGCCTATATCTATTCCTATTCTTCCGTCTAGTTCCTGTATTCGAGAAGTACGTATTTTACCGTCTAGCGTCTAAGTCTATACTAGCACTAGTCCGAGTCGGCTCTTTTAATAGAGTAGAGATAAGTACGTAGTCCGATCTTACCGTTATACATCTAGGTAATTACTAAGCTAAGTACTCTATAGAGGCCGATATATATTTTCAGGGTCCTTTTTCCGGGCTTTACGCTAAGCCGGAAGAGATCCCTACTATACTTAGCTAATTCCTATACCCGCTGCCATTCGTTCTATATTACTAGTTAAATAGACGGTTTCGTAGTCGCGGTTAAGATTTAGAGAGATTCTAGTTCGGGTAGTAGATCTATAATCGCTCGGAAGGCGTCTACGTAGCCGGTAGCCTCCTTTACTATTTAATCTACTATCTCGTTACCGAGTACGTTCTTATAGCCTAGGATCTACCGTATCTAAACTTCCTATCCTAGATCTCGGAGTTTATCTAACCCTTAGATAGCTTCCGCTAGGACGTACTATCCGGATAGATATTTTAAATTAGCTATTGCTCGAACGGCGGCCTAGTTATCCGAGAATACTATGTATCGTCCGGGGGTGCTTATCGCCTTATATTAATCGAGAGCTAGCTAGAACGCAAGCTCTATCCTTCGAAGTTCAGCTATATATACGTTAGAAGTAGTAGTTCTACCTATATAGGCGGTTTTCTTCGTCTACTAGCTTCTACCCTGTAGGGACCGTGTTATAGTAGCTATAGTAACGTAGCCTTTAATACCGCTCCTATCGGAGTAGATATATATTACTTCTCTATCCGTGTCGTCGTGCTCTTTTTGTTAGGTTAGCTCTACTATCGATTGACTAATACTTTACCTAAGCAGAGTATTAACTAGTGACAGTCTAAGAACTTCCTTAGGGTTTACTCCTAATTTAATACTTAAGACAAGAGTAGGGTTAAATAAGAGTAATAATAATCGTAACTTCGTCTAATAGTTACTATCGTAGTAATTAAGATAAGTAACATAAGATAACTACGAGATAAAGGAAACCCGATCACAGGAAAGCCCCTTTCTTATATACTTAACCTATTCCCCTTATACTCCGTGTACTCTATATGCTCTATATAATATCTCGTAGAGCGAGTAGAGTACGCAGGGCGCTCTATCGTACTACGGACTTAGTCTCCTTTAGTACAGAGCTAGGTCACGTAACCCTTATATATATAATAAAACCCCGCGCCTTACCGCGTCCCGTTCCTTTATCCTATACCTATTATTTTAGCTACTAAGTACCGTATCAATTTTAGCTTAACACTACTCCCCCCTCCTCTAAGATAGCGTCCCGATATCTATTATATCCCTACATCGGTTACTCCTGCGGATATAAGTAGTGCTCGCTATCCCCTTCGTAAGGATCCTCGATCTTGCGCTTCCTTTCTTCTAATATACCTAAGGCTATAGTAGGTTCCTCTACCCTCCGACGGCGTAATCTAGTCTCTCGGACCGAGTTACGTGGCCTCGTAATACCTTCTCCCTACTCCTCTTGCGTATCGCGCGGTCTACGCTACATAGTCGATTTAGCCTCTAGATAGTATTCCGCGTGCATCGCGCGTAACGGCGCTAAGTACAACCTAGTAGTAACCGATAGGGATTATAAGCGCTATATTTTATTTTCGACGATAGCCCCTAGCTCCCGGAGCTTCGCCTCGAGGTATCATTCTATTACGGTATCATCTATTTCCATCCACGTATCCACGATCTACTCGCAGATCCAGCGAATTGATTTAATCTCCTAATCTAATCGTTATTCTATACTCATTTATTCGAGCGCCTGCTATATAGGTATTATTCCCTCGGGTTTAATAGCCGCGTTTCCTAACCGTATAATTACTTCGTCGAGTAGTATATCCCGGGCTAATTTTCTAGGTAAGGCAGAATCTCGATACCTTACGCGAGGGTATAGCTCGGAAACTCGAGGAAGTAGAGGATAAGGAGTTAAAGGTCGAGCTCGAGCTTCGTCAGCTTTATAAGCGTCGTCTCGCTATTCTAGCTTAGAAGCTCCGCCTCCGGAAATAGGCGAACTAGTTAACGTCTCGGGAGAAGAAGATATTTACCCGAGAGTTAGCGTCTATCGAAGAGATAGAGGTTCTTAAGAAGTAGGCTACTAAGGCTGCGGGGTCTAAGGTTCCTTCCGAACTATTAGGACCCTCCGAACCTAATCCTTTAGCTTTTAAGTTTGCTTTATCTCCCGTCCCGTCCGAGTTTTTAGGGGTAGAGATTCCTACTAATTAGTCTTTCTCGCAGTTAATAGATACTAGTAGTAGTTCTTAATATCCTTCTTATTCTAGAAATTAGATGTTAGCTCCTATGTATTCTCGTTATAGGAGTATCCTTTCTATTTAACTAAGTACTCTGTTTCCTTGCCTAGTGTTTAGCGATAGTCGATAATCCTTTCGAACTCGTAGAGTTCTTTATCGTGGTCGGGTTCGATTTCTAGTTCTTTCTATACTAGTAGATTTACTGGTGCTAGTTCTAGAAGTGCAACATAGAAAATTAGGTAAACTTATATTCCTTTAGGTAGCTCTAGCTCGTAATAGTTTTTTCCTAACTGTCGTTTAACCCTAAAAGGTCCGACTTTCAAGTAATCGAGTTTATCGCTTAGTCGTTTTATTTTAAAATTTCGGCGTAAGAGAAATACTTTCTCCCCCTCCCTTAGGGTCGGCGCCGACGACCTAGATTTATTAAAGTATTTTGCTATAAGGATTTATTAAAATTTTAGGTCTTCGTATAATTATCGGTATGCCTCCTTAAGTTCCTCAGTCTATTTAATTACCCCTTCTACCCGTTTTAGGTCTAGGATAGGTTCTCCGTATAATACTAGTATTTTCCCGTATAGTGCTTCGAATAGTATACTGCCGGTGGTCTCCGATATAGCACTATTATACGCGTACTAGGCGAGTGGTAGTAGCTCCACCTAGTTATTCTGCTGGAGATTAAGGTAATGCCGTAGGTATTACTTAAGGGTCTAGTTTACCCGTTCAGCCTATCCGTTAGCTTATAGATAGTATACGCTCGTTATTCTCTAAGTGCTTCCTAGTTATTTCATGAGTGAGGTCTAAAAGTTAGATATTAACTATTTATCCCGGTCTAAGACGATACTCAACGGCATTCTATAGTCGGCGATAATTATTTTTATAAAGCTATATATAAGTGCTTCTATATTAGACGCTTCTAGATACGGAACAAACTTGGCATATTTCGTAAATCTATCTACTATAACTATAATAGAATCGTAGGTTGTGTTTATAAGTAGATCCTTTAATCCTGGTAGCTTGACTATCTAGTCTATAGATATATATTCGAATAGTGCTTCTGGGATTAGGTATTCTCCTATCTCACTATATAGTCTGTGTCGGTTTAGTTTATTAATGATATAGTCGATACATATATCGATATATTCCCGAATTCGTTACTTTATCTTCGGGAAGTAATAGTAGTTCTTTATTCGGTCGTGTGTTTTCTTAAATCCTTAGTAACCTAATCCTAGTGCGTTATATTACTATCGGATAATTCGATTAACTTGCTTTACTAGTACATAGACTTTCCTAAAGTAGCGTAGGTATCCGTCTGCGCTTATATAGATTTAATTCTCGGTCTCGAATCTCGCCTTAAGTTCTATATATATAGTGTCCGTTTTGTATACGTTAATTAGTTCTTAGTCGACTTTCTAGGCTACGCGATAGACCTACATAACCTACGGGTTCGCGTATATAATCGATCTATCGGCATCCTGCTTTAGGAGCTAGTATGACTATTATATTATATCGGGTTTGTAGTCGATCCTTCAGCTAAGAGCGTCTGCCCTAGCATTTTCTAATCCCTTACGGTAGATAATCCTAAATTTAATATAGCTTAACTTCTCGGCCCACCTTATATAGCGTCGAGTAAGTTCTTTAGTAGTTAAGAACGTTTACAAGTTCTTATAGTCTATATAGATCTAGATTTCGTGTGGGTTGCTATTGGCATAGACCGTCTATACCTTAAATGCGTCTACTATGGCTAGCAGTTCCTTATCGTAGACGTCGTAATTAATTTCTACTACGATGAATTTCTGTAAATAAAACATAATTAGATATAGCTTCCTATTCTAATCTAACTAGTTTAATACGGCTCTAAGCGTATAATCCGAGGCATCGGTTTCGATGATGATTAGTAGTTCTAGATTATATAATCGCAGTACTAGTACTGATGTAAAGGCTCCCTTAAGCGCTTTAAAAGATTATTAGTATTCCTTATTCTACTTAAAGGTTTGTCTATTTCGTCTAAGGTCTGTAAGTAGTTTAGCGATCTTAGAGTACCCTTAGATAAACTTCCGGTAGTAGTTCCCTAGTCCTAGAAAGGATTATACGTCCTTTACTAACTACGGTATCGGCTAGTTAATAATACTATCGACCTTTCCTAGTTCTATAGCGATTTCTCCTAGTCGCAAGATATACCCTAGGAATCCTATTTCACGTACCCTAAATTCGTATTTCTTAAGCTTAAGTCGGAGTTTCTATTCGATAAGTCTTAATAAGACCTTCCTTACGTGTCTCACGTAGTCTTCTTTATCTTCTAAGAATATAATGATATCGTCGAGGTATATAGTATAAAAAATATCGATATACCCCTTTAGCGTAGTGTTAATTAGTCTTTAGAAATATGCCGGAGTATTAGTTAGTCCGAAAGGTATAACCTTCTACTAAAAGGTCCCGTATCGTGTTTTGAACGTAGTCTTCTATTCTTCTCCTACCTTAATCCTAACCTAGTGATAGGCGTCCTTAATATCGAGTTTAGTAAATATGGTCGCCTTTGCTAGTCTATCCTAGATCTCCGAGATAAGTGGTAGTGGATGACTATCTTTAATAGTAATATCGTTAAGTTTTCGATAGTTAATATAGGCCCTCTCTTCACCTTCTCCTTTCTTAGGCACGAAAAGTATGTTATATCCTACTAGTAATTATAATTCCTTAATCTATCCTCTCGCTAGGCGATCGTCTAAGAATTCCCTAATTTATTTAGCCCGATCTCCGTCAGTCCTTCGTAGTATTTCGTTATATAGTTAGGTTCCTTTATAAAGTGGTATAGTAAGGTCCTATTCTTGATGTTCTAGTAGAGCATCCAGCCCCTCTAGTTCTTTAAATACCTCTATAAGGTCTTAGTATTGTCTTAGTATACCCTAGATTTGGACTTGCATAATAGCTATACTGTAGGTAGGAGTAGTAAGTCCGAACGTGATAGTCCCTCTAGTCTAATCTACGTAGGGGTTATGCTTCCGCAGCCATGGCATGCTAAATATAAGTAAGTATAATCCTATTAGCATAATATCGAAGGTCTCTATAAATGTCTTACCTTAGAGATAGTATATAACGGGTACTATCTCGGTTATAATCTATCTAGTCTAGTTTAGGGCATTTCCGTTAGCTCCCGTAACCCGATATAGTTCAGTCTTTTAAATCTATTATAGCCTAAGGTCCTTCACGGTTCCTAGGTCGATGAAGTTCCCGTATAATCCCGAATCGACGAAAGTAGTCACGCTATATCCGTTAATAACCGCTTTAACTTCGAGGTATAGTATAAGTAATTCTCCGGTTATTCCTATTACCTAAGCTACCTGACTAGTATTTTAATAGAAGTAGTAATATATCTCGGTATACTCTTCTAGTATAAGGGACTCGTGTTCGATTTCCTTTTCGAGCTCCTGCTCTTCTCTCTATATTCTATGGCCTAGAATATTATAATCTGGCACATAGCAGCGCCTGCTATAGAGTAACCTATAGTACTAATATTTACGGTACTCCCTCTCTTCCTTTCCGCGTGCCTTATTCCTTTTTAGCATCTATCCGGAATTTTCCTTACTTAATAGATAAATCTAGCAGTTATCGTCGTAGTAATAAGTCTAGTACTTTATTACGTGGCTAGCTTGCTTTTCGGCCGTATCATCTATAGTCTTCCTAACTACTACTACGGTTTTGGCTTCGCACCTGTTTACCTAGTAACCCTATTAGCTATATTTCAGGCAAGCCTTCTTTACGAGCTACTCTTTTTGCTGATCGGTAAGTGGTTTCCTCTTCCGTTCCTTCTGATAATTCTTATTAACCTGATCGATCTCTATTAGTCTAGAGTAGGTACCCGTAGCTATAGTAATCCTAGTCTCCTTCTATATTTTCTTATTATTTTCTTTTCCGTGATAATTATTATTATAGCGTCCCCGCTTCTCGAGGCGTCGTTCGTAAAGGCGGTTATCAATCTCGATTACCTTTAATTATATTTCTTAAATTTCGGTTAGTCGGTCGATAAGCATGAATTAGTCCTTAACTTCTTCTTTTATTCCTTAGTAAAATTGTATAATAGCTGGTCCGTCTGCCTAGTTTAAATACCCTAGGAGTTATTAGAATTCCGATACGTAGTAAGCTATAGATCTAGTTTATCGTAGCGTTATAATTTTACGTTCCGCTTCGCGTTTCTTATCGATATTTCCGAATTATCTGTTAAGCCTCTCCCTAAAGTGGTTGTAGTTGTCGAAGAGGTGATTTGGTTGAATCCTCACGCTGCTCGTGAGGGTATTTTATAAAGTCGTGGTAGTATGGTTAGTAGAAATTAAATACTGACCTAGTTAACCTTAAACCTATCAAGGCGACCTTGTCGCTTTCCGTAGTTAAGAGGTGCCTATTATACTTTAAGTAGGTGTCTGCCTGAGCTAGGAAGTTCTTAAGTCGTCCTCTTATCCCGTCGAATTAGTCTGGTAATAGTACCTTCAGCTTGCCTCCTCTAGTATTCTAGAGCTCCTACCTCAGTTACATGACCATCCTAGTCAAATCTATAACACTTAGTGCTCCTCTACCGTTAGACATCTGACTTAGTGCTATTATATCTTGCTTAACCGTACTTTAAGAGAAGGTGGTTATAGTGTTAGGTTAGCTCTACTATCGATTGACTAATACTTTACCTAAGCAGAGTATCAACTAGTGATAGTCTAAGAACTTCCTTAGGGTTCACTCCTAATTTAATACTTAAGACAAGAGTAGGGTTAAATAAGAGTAATAATAATCGTAACTTCGTCTAATAGTTACTATCGTAGTAATTAAGATAAGTAATATAAGATAACTACGAGACAAAGGAAACCCGATCATAGGAAAGCCCCTTTCTTATATACCTAACCTATTCCCCTTATACTCCGTGTGCTCTATATACTCTATATGATATCTCGTAGAGCGAGTAGAGCACGCAGGGCGCTCTATCGTACTATAGACTTAGTCTCCTTTAGCACAGAGCTAGGTCACGTGACCCTTATATATATAATAAAACCCCGCGCCTCACCGCGTCCCGTTCCTTTATCCTATACCTATTATTTCAGCCACTGAGTACCGTATTAATTTTAGCTTAACACTTTTAGGGCGAGTTCTCCGGATCCGGCAACCCGTATATATAGTAGTGTTCACTACGGTAGGATGATATACTATCGGCGTTTCTCGAGCTTATCTAGATTAACTTTATGCTTCTTTCGTAGCATGTCTGAGAGCTAGTTAAGGGGGCTTAAGAGCTTAGGTAGATTCTATAGTCCGGATATCTCGTCGAATAGAGGCGTTATCCTAATTCGCATTGCGGCCTAGACCGCGGTCTGCTCGAGTTGCTATTATACTGGGAGCAGGTGCGCTTCTACCTCTACTGTAGATCCCGCGGTGGTTCTGAACGCTCCTGTGATTACTTGTCCTGCTCGCCTCTGGATCCTAGTAATGGCTGTGGTCATCGCCTGACCTTTGCCACCTGTAGTATACCATGCTGAGCAGCTATACAGCATCTGAGGGACGATTATCGCTCGGTATACTTGTCGGAGGCTAATGAGACCTGTCCCCTACGTCGACGACGCGAGTGTAGACAGAGCAGCGAGTCGCTTGGTTGCTTTAGCCTCCATGGCTTCGCGATGGTAGTCCCACTGCAACCGGGAGTCCATCTGAACGCCCTAATAGCGACATGATGGGGATGCCTTAATGGTTGCCCTCGGTAGGCGGAGTGCATGAGTTATGCTCACATCGGGATCTCTTATGAAGTGTACCAGTTCATATTTGGCGGGCGCAAACTGTGATCCGTGCTTTCGTGCCCAGTCTTCCGCTTTCCGGTGGATGGCTTTGAGGGTCTTACAATTCTTGGCTACTGATGGACCAACTGCCAGGGTGGATGCGTCATCCACGAAACCAACAGCTTCCGAGTTCTCCGTTCTGCATGCCTCGATTAGATCGGCATTGTAGAATAGATATAAAATTAACGAAAGGGGGCTTCCTTGGGGAATGCCGGTCTCGATAGGTATCGAGGGTGCTGTGTATTCCTGGAGCTTGAGGATGGTAGACCGGTCGCGCAGGAAGGAGTCGATCAGAGCTATGATCCGGTGGTCCACTCTGCGTTTCCTCAGGTTGTGGAGTAGCCGAAGCCGGGATACGTTGTCAAAGGCTCCTGTCACGTCCAGCAGGAGTAGCGACGCGACCTTCTTGTTAGCCCATGCTTTGTGTATGCTTTGCAAGAGAAGGTGGATAGCATGGTCGGTCGATATCAGTTTCCTCCCTCCAGTATGTCGACTTGGGAGGAGATGATACGTGTCGGCCAGGTATGTCAGCCGACTGGCCAGTATCGCCTCTAAGGCCTTTCCGAGAGTGTTGAGAAGTGCGATCGGTCTGTACGACTTTGGCTGCGTATAGTCATCTTTTCCTGGTTTCCGGAGTACTACTGTGATCGATTCCTTGAAGTGGGCTGGAAAGTATCCTTGTTGAAGGCACGAATTGAAGAGCACGTCAAGGTGTGGAAGGAGGATCGGTATCGTCTGGTGTAGTATCGCATTTGGAATGCCGTCGGTACCGGGTGCCTTGTTAGGTGCTGCTTTGCGCACTGCTCTTTCAATCTCCTCTCGAGTGATTGCAGGGCACTCAATGGGTTAGGGATACTGGAACCCGTCGATATCGGAGAGATCGGCTCGGTGGGGCGGCGGGAAGAATGATTGTCGCAAGATTTCTGCCTTCTCTTTCGCTTGTTGAGCGTGGCTGCCGTCTGGCTTGGCTAGTGCGGGTGTACAGGCCGGCGTCATGCTGTGTCTGTTCTTGGCCCACTTGACAAGTTTCCATAAGCCTGACTTTGACGTAACTACCGTAGTCTTAAGGATGTCGTTGATCTTTGAGCATACGTGAAGCAACTTTTGCTGGCTTATGAGGGAATGCGGGTTATCGATGCTTGCTGCTGATGCAATTCATTAGTTGAATGGCGTATTGCATAGCCCTCATCTCCCGCAATTTTCCTGGGTGCACAACCTCGAATGAATTTAACTTGGCCGATACTGCCATCGTCCGTTAGTGGCTTGGACATTGGACATTACTGCTAGACCAGTGACCAATGACTAGGGACTGATGCCAGCCAATGAGCATTATCGAGTGACACATTGTTTCAGGCTAGCGGTGTCCAGCTTCGGCTCCCCGTTATTGCATCCAGTGCTGTCAACCAATGAAATACTACAGAAATACCCACGTGGATACCGTCATATCACGTCCATGAACGGCCATCGAGATATTTAATGCATCAATCCATACTGCGAAGCTGCCTCAACTTTTGACGACTGCATCAGCCGGACTACCTCTACACGATGCTCTCATGGATATCGCCCCATGACTTGGCTCCTCGACTACGCGCGCTACGTTCTTTCATAACGCGGAAACTTCCTGAGTCACGTGCCACGAATTCTGAAAATGCACTTTCCAGTCGGCTCATGGATGTGTTTCTGCGTACCTGGGACTTGGGCTTCACTGCATTTGGTGGCCCCCCCGTTCATTTCCAGATTTTACACGGCAGATTTGTGGAAGGGAAGGGCCAAAAGGAGAAATGGGTAGATGAACAAACTGTAAGATGAACCTGTATATTTAACCCGTGAGGCCGTTCTTGACATAGAATTAGTATCAAGAGCTGTTCGCAATATGCCAAGGCCTGCCAGGGCCAGGAAGTACTAAGATGATATTTTGTCTTGCGCTGCTCCATGCTGGGTTTATCCCAGCAATTTTCGTTTTCTTCATCTGGAGGTATGCAATAGACTTTCTTTTTCAGTAGCGTTGAAACCGTCCAAGATGTAGTCAGAAGACTCGCTAACTCATTTTCAGTCTACCTGGAGCAATCGGCATGTATGGACTTTCGCTGGGAGTTCAACATATGGACGAGATTCTACCCTCACCCGTCTATGCGCTGCTTTCAGGCCTCAACTCCTCCACCGTCGGGATCATTGCCCTGGCCGCGGTCCAGTTGGCCGACAAGGCTATCAAAGATAAACTGACACGCATATTGGTTATCATGGGCGCAGTTGCAGGCCTATGCTACAACGCGCTATGGTACTTCCCAACACTGATGGCAATTGGTGGCCTTGTTGCTGTCATCTGGGATGGCTGGATGCACCAGAAGATTCGCAAAGCTAGCGCTCAACTTTCACGCAGGCGACGCGGGCATGAGATAACCAATGACAATGCCAGACTAGGTGAGAGCATTGCTCTTGAGGAAGGTGTCAACGCCGCCCCAAAAGTTTTACAAAGGCGGGCAAATGCCTCTCACGCACATGCTTCTAGCGAAGCGGGCAGAAATCGTGTTCAAGACTCTGATGTAGAGAACACACTACCACAACCTGTGGCTAACTCGAACCATATCATTCGTATCAGAATTGGGGTAGGGCTGGTGGTCCTTTTCTTCGGTAAGCTTATGATGAGAAATGAATAACAGTACAGCCGCTGACGATTAAAGCGACCTTCATTGGCGTACTTGTCGCGCGCGGCGTTCTTCGTCCCCCACCTCTCGCCTTTAATCTTTTTGCCAATATGTACCTTGCCGGCACCATCATCTTTGGGGGAGGACCGGTCGTCATTCCACTTCTTCGCTCCTATGTTGTCGATCCCGGCTGGGTCTCTGGCCGAGACTTTCTTCTCGGGCTTGCTATTATCCAAGCATTTCCGGGGCCAAACTTCAATTTCGCCGTCTACCTGGGAGCCCTGGCTCTACAACGGTCACAGTTTCCTACCATTTTCGGCGCGTTTCTTGGTTATCTCGGAATATTCTTTCCTGGCATAGCTCTAGCTGTCGCCGTTCAGAGCTTCTGGCGAGTTCTGCGTAGGAAGAAATGGGTTACAGACCTTCTTCGTGGGGTGAACGCAACGGCCGTTGGCTTGGTTTTCACTGCTGTTTATAGACTATGGGAGATCGGTTACCTCACCCCAACAGAAAGCAGTGGCCAAAGCCTGGCATTGGAGCCTTGGTGGGTCGTTGTCGCAACCCTTACGTATGCCGAAAGTGCTTGGTTCAACGTTCCGCCAGCTTTGGCTATCGTTGTTGGCGGTGTACTGGGATTGGCTTGGTATGGCGCAGTTGGGCGATAAGTTAAAAGCCCGGTCAAAGAGGGGAAAGGAGCAAGCCACAGTCAGCTGAAATTGGAAGCTTGGTGGCTCATTACGTTAGTGTAATATTACCAGTGCATGATTGGGTAGACAGTGCGGGGCTTGCTGACGGCTGACTGAGCTTGTCTTTCCTTCTTTAGGAAGTACCGATCTACGTGGGGTTATTGCATGAAAAACGATCTGCACTAACCATCACAAGGCTGGATGTTGCTTTTCAGCCTGATGAGGAATTATTAAGGTTGATGTTCATCGTAGAAGGTCATGAGATTTAGGACAATGTCAATGTCGTGGTGGTCACAGAAGTGCTTGATAATCGACTTTCCGGTGGGCTGCTTGTAATGAATGTGTGACAACGACGACCTGAAGGTAATCTTTGTGTCTGGCGATGTGTAGGGAAACCGAGGTAGCTAAGGTCTGTGCTTCAATCAGAGAAAAACACATAGGAACCGAAAAAGAATTTTTAGAATGCTTTTAGGGTTAAGTACCAGGATTTGTAGCTCGTTGCATGGGTTGGCTCGTTGCATGTGGACAGACATTATTCTCGAAGCAAAATCGAAGCACTTCGAGTGTTTCGTGCGTTCCAAAGCCATCGTTCACAAGT